>CAHIKZ030000446.1:2375000-2407500 GCA_903632075.3 Acanthosepion pharaonis | reverse complement strand
AAAAAAATATATATATAATATATTTAAAGTAATAATAATAGTAATAAAAGTAATAGATAGATACACACATATACATATATACATACATATATACATACATATAAACTTACAGTTACAAACCTAATGTATATTTTTCAGTGTTTGATGCAAAATAAATGTCTATTTTTAAGACTATATAAACTTATTTTTATGATGACATTTAAGTATAATTTCATTTCTCTTGTTTAATAACTGGCTTGTATTTTTGTACTTAATTATTTTAATTTTTTCTTCCAGGCATAGTTTGCATCTGTTTTATTTATACATGTATATATATATATATATATATATATATGAATTATGATCAAATATAGATAGGAATGCAAGAGAATGATAGGATAAGGGACAAATAAGAAATCTTTATAAATCTGACATGCTTTGCTTTTATTAACACTTCAGATGTGGAGGTTTATTTTCCACGAGGGTCGGCCAGGTGAAGGTGAGAGGGGTAGCACATCGCTCTACCCCGGATTGGAAGAAATCGGCTGTATTTATGTCGGCTGCAGTTAGCATTGTAGCCGGTTGGCAATATCTTTTGGTTGATGACTAAAAATTAACTTCCGCATTTTGACTGTACACATGGGTTTCATTTGGACACCATGTATATTTAAAGTAGTTTCCGGTTATTATTTTTAGTTAGGAGGACTTGTGTATGTTTATGTTTCATTGTTTTACTTTTTGTGTATCGTTCTCTGAGAAAAAACGCTGAGTCACCGGAAGTTAACGGCATTCGGACGTTTGAGTAGCCACAGTAATTCTGTCCGGGTGCAATACTCTTACCCGTGCTTTCAAATTCGTGCAAAAACAATTGTGTTTTTCCAATTTTTGGCACTGTCAGAACCACCACCAGGTAATTTTACATAGTCCTGTGAAGTTTTGTTGAAATAGGTTGAAAAATGTAGGAAATACGATCCCATATATAAACGAACAGACACACACACACACACAATCTGCGTTTTATAATAAGTAAAAATAAATAAATAAATGCATAACACAAAAGCTAAAGGTAGAGGAGAAGAAAAGCAAGGGTATTGAAATTGTATTGAAGAGGCATTTGTTTGAAATGTACACATTTTTATCCTTTTTAATAGTACTGTTTCCTGGTCTAATTCAACTCTGACCAATAACTTTTTTATAATTATATATAATTATCAATACTATTCAGGTGTATAATAGCAGACACAATGAGGTAATGAGATTCTGACAATTGGAGTCATTATTTTAAACTAGGCCATAAAGCTACAAAAGCTGCTCAGATTTATTAAGAGTCTTTTTGTATTAGACATATATGAGTAGGATCATTGAAAGATACCATAAGTTGCACAGAACACAAGCTTCAAAACCAGACAAGTGCTTTCAAGAGTTAAAAAAATGAAAATATTTTTAATACCTGGCAATAAAAGCACTCAATTTAAATAATTTAAATATGAAAACAAAAAAAAAGTCTAAAAATATCTCCTTTTGAAACAAATCTCAGAATTTTATAAAACTTTTGAAAGGAAAACATTAAAAAAAATTATTTTGAGTGAGTAAACAGATTCATTGAAACCGTTTATACAACTGGCTTGAATATCACTTGAATAAAAATAAAAACTCAAAACTGCTTGGATCAAATTTTAAGTTCAACAAACAATAGACACACTTGAATTATTGCTCAGAAAAATTTACTGGAAATTTTAAAAGTATAATTTCCTTAGCAAAATAAATTAAATGCTGATACCAACAGTTTTTTGAAGGATTTTTTTGTGATATGATCCAATGAATGGCTCAATATTTTTGCTTTCCTTTTGATTAGATTCAACAGACTTTTTCAACACTTAAAAGTGTCAATGATTGTCTTAAGTGTTCGTATTCTAACACTTTACGAGCAATTTCTTGTCAAATTATGTTACAAAATTCAAAGATCATAAGAGGAACAGATCTCTTTTAACACTTTCCATTATTTTACATCATGTATATTTTATAGCAATCTATTTTTGTAGAAACAAACAAAAACAGATGTTCATGAGTAAAAATTATTGATTAGTTGTTTTTGTTTAGCGGCATATCAACACTTCTATGAGTTATTTAATGCAGAAATCTTTTAGGAGGGATATAATAATGATTTTAATGATACAAGAACTACTAATTAATCCATAGCTGGGGGAGAAGTGATATTTGTTGTCTAAGTAAATATAATGAACCCAACTGGAATTGAAACTCAGCTCTCTGATTAACAATTATGAACCATTATCTATTACACCATCCACACATTTAATCTTTCAGCAATTGGTATTCCCAAGCAATCACCCATCTAGGTACTGACTATACTGGACATTGCTTAACTTTGGTGATCATATAGGAACCAGTGTTTCAATGCTATATCACCATAAGCTGAGTAAAAATGACTAACAGAAAATATATAGTGCAGAAGTGTTTGCTTGTATAAGTCTTTTTATTCTTTTATTTACCATGTCCCTTCAGGACCTGGCAATCAGTGCTCGTCACAACTTCTTATCCTTCATAGCACTTAGTAAAATTTATCATTTTAACATCCCACCCACACGTCATCATGCAATAATTTTTATGTTTGATGAACTAAAAAGTGATGGCAATTTTTTTTTTTTTTTTTTTTACACCTTTGAAATATTTAATTTCAGATTCTTTGGATGTTACAAAGAGTCATGAAAATATTAAACTTTTCCGAACTGAATTTATTTAAAATTTTATCACTGTTTTGATACTAATTCAAATTTCAATCTAGTTCAGGAAGGAAGACTTGGAAAATTTGACACTTACAAGGATGTATTAAAGGTAAAAGTACAGTGAAAGGTGGTGAGCCTGATGATCTTGCATCAATAGAAAACTGACATATCTTTTTTAATTATATATCAATTAGTGCATGTTGACATTTGAGTCATATTAATGTTATTGCTTTTGTTAACCATTTCAACATGGATCTGCTGAATACAAGTATTAAGTTTTCATAAAAACAACAAAAAGGAGATATTCCTGAGAAAAAAAAATATCTACCATAGAGCTTGGACCAGAAACTGTATATATATTTTAATCATTTCACCAAGTAAGGCAATAAAGCCACTAAGATGCAATGGGTTACTGAGTGTTACAGAATATGAGAAAAAAAACATTATTGGGGAAGAGAGAACAATAAAGAAAACAGGAAATATTGAATACAAAATATAATGATTGAAATTGCATTTAAATTTTCGAAGATCAAAGTTGATTGGGAAGCAAGAGGCTGGAAGAGGGTTCCATAAGTGAGAAGTGTGAGAGAAGAAACTTTTGTGATAAAGTAATCAGGAGTAATCTCCCTTGATTTATGATTACCTCCCTTTGGAGAACTATAAATAGCCACTACGCTGGTAGCAATTATTCTCAGCAGAATAAAGTTTCCTTAAGCCTACTCTTGCTCTCTTTTGTTATTACAACTGTTAACATAGAACTTATGATTACATCTACACATATTTGAACAGTAAAATGATATCTAGCTGCCAATCCAGTACTGCACTTTAATTCTTAAAGTCTAGGTATAAGAGGAAAGCTCATCAGAACAATTACCATGAAAATATTTATAGAAATTGTCCAGGGAAGCTATTTTACAATGGTGGGAAAGCGTCTGAAACCAAGATGCCTTGGTCAGGACCAATAACATTGCAGTTTCTTCTTTCGATTTTATCAAGAATTTCCAAATCTATAGCAGAAGCACCAGAACAGATGTAGCAGCAATATTCAATACATGGTTGAATGGTCGACTTATAAATAGCACAATACAGTGAACCAACTTTCTTAGTAACAGATCTAGCAATTGGTACAATTCAATATAATCTTTTCAGTTCATACCAGTGAAAAACTATAGTGAAAATTGTTAGTGCTTCTAGATAGATAAACTGAACTTATTCAAATTTATTTTACCACTTCTTATCTAAGAAGTGGTAAAATTTAAAATAATTCCAGTTGTTTCATAACCTGAAAGTTTTAATTCATCAAATATCAATTATCACGTGTCTCCACTTGAATAATCTTAAAGTTGTTGCTTTTATTAATCTTTTCAAGCATCTGGCCAGACAGACTTTATACTCATATTTTTTTTTTGCATTCAATTTTCATAAAAATGGCCAACATTAATTATTCAAGAACCAAAATGACTACCATACAACAGAAGCCTAATCATATCCAAATATATATATATATATATATATATATATATAGTGCGAAAGAGTTCACCAGTGTCAATGGGTCACAAGACAAAATAATAATTGAGTTACATTAAAAATGGTAAAATTTAGGAAAAAAATTTAGTTTGGAAAGCATTAATAGGATAACTGAGCAAGTTATTTTTACTTTCAAATATGTATAATGTATTACTGAAATGTATGACTATAAAAAAACAGTATCTTTTGCTTTGAAAAGAAGTCCTCAGAAGTAACGTGTCAAAAAAATAAAAACTTGGTTAAATTATGTTACATTTAGTTGCAGACATTCAAACTATTTACTAATAAATTTATAATCTGTGCATAAGTGAATATAACAACATCAATTGGAATTGAAATTCAGCTCCTCGATTTATGATTTTGAGCTATTATCATTGCACCACCCACACATCCAACCTTATAGCATCTGGTATTCCCAAGCAGTCACCCATCTAGGCACTGACCAGGCTCAACATTGCTTAACTTTAGTGATATAGCTGTGGGCTAAAATTGTTTTAAGGGCATAAGAGGAGAAAGTAAGAAGTGCATATTATGAGGATATGTAGGATAGATAATGGTTGACCTTAGATGTGGAGTCGTTAAGATTGTAGTAGTTGTGGAAGTATCATGTCGGGAGTCTCTTCTGCAAAATGAAGCTGTCTGAGTGGAACTTTTACTTACCAGGGGAATATGAAAGGAATGAGGATGCATCGACACTGTGAGAGGATACCAATGTTTCATCTGTGGATAAAGTACAAAGTAGATAAAAGAACTGACCATTTTTCTAGCATCTTTTGTGATGGATCGTATATATGTGTTCCAAGTGAGGTCTGGAGTGAGCACAATAGACATTCAAATCAAAGAGTCTCATTGAGACTAATATAATTGACTGAAGAAAATTCAGAGTCTGCTCACAGGTCATGAAACATTACTACCTTGGTTTTGGAGATACTGAATGTCACAAGCCAGTTTTTGAATGCACATTTGAATTTCACATAATTGCCAGACTAATTCACTGAGTGGCTACTAGTAGTGTTGTATTTAATAACAGATGAAGACAAGTTTTTTTAATGATCACTGACACTGTATGTAAATAACAACAAGGTTCTAGAGACAATGGAAACAAAAAGAGCACAACTACTTAACATCAGGAAGAGACAGTTGATGTTTCTGGAACACATTATGAGGATGAAGGGTTTGGAAAATTTGATACTCACAGGACAGTTTGAAGGTAAGAGAGACAGAGGAAAGCAACACATATACCTGGTCAGCTTGAGTGAATGGATGATGGAGCAGGGTCTGGGAGAGAGAGCAAAAATACAAAAGTTATTAAGAGCTACAAGGGATAGAAAGTTGTGGAGAGCCATGATCGCAAACGTCCTGAAGGGATACAGCACATAAAAGAAGATGTTGTAGAGCTATAAAAATGCATAATTAGTGGGTCAGTAGTTTTTTATTAAATTGATATTGACTTTTTTTTTTAATCATTTCAACCCAAGCAAGGCATTAAAGCTACTAAGACAGAAGGTTACTGAATGTTACAGAATATGCAAAAAAAAGTGCTATTAAAGAGAGAGAACAATAAAAGAACAGGAAGTAAGAAAACAGAAGATAACTGATATTGCAACTTCTGTTGGTCTGTCAAAACAAATAATTCAGAATGGTTCTGGAACCGCGGGTGTTGGAAAATCACTGGTGTACATGTAATGTTATCAAATAATACGTTGATGAAATATAATTTAAGAAAAAAATCCATTTTCATTACACTTATAAATTTAAAATATTAGTGAAAGGAATATTTAAGATCAATCCTGAGCACCTTCCATAACGTAAGCTGATCCCACTGACTGTTTATAATGATATTATTGCTGGGCATCCCATTGTTATGGCACTATGTACAATTGATGTTAGTCTGGTATTCTAGAGGGATTAATGTCCTCATCTTTGTTTTTCTATCCCAGTGTTTTGGCCATTGTGTCATCCAGTTTTATTCAGGTATATGTCAATCCAGGTAATAAATAATGGTAACACTTCATTCAAGAAATTTAGAAAGAAAAAAAATTCAACATTTTTTGTTTTATTTAACATTGAATTTTGTATGGTCCACCCAGTAAACATCAAACACACTAGCCTTGATTACCCAATGCCAAGCCACCTGGAAATGATTTTATTATAAAAAATATATCGCCAATGATTTTAAGATGAAAATGCATTGCAAATGATTTCACTATGAAAATGCATTGCAAACGATTTTTACTATGAAAATGCATTGTAAATGATTTTACTATGAAAATGGATTAAAAATAATTTTATTATAAAAATGCACTGGAAATGATTTTAAAATGAAAATACATTGAAAATGATTTTACTATGAAGATGTCTTGAAAATAATTCTACTATGAAAATGCATTGAATATGATTTTAGTATGAAAATCAATTGCAAATGATTTTGCAATGAAAATGAATTAAAAATGATTTTACTATGAAAATGCACAGGGAATTATTTACTATGATAATGCATTGGAAATAATTTTAGTTGAGCTTGCTTGATTTTATTGCACATCAAACTTGCTGTCTTATTTAATGTTGGATTTTTGTGTGTGGCATGCAGTGAAAATTAAACTCTCTACTCATTTGTAATGGTCAATCAGACCAGCAAGTTGCTTGTTTTAATTTAAATAAATATATTCAAATATATAAATGCCTGAGGATAAATAACTACAGATAAAAGTAAGAAATACTATATATTTTCTCCAAAGTAGTTATTAGAAAAATTATAATTGAAATATAACATATTTTTCCACTAGAATCTATAAAAATGGTTCTGATATAGAATATAAATGTTCTGGTATTTTATCTGAATTCTCGTTGGAATATTGTCTCTATTTAAACATAAAATTTTCAAAGCAGAACTTGTCTATAATTTTTGCTAGGAAGGTAATTTGATTAAGCACTCAGTGACTCCTTGAAGTTAACCTTTATTTCTGTTTTGTTCGACAATGGTATTGAAAATAAACCCAAATAACCGACCAAAGAGAAAAGAGGAATGAAAATAAAAAAATTTCTTCAGTCTGAAAAAATTAAGTCGATTTTCCTTTGTTCTAAAAATTCTGCTTCATTTTTTTTTTTTATTTAGTTACTGACATCAATCAGTTTATTATACAAGTTTTTTTTGCTTGTAAGCTTCATTTTATACAAAAGAACTACTGACTTTTTCTCTGAGATGATGGTTAACAAGCTTGACTTGCAAAACAATTTGTAAGTTCAATGCGTTCAATGTTTAGAGAATTACTTGCAGGGGAAGCAAATAAAGATTAATAACCATGTAAAAGAATGCCCCTGTATTTTCAGGAAGTAAAACTAATAAATTATTAAACTTTTATTTAAAATAATGTGAAAACCGTATCCAAACATTAAAGATTATATTAATATTTTAAATAACATCCAGAAATTGAAGATAATATCGCTTTTTTAAATTTCCTCCAGACATTGAAGATAATGTTGACATTTTAAAGAGCCTCTAGTTATTGAAGTTATAATGAAAACATTTAACATTGCATCCAGAAATTGAAGATAACACTGACATTTTAAACTGCTTCAAGCTATTAAACATAATGTTGACATTTTAAATTGCCTCCAGACATGGAAGATTATGTTGACATTTTAAATTGCCTCCATACATGAAAGATTATGCTGACATTTTAAGTTGCCTCCATACATGGAAGATTATGTTGACATTTTAAGTTGCCTCCATACATGAAAGATTATGCTGACATTTTAAGTTGCCTCCATACATGGAAGATTATATTGACATTTTAAACTGCCTCCAGTTATTAAAAATAATGTTGACATTTTAAATTGCATCCAGTTATTAAAAATAATGTTGACATTTTAAATTGCATCCAGACATTGAAGATGATGCTGTCATTTTAAACAGCCTCCAGTTATTGAAATTATAATGTTGATATTTACCATTTATAGTAGTAAGTATTGTGCCTCTTAGGTTTATGCCAATAAAAAGTGCACCTCTTACATTTATATAAGAAGTGTGACTCTTGCATGTACAATAATAAGAAGTATACCTCTTGTGTCTATAGTAATAAAAAGTATACCTCTTGTGTCTATAGTAATAAGAAGTATACCTCTTGTGTCTATAGTAATAAGAAGTATACCTCTTACATTTATATAGTAGTAAAAAATGTGCCTCTTGTGTTTACAGTAATAAGAAATTATATATATTATACAAAAGCCTTGCAGAATGTGTCATTTGACAGTTTAAAAATACAAAAATACACTTATAAATCTAGCCCACAGTAAAAATAAATTCAAACATTCATTAAAATTATAATTTTTAAAAATTTTATTTTTAGGCTGTGAAAACAAAATAAATTTCTAACTTTACAACTCTGATGGTTGTCAGCAAAAGGGACAACCCAACATGCAAATTACAAATTGTAGATACCAAAATTAAACGAGTACAAAAATTGAAATATCTAGTAAATAACAGAGCATGGAAAATGTGACACTGAAATTTGAAGGCACATTGGGATTATGAAAGGTGCCTTCCAGAAGGTAAGCAAAGTATTAAGAAACAGGAAAATTTTGTTAGAAACAAAGAAAAGACTACTGAACTGTTACATAAGATCGATCCTCCTATATGGAAGTGAATGCTGGACAATCTTCTCACAGATGAAGAGACTTGAGGCAGCAGAAATGTTGTTCTACAGAAAGATACTGAGAATATCATGAACTGAATATGAGAACAACAATGAAGTTTTAGAGAAAATCAAAACAAAAAGAACTCTTATACCTAACATTGGAAAAAAATATTTCTAGGGTACATAATGAGGAAAGAGGGCTTGGAAAATTTGATACTCATAGGATATATTCAAGGCATAAGGAACAGAGGAAAATAGAACATAACCTATATATTGAGATTGGGTAAATGGTTGGCAGAACAGAGATTAGAAGAGATTGCAAAAAGACCAACATCGCTAAGAGCTACAAAGGACTGGAAGTTGTGGAGAATGTTGATTGCCCACATTCTGAAGAAGCATGGTACATAGAAGAAGAGGAATAAGTAGTCATTTTTCATTTCTCACATACAGTGTCTCAGGTCTTGCTAAGCTATTAATCAGCAGTCAGCAAGGCAAATAAATTTCTTGTGTGTAATTATTAATCATAGACTGAAACAAAGAAAAAAGTAAAAACAGATATAAAACATCCAACAATGTTATTACAATAATCTACAAAAAAAAACTCATATAAAAAATCATTTTAAAATATGACCAGAAACATAATATATTGAAATACCTGTGTTCCTGCCAAATTTGGATGATAGCCTCTCTTTATCATCAGTAAGAAAATCCCATGGAATAGTGATTAAAATCTGACCAATTATTTTTTCTCACTGACTTGTGTTAGTTTGATTAACTTTGCCAGACATTTGCAACTTGTGTAGGTGGTTCTAGTTACATTATCAGTATAAACGTAAAAAAAAAGAAAGACCACTAAAACATCTGCTATTCTCAAAGAAACAACAACGAAATAGAAAAGCTGAGCCACCCAGAAGTAAACCAACGTGTCCTAATCAATAATATTCAAAAATCAGGGATGATATTAGAAAAAATAAACTGTTAAATGCAACAGCTGTTCAAGAAAAGAGTTTTGTATTGAAGGTCTGTATTCAAAAGTGTGTCAAATCTTTAGTAAATAATCTTACAAATATACAAATAAAAAAAAAGAAAGGTTCTTTATTCTGATCTGAAATCAGATACATATTTCATTAATGATTCCAATTTGGGACACAGGCTGAAATCAAAGTTTACTACAATACGGAAGTATAAATATTAATTCTGCATATATAGTATGTTGCTCACCTGAGACAGTGCCAGAGTAGACTTTTCACTCGGTGCCTAGATGATGAATGCATGCAGGGCCCAGTGCATATTAACCTGAACCCCACTGACTGAAGGGGGCCCAAGCCTGATTGTAATCCTTGCTATCTTAATAATATTTGCTTTTTTTATTTACATTTATATGTTACAAATTAAACTAAGGACAACTGACTATTAAAGGATGAAAAACTGGGGTTTTATTTTGTGCAAATCATGAATTTTTTTTTTACATGTGCTAAGTCTAAAAAAAAACACTAAATAAAATTCACTATTTTTTTATCTACAATGATGAATATGTTAAAATTATTCAATTTTTTAACAAGAAAAATCTGAAGTTGATGTTAAAAATTGCTGCAAAACATTGTTGATTTATTTAAGATGACATGTCTCTAATTCCTATTTAGATAAATTGTATTTATTTTCAATTTTTCTAGTTGAATTGTTTATCTATATTGTATATGATCCATTATTGTACATAATTAGGTTACAATAAAATTTGTATTTTATATGAATAGAGCCTTATGAAAAATGAGATGTAATAGAGTGTGGCTGCCATATTATAGATTGTAGGGACTGTATCACAGATTCAAGGGAGCATGAGACTGTTGCAACAGCTCTGAATGCATGGGTGGTGTAATAGGTGCTCAGAATGGTAAATTAGAGATCCCAATTTGAATTCCAGTTGGGTTCATTATATTCTCTTATCCGCAAATACCCTTGGGAAAGGTTTGAATCAAGCTATGGGTTAAATAGTATGATTTGTAAAAAAATCATTGTTATTCTCAAAAAATTGTTAGTACAATATCCACTTGCAAAAGAAATAGAATTAGTCTTACAATCCAAAAATCATTTTGGCATTAAATAACCCAGTTTATTTAAAGCCAAAACATATTTTGGATTTAATAAATCCCAAAAATTTCCTGTATGGAAACAGCTAATTTGACCATTACCATTATATCCTTATGGTACTTTTTCCTACATTCATTTGTCCTAATTTGTCAAGTCAATTACTATTTTCTTCTGCTTCTTTACCCTTTGAAGTGTGTCTTATGAGTGTCTAGTTCTTCAAGCATTCTTTCTTCATGATTCCCTAGAATTCAGTTATCTCTGATTGTTAGCATCAGTTTTCTCCCAGGTATTCTCTATATATGTTGACAGAACTATATATTGGTGCCACTAATAAATAAAGACAAATAACAGCAAGTCTTCAACTGCAGAAGTCAAAACATGACAGCCAGCAGCAACCTAATCAGCAGCTAGGCTAAATTTAAAGCTCTAGATTTACTGCAGGAAATTGTTCTACATTGGCCTAGTGGGTAAAAGCAAGGATTTGTGAATTTGGTGACAGAGTGATTGTGAGTTCAATTCTTGGTTAGGGTACTCAGTAGAAACAGTCAAGTAATAACTGAACAGTACTAAATAAAATAATAACTAGACACTATCCCTAGACATGAACAGTGGAATGACTATTTTATGGTTATAAGTATCAGTTTCTTTATAGTTCTTATTTTTCTCAAAACTTCTTTATTACATGTTTTGTCCATAGTATCCTTAGTATCCATCAGTAGAACCATGCCTCCTTGTGAGAAGATTGTTTAGCATTCACTGCCATATAAAAGATTAGATATTACATAGCAGTTCAGTTTTTTTCTTTGTTTCTAATGGCTTTTTTGTAGGGCACAATACCAAAAGAGAGAGAAAAAGTAAAAAGATTATGCTACATCAAGTTACCTTTTTTTTCTTTTTTTTTTTTTTAAGCATTTCACCCCTAGCAAGGTGGGAAGCCACTAGCACACAAGGGGTTATAGAGGATTTGGAGCAAGATCAGATAGGAGTGACAGAGGAAAGGATGAGGAGAAGGACAGTGGATAGATCAAGACAACTGGAGATGTTGATTGACATTACATTTGAATAGTTGGAGATTATAGTTATCAGGGAAACAGGGATAGGGAAGGGAGTTCCACAGGCGAGAGGTGCAAGATATGAAGCTATTGGAGTAAAAGAGGCGGCTACATTTAACAGTTTCAACAATGAAAGAGTGAGAGTGGGATGCCAGCCTCGTAGGGCGCTTGAATTCATGAAGTCTGGGAACCATCGAAAGCAGCTCATCGAAGCAATTACCATGAAAGTATTTGTAAAAAAGACAGAGAGAGGTGACGGCACATCTGTGAGAGAGCGACTGCAGATGAGATGACAGATCAGGGCCAGTTACGTTGCATATCCATCTCTGGATCTTATCAAGAACCCCGAGGCAAATAGAGGGGGCTCCAGATCATATATGGCAGCAATACTCCATGCAAGGGTGAATTGTTGATTTGTAGATCTGGAGGATCGATTCCAGGGAGAAAAATTTCCTGGTGTGGCACAGGGAGCCAACTTTCCTTGCAGTGGACGAAGCAATTGATTCAATGTATTTGTTCCATCTCAGGGTCAGTAGACAACGTGAGACCAAGCAGCCGCAGAGAGGTGCTCTCGAGAAGTTGAGCACCAGACATTCTTATGGGGGGCAGGGAAGGATCTCTATGGTGATTAATAGAGAGCAGTTTTGTTTTGGAGGCGTTAAAGTTAACCAGCCAACTCCTGCCCCAGTTCACAACCGATTGGAGGTCCTTTTCGAGATGAACAGCCAGGTTAGTTTTGTCAGTGACACTAGATTTGTTTTTGAGGCAGGAGTAAATTGTAGTGTCGTCCATGTAGATGCCTACTTGGGAATCTATGGCGTCAGAAAGATCATTGATGGAGATAAGGAACAAAGTAGGGCCTAGGATGGAGCCTTGGGGAACACCTGTGTTCGTGGGATAACAAAATCCTCATTTAAAATCCAATGACCTAAGCCTAAACATTCTGGCAATGGCAAAGATTACACAGCTATCTCTGCCATACAGCAAGCTTTCAAATTCTTCATTTTTTTAATTTTACTTTATTCTATTACATTTCATTTTTTTTTTACTTTCTACTTTCTTTCTACTTTTTTACAATAGTCAGTTCCACTGTTCTGAAGATAATGAAAATACATTGAAATATCAAAATAATTCTTGTTTGTTAAACAAATAGTTGATTCATTCATTCATTCATTTTCTACGGCATATCAACCCTTTGCAGGTTATTTAAAGCCAGGAAATATTTTTAGATTATAAAGATTTTTTTATATAATAATTGTTTAATGATACAAGTCTTTACTAATTAACCCATAGCTGGAGGGAGAAGAGGTGGATTCATACTATAAATTTAAGGAACTCAGACATGTGATGGAAAGAGAATACTTTATTAGGACAGCTTTCTTCTCCATATCTCTGCCCTATAAAAATGGTTGCTCAGCTCCTTCCAGGCAAGGCTGTCCCTTTTTTAGGGTGAAGAGTAACCAAGGGGAGCAACTCATGAAGATTAACACATACCTTTCCCAAGAGTATTTGCACATAAGTGAATACAACAAACCTAACAGGAATTGAACTCAGCTCTCCAATTAACAATTCTGAGCCATTATCCATTACACCATCTGCACATCCAAGATATGATATTCTGATATTCCCAAGTGGTTACCCAGGCTCAACGTTGCATAAATTCAGTGACCATACAGGAACCAGCATTTCAATGTAATGTAGCTATAAGCCTTAAACAAATAAGAAATACTTACAAATAGGTCTTTCAGAAAGCTCTTTATCCTTTATTGCTTGTTTTGTATTAAGATTCCAGTGTTGAAAACAAACTCTAACAATATACAAACTTAAACCCTTTTAACCTAATGTCATTGTTGAATATTTACTTGAAATCTGTCGCTTTTTTTTGTCTGTTTTTCTGTCTGTTTTTTTTCCCTCAATAGTCATTCTGGAAGAAAAAAATATACAGAATTAAGTGTGACTCTGACTGTGATTTAAACATCCAAGTTGAAGACAGACAAACAAATTACATATCCATTAGGTCATGGTCCTGCTACTACTTAAATGTAGGGTGAAATTAACTTGGAGATACTTGAAATATAAGTTAAGAGGGTATTTTATGCTTGTAACCAAATTAGGGATGTGTGTGTGTGGTGTAAAAGATATTGACACAGAAATTGGAATCAGTGAGTCAAGTTCAAGTTCTGGACAATTTAGTTGTACTTACTTTTGCACTAATATCCTTGAGTTGAACATGAATTTGTCTCTTCTTTCCCTGGTTAAGAGTAGGGCAGACTAGGCACTTTAGTTCTGGTTGACGACCAATCTAAAAGAGGGGAAACTATGAATTTCAAGATGTGGAGAAGGCATCAGGAACATATTCCACTATCTTTACCAAAAATGGGTAGCAATTTACAGATAATAAAGAAAAGGAATGTGTGGAGAGTCATGATCACATCCATCCTGAAAG
Organism: Acanthosepion pharaonis; assembly: GCA_903632075.3. Lineage (NCBI taxonomy): Eukaryota > Metazoa > Mollusca > Cephalopoda > Sepiida > Sepiidae > Acanthosepion > Acanthosepion pharaonis. Next base: position 2,393,027 of record CAHIKZ030000446.1, on the reverse strand, counting down.
AACATAAAAAAAATGAAGAAAAATTGAAGTAGTCATTTATATCAAGGGTCTTTTGACCGAATAATATTGATGAAGTTAAACTAATTTTAAAAAGTGAGCACAAACATTTTCTTCATTATTTTATTACTTTTTAATAAGATAATTATTCCTTTAAAGTTTAAAATCATTATATCAATAATATTCCTAATGATTAAAGAATGTAATATGAAATCTTTAAAGAAGTAATTTACTTTTTTTCACTTTAAACATTATTTGTAGTGGATACCAATATTTGAGTAAATAAACAAAGCATCTACTCAAACATGGCCATCCATTAAAAATAATATTTAATGTGTTAAAATCTATTGGATTAATAAATAAATAATAAATTAATAAAAAAAATAAATAAATAAAAATAAACAATAAAAAACAAATAAAAAAATTCATTACTTCTTTAGAAACTGCTTTGTTTATGTTTGGATTTTAAACTGGGTAGATATGAACTTTCAAGAAACTGGGGAGACTTATAAGTCACTATTTGGCTTTGATAGATTGGCAAGACTCTTTGTGGCCAAGTAGATCTAAAGTATATTGGATCTAATAACAGTTTCTACTACTAAGGGGGACACAGGTTTGAATTTCTGCAAGAGAGTGCATACTTTTCTTTCATAAGATTTCTTGAATATTCAGGCTGGTAGACAAAAACAGATATACTGTTGTTATAGACAAGCGTATGGTTGCAAGAAAGAAATACGACAACAGCGGAAATAGATTTACATGATTTATTTCAATAGGAACTTGTGGGTTTGGGACAGCTACCTTGTGGTATAGTTCATAAGCCAGTTGCCGATCTGGGTTGATCTCTCATAGTATTTCTCACAGGGTGGCATGGCGCTCCTCCTGCTGACTGCCGCTGACTGCCCAGACTGACCATGACAGATCTCTTCCCTGGCCTCCTGTTGACTGCTAGTACTTCCCCGTGTGACCCCTTTTATGGTGTTTTTTATGGCTTAACAGTCTCAAAAAATGACACAAGTATAATTAGGAGGAAAGCATTTTTATTGGTTGAAAAATAGAGACACTTTATAATGTTATTTTATTTTTCGACCAGAACTCATGCGTCGGGCCAATGCACAAACGACGATAATGGTCATTTTGTGACGGGGCCTTGTCCTGTTCACATCCGGCTCTCGCTCTTGAGTACGTTAGTTTATTTGCCTGCAAATCAGACAAAATATGTCTTATTTTATTTTATAAGACTGTTTAATAAATAGATGAAGTGTCTAATCAAATATTTGTATCCACTGAAAATAACATTTAAAGTGATAAAAGAATGTAATATCCAAACATTTATATAACCTGGCAGACATTCATCATATTTATATTATTACTAGCTTAAAATCCATCCTATTGGGCAGCATTTAAGCTAGCTCCTGCAGATGGTGCTTGATTAAGCCTTTGGCTTATTCAGAAGTTTGAAAATCCATAAGTCTTCCTTTTCTCAGCATTTGATGCTCTCCTGGCTGCTGTTTGATCTGGGTTTTCATTTGCGCGAGACTTTCTTTTCCTCACTGTAGCCTTGGCTCTTTTGATTGCAATCTGCTCCTCTGTTCACAAAAATTTCTTTTTGTTAGGTATGCTTCTGCCATATGCAACAGGTAACAATAAACTATAGAAGAACTCAAAATTCATCACTGCATTTAATTATTGCATTATTCTATATGCTTACCTTTTAAAAGTTCCATGATAATTCATCTGCTGACACTTAATTTAAAGACAGTTTGATATGCATAGCTCCTTACTTCCCATACAACAATTATTTTTATTTCATGGGTGACTTTCACTGGATTTCGCAATTAATTTTGATTATTCCCAAATTTATTTCCAAGTTATAAAAACTCTTATTGTACAAAAAAATTTGTTGCAAAAATCACATAAAAAAAAAAAATCAAAATGAAGTTCACCTCTACACAAAGATAGAAAGCCTCAAAACCATCATGACTTGTGACTGACTTCGATGGGATGGACGTCTTGCCCAAATGCCCGACATCTGCCTACCCGAATGAATCCTCTTCTCAGAGCTCACATCTGGCAAGAGACTACGTTGAACCCCACATCATCGATTCAAGGATCAGCTAAAAAACACCTTGCTGAGGACAGGAACTGATTCAATCAATTGGGAGATGGAAGATGCAGAAAGAACCATTCCACAAGCAGTCCATGAATAAAGAACATCCTTCAAAAATGCTAGAAGACAAACAGAAGAGACAAAGAAAGTCCAAAGAAAAGCCAGAGCTCTCCATATTCTGAACCAGTGGCGTAGCTAGAGTAAACGTCACCCAGGACAGTCCGCTCAAATGTCACCCCAATGACCCCGATTCACTCTATGCTGAATGGTTAGCTGTAGCTAAATTTTCATACATGCTCTACCTCTACTTTACTCTACTGACCGGTACATTACTGTTTACATGTATGATCCAAGACAAAATCCAATACCACAAAATAATCAGTTCAAATCAAAAGCTGAAAACATTGCTATTTTTCCTACTCACAAATTTCCCGACAATTTATTAGAAAATTTCTGATGGGGGACAAAACTGGGGGGTCATAAATTATTTCTGGGGAGTCATATGCCCGTCTGCGAAACCCTGTGTCTCCACCACTGTTTTCAGACTATTTTTGGCACCTTAGCCTGGTTGAAAAATTTTGTTGGGGGTGACACACCTGTGCTGGCACCCGGGGCCAGCACAGGTGTGTCACCCCCAACAAAATTTTTGATAAAACTGATATCTTACTTAACTGTATCCAATAATAATGCATGTAATATTCACATATTTGTATCGTATTATAAAATACAAATATTGCGAATATGCATCTTTTCCATTGTTTACATTTATAAGATGTTTAGGTGTTTCTCGTTTGGCTGTTTACAGCTGTACACGTTTATGCAAGGTTATAGCGTTACTAATGGTATTTTTATCATTCTTTTTTACATTTTTAACTTATTTAACTAGAAGATGGGATAAAGAGATAGAGGAAAATTGATGTGGGCCCAAAGTCGGGACCACGGAAGGAAAACACAGAACACGGATTATAGGTAAGAAAGATATATTCAACAAAAAGGTTACAAAGATAGTGTAAGTGTAAGTGGAGCTTACTATGTGCTAGTGTCCAATATTGGTAGTCGTACGCGGCTGATACTACAGTATTAGAATACTCTCTCTCTCTCTCTCTTTCCTCCTCTTCTCCTAGAGTGTTATATCGCATACTTTATATAGTCCTGGAAGAGTCCATGTTGTCGGTATGTTACGGTCTCACAACAATAATTCAGTCTCCTAAAAAAGAAACTTACATGATACATGAGATACATGATAAAATCCTTTTTTCATAAGTGACAATTTGGGGGTTGCATGATATGCAAGATCACACGTTACATGAGTATATACAGTATATATGATATTTTCTCATGTGTGTTTGTTTGCATGAAAACAAAAAAAAGCATACCATGACACTTCCACAGAGTTAAATCACCCCCATTTTCCCTATATCCCTAATTGTAAGAAAATCAAACCCAGCTTTTTCCTAAGAAGTGCATATTTGTGAAAAAAGATTTTCCTGAACACTACTTTTAAACTTTTCAATTTAAGGGTCAATTGTTATCTCAACTCATTAACCTCATAATTTTCACTTCTCACCACTTCTGCTCTCATTCTTATCACACATCTCATTCATCATTAGCATTTCAATAGTAACTCTCTCCCTCAAGTGGATCTTGGGCACATTAAACATTAGTATAAAAAAAAAAAAAACAGCAACCGAGATTTTAAAAATCAATAAAAAATGAACTAATTATCAGATTTCAATTACAATTTGTAAAAATATTTTCTTAAGTCAATTCAGTCTCTGGACTCTCATGTGTTGTATAAAATAAAAGAAATATATAATTTTTATAAGTCTGTATAAGTTTCTATACAATTAAGTACTCAGAAAAATTCAATTCAATCCCCTGATAAATTATTTGAAATTTTACACCTGTTTAAGAAATCCTTCCATTTGAATTCAGCAAGATGTTTTGAACAGTTGAAAATTTGAAACAGCAATGTGATGAAGCCATTTCTGACATGGAACATAGCAGATAAATGTTCAATTTATTCATTAAAAAAATATTTCTTTCCTTTCAATGAAAGTTATGATTCTGAAATTGTTTTTCTTTATTATCTTTTGCAAAACTGCATTAAAAATTTGTTTTAATTGAATTTCAATATTATTTACATTCTCACAAGTTTTTTTTAAAGTTATTTAATGTCACCATGTTAATAGCAGACACAGAAAGGCAACTACAACCACTAACTACTGCACTGAAGGAAAGCAAGAAGAAAAGATTAAACACCAATTGCATGAAGATAGAATACAGCAAAAGGGGCAGTCTAACAGACAAATTACAAATTGGGGATACCAAAATTAAACAAGTACAACAATTTAAATATCTGGAAGTATTTTAACACAGAACCGAAAGTGCAACACCAAAACCCAAAGACACATTTGGATAGTAAAAGATGCCTTCCAAAAGCAAAAATTTTCTCAAAAACAAAGAAAAGAGTACTGTGATGTAATATCAGTAATCCTATATGGCAGTGAATACTAGACAATCTCCTCAGAGATGAATGAGAGACTTAAAACAACAGAAATCTGGTTCTACAGAAGGATGATGAGAATACCATGGATGAAACATGGGAGTAACAACAGAGTTTTAGATAAAATGGAAACAAGAAGGATACATACTTAACATCAGAAGAAGAAATTTCTGGGGCATGTAATAAGGAAAGAGGACTTGAAAAATTCGATACTCATAGGACAGATTGAAAGCAGAGGAAAACAATGCATAACCTAATCTAGCAAGCTTGTTCAAATGGATGGCAGAATAGGGTATAAGAGAGAGATAACACGATTTAAGAGCAACAAAATTAAGAGATGCAAAGGTCAGAAAATTGTGGTGAATCATGTTTGCCAACATCCTGAATGGACATGGCACAGAGAAGAAGAAAATTCAATTTCAATTAGCACAGTGCTTTTGGGGATACATTAATAATGTCAATTGTTCTGCAATGGTTGTTTGTTTCCACATGTGCCCAACTACTAGGGTATCTAGATAATTCCAGTTGCAGATGCCTACTCTGGTATATTTGTGTTTCTACAACACTCACAAAGACAACCTATGGTTTAAACTACAACTATATATATTGGACTTTAGTTACAGTTTCTATGGAAGAAACTGTCATGGTGACACGTGGCTTTGTTTAAGCACAAATGCTGATGGCTTCTAGACAGTTTTTTCTACTAAATTTCACTCACAAGGTCAACCTTTGCTATAGTTTTCAGACACTTCCAAGAGATGCTGCACCTTGGGATCAACTCTCCAGTATTATCAAAAAGTCACAACCTTCTCTTTAATTCATGTCACACACCATTCAGTATAACCATTTTAACATATTTAACATTTGAACCATAAGTCACTCTCAACTGCCTTGTATTGGCGGTGAACACTAGTTTAAAAAAAAATTGACAGATCATGTTGTGATTCAAATCTGGGTCTTACAGCCAGAATGCTGACCTTTTAACTCATATAAGAGTTCTTTAATACACTTGAAAAAGGTTATGATTGCCATTGTTAAAAGTAAATAACTGTTAGCCCATTGCTTACCTTGACAGAGAATAGTCAATTAAAAAGTAAAGCTCTATAAAGTTACCATGAATGGTCTTCAAAAATTCTTCCTTTATTGTCATTGAATATTAGGTAAAGTTTAACATTCATACCTGCAAAAAAGTGATCTGTCAAGAGGATGGTTTTTCACTTGACAATTCTATTACCGTATATGCCCTCAAGAATTTTTATTGTTTTAAAAAGTAATGTTTAGAATTTTAATAAAACCCAAAACATGATGTTAAATACATGAATTCCTGTTTTTTCTCAAGTTTAAAAAAAAAACAAAAACAGTATTAAACACTATTCTTGTAAATAAACTGGTAAATAAATAGTGTTTAACATTTTTGTTGTCACTTTTTGAATAAAATTTATAAATGCTGATACTTACAACCTATTATAGTGAATTTATGTGCTGAAATAAATGTTTGAAAATGCTTTATTTTCACAGTTATGTCTTTATTTAAATTTTATTGTTGGGAGCTGCCCAGTCGTCACTTTCCAGTTTTGATAGAGTTCAAAAGTATCTCAGAGTCCTTGTTGGAGAAGAATTATTTTCTACCTACTAACCTCTCTTCTCTCACAGATGGGATGTAGTGTGTGTCTCTCACTGCTCTATTGCTACTACCATGGAAAGTGCTTGGACGAACTACATTTCTTGATTCCACCATTTTTTAAGTCTATAAATGAAAATTTTTCATGCTTATTTTTTTATGATATGGCAAATATTAAACATTGCATTGTAGTTTGTTCACATATTTTTACAAACCTGTATATTATAAAATCTTCTTGTAAATGTGGGTTTTATCAAATTTCTATAAATAGCTTTTCAAAACAATAAAAGCTGACAAGGAAGTAAACCATAATAGTTGTGTCAAGAGAAAAACTGTTCTTTTGTCACAGTTTTTTGTGGATACGAATGTTAGACTTTTTCAAATATCTTCACTAGCTGTGAGGTTTGGAAAGGAATTGCCACACAATGCTCCTCAAATGTTAGAAAAAACTAAACCTGCTCTGTTCATTTTTCATGCGGGGAACGATCATGTAAAATTTAGTCTGTGAGGAATTAGCTATCACTTGGCTGAATTGTTCATTCCCAAGGCAACAGCAGGAAGAGAGCAACAAAACACTCACATCTCCAGGTTGCAATCAACAATGCATGCAAGAACAAACAGAGGCAAGCAGAAATAGAACTGATAATGTTTGCAGTTAATTTCCTCCTATTTGCCAACTGCAAACTCTGGAAGAATTTCACTGACACTCTATAAGTACTCCTGGAAAAGGAATCATTTCTGTTGATCCAGGTTTAAAAACCACTGGGTGTGGGGGAATGGGGAACCAAATTCTTTGCACAGCGCTCTTCAGCGAAAACAATCTGGCAATCTTTAAAATTTATAACCCAAAAAAACAGTGCTTCAAATGGACAGTTTTTCCCTTGACACTGCTATTGTTTTAATTACCCTCACTACTCAGCAGAGTTTATTATTTAAAAAAAATGATGATCAGAATTGTAATAAAACTTAAGCATATGAAGAGAGGGAAGTTACACATTTTTTGTTCTCAAGAATTTACAAGAAAAATATAAATACAGGCACAGATCCAGCATTTTCAGTTAGAAGGGAATGATCCTCAGTAAAAATCTCATATCAAAATTTAAAATTCTGTGATCATATACATTAGGTTACAGAAATGAGTAAAAGTGTGTATATATATATATATATATATATATATATATATATATATATATATATATATACATATATATATATATATATATATATATATAAATTTGGAATTTCTTTTGTTTATTTGATATGTATAACTGTAAATTTAAACTTTTTGTGTAAAAAGTAGTTAAAAAGAAACTAAAATTTATTAATGAAATATACGTTAATATATTTCAATAAAAAACTTTTTCATTATAACTAATCATTTTTAAATTTTTACTTATCTTATTTTAATTATCATTTTCTCAATTTTTATTTATCTTATTTTGATTATCATTTTCAAATTTTGATTTATTGATATCAATAAGATTGAAATCATTTCATAAGATTAGATTCAAGTTTATGGCAATAGGTTAATGTTGACTTAAGTTTGGTTACTACTATGCCACCCTGTATTAGCTTACCTTATCTACTTTGCAACAAAAAATATTTTCTCAGAAATTTTAGTGGGGGTGGGGTACCCTCCATGCTGGATTCACTCTTGATTTATTTATTAGATTGTATATTTGCAAGAATAATTTTATATTTACAACATTCTAAAAACTAATACAATTGCATTAACACTAATGTAATGTAATATGTCGTTTACCAATTCATAAAGAAATAAATATGAAACCAACTTTTTATTCATAAATACATAAACAATTACCAAATTATTAAAATATGTGAACCAACTATAAAGAAATCCTTACTCTTTATCATTTTATAAAGTTTGAATCAATTGGCAATTAAATAATATTTTAACAACCATTCCAATAAACACTCTAATAAATAAATAGTGTTTATTATTTTTGTTATCAATTCTCAAGAACAAACGATATCAGAGCCATTTGGTATTGTAGGATTTTAATTCAGGAACTTTTTATTATTATTATTATTTTTTTGTATACACATATATACCTACATGCACATACAACATACATACATACATACATACATACATACATTCTTAGATACTTAGATACTTGTGTATACATATACATCCATCCAGGCATATACATGTATGAGAGGCCATTTCTATTTTTCATTTATATTGATGCATATTTCATTAAATAATATAGACAACTTGTGGCTATTTATTTTAAGTAAGTTCCTTTCATATTGACTGATAAGCTTAATAACAATATCATTGAAAGACGAAAGGAAAACACCATATGTTTAAATCCTATCTAAGCTTTCGGCTCACATTAGCCATTGTCAAAGATGACAATTACATTTCAATATATCAAACAATACAAAGACGAAACAATAATCATAGTCTGTTTTTGTTACATGAAAAATTTCAAAGCAATGACAAACTTATGTATACAACATGTGGAAGCGAAAATTGTGTCGCAGCTCGTGACATCACACATGACCATGCAAGAGTGAAAACAAGAAGTATTAAGTATGGGAAGCCATTGGTATAAACCAATGGCTTCTGTCATCAATTATAGGCATTGAAGAATATTTGTGGAGATTTTGTAGTTTATTTTGTTTAGGTTAGGTTTCAACTATTTTAGGTATATTGCTTCAAGAATTTTTAGTTTTTGCTTATTGTATGTTTTATCATCATCAAAAAAATATCAAGGAAACTTTTGATCTGAACCCCATGAAACTGGGTATTTTCTGAAAGCAAAGGTTAGATTCTTTCATTTAAAAGTAAAATTGGCTGGTGTAAATGACTCAAATTTTTATTTCAAAAAATATTTGTGAAAAAATAGCTAAAATTTTGCATTTTTTCTAGTTCTAAACAAAAACTTTCCCCATTAATGGGAAATTAACCTTTTTTTTTTTGAAAATCAAAAAGCCTAAATCATAATCAAACTAATTCAGGCATAAAATTGAGAGTTTTGAATGAAATCAACATTCCTAGGGGGTCAAAATGCAACAAAGTCCATTGGTAATTTTCAATTATATGACTGCCAGGGGTTAAACAAAATTGACACCCGGCCATGGAAATCTTTAGTAAAAGGCAAAAGATTTATCTGCAATTCCTGACTACCAGAAACCAAAAGTAAAATTAAGCTAAATTGACTGACATGTCTGGGTCAAAGATCAGCCAGCCAGCAATAAACATTTAGAACAAGTTGTTGTCAGCTTGTAATAAAACCCACCACTCCCAGATAAGAGCAAAGAGTGAAAAAAAAGGGGTCAACATTGGTAGGGCTTGGTATAAGGTTGTTTTTGGGGGTTTTTTTTCAAACCTATGTTTGAACAATGGCTTGATGTGTTTTGTTTTGTTTTTAACACCCTGTGACTCGGTGATGACAACACTTAGCAGACAACATTGTTTTTTTCACCACATGTTTTTCATATTTCCCATCACTGGGCCATTTAGCCATTCCTTTTATTCAATGATGTTCATGCCAAATTAAGGAGAAAAGGATGAAGTTTGAATGATATTATTTTGAAGTGAAAATAAAAATTTTTTCATAAAAAAGGGGATTTTTCTCAGAAAATTGGGCATAATTTCTTAATGCTGACCACCAAGTGACATTACCCCACAGCCAAATCAAAGATTAATTACTAGTGAATAATTCCATGTGCAAACAATAGCCATTTGGACCCTATAACATCACCCGAAAAGGTCCAGAAGTTTACTGATTGATCAAACACTTGTTGCACATAATTGTGTTTTTCACGGTCAGTTTGCATCATTTCATCTTGATGTTGTCATTTTTGGACAGCCAAGTCATCAAGGATTCAGGAAAACAGTTTGGCACAGGTTTGCTTTAAGAACTTAACATTCTATGAGGTTTTTAAAATGTTACTGACAAATGCAATTTTTCACTGAATATTTCATTTACGCGCCATGTTGGATTTTCCTATATGACAAAAATAAGTGTTTTAAACAGCCGTGATACACAATATATATATATATATATATATATATATATATATATATATATATATATATATATATTTAAATAAGTTTTTGTAATACAAATTTTAAGGATAGCTTGGAATCAGTATAATTTATATGGCATTTTAATGTATATTTTAAAAGCTAAAAAATAACAACCGGTTTTGTCCCAGCCTTATCAAATTTATTTCTGGGATATAAAAAATAAATGTGTAAATTTAATTGATATTACTGATAACCAATGGAGGGAAAAAAAAATTATATATATATATATATATATATATATATATACATACCCATCAATATATACCTATGCACACCACCATTTGACTTATGTGAGTCTAATGATGACAGGACACCAGCTGTAGTCCAAAAAAAAATGAGCTTCTGAGCTTGGTCCAGTTCTCTCTAAACTATATAACTACTACCTCCCTGACTCTTGCTTTCCATCCTGTTGGATGTCCTCATCTGTTGTCCCTGCTTTTAAGAACTCTAGAGACCCTTCTAAACCAATCTAACTACCGTCCTATCAGTCTCCTACCACTCTTCAGGAAAGTATTTGAGGCTTTAATCAACACCAAAGTAATTAAGCACCTTACATCTCATGATCTACTCTCTGACAAACAATATGGTTTCCACTTTGCCTGGTCTACCATTGATGTGTTCACGGCCATAACTAAATTTGTATACCAAACTCTTGATAATAATGAAGCCAAGTAGGCATCTATGCAGACGACACTAAAATTTACTCCTGTCTCAATAGTAAATCTGGCATTGCTGACAATGCTAACCTGGCTGCCAGTCTCAAAATGGACCTCCAATCTGTGGTTGACAGGGACAGGAAATGGCTTGTAAACTTTAATGTCTTCAAAATGAAACTGCTCTCATTTACTCACAATAGAGAACCCTCCCTGCCTCCTATCAATATGGCTGATGGCCAACTCCACAAGAGCATCTCTCTGTGCCTTCTTGGTCTCACGTTTTTCACTGACCTAACATTGAATCAATAGCTTCATCTACTGCAAGGAAAGTTAGTTCTTTGTGTTGTGCCAGAAGCTTTTTTCTTGCCTGAGTCCATACTTCAAATCTACCATTTGTCCTTGCATTGTCTCTTTTACTCCAACAGCTTCTTTCGCAATTCCTACCAGTGGAACTCCTTTTTTTTTTCTTACTTCCCTGATAGTTATAATCTTAAAATATTCAAATGTAATGTCAATCAACATCTTCTGATGCCTTGATCCTGATCCCCATTCTTCTTTATATCCTTTCCTCAAATACCAAGTCTTTCCCCTTACTTACACTCTCTGTAACCCCTTGCATGCTAGTGGCACTCCCACTTTGCTTGGGGTGAAAAAAATAAATAACAATCTAATAAATAAACAGTGTTTATTATTTTTGTTGTCACTTCTCAAGGACAAACAATATGTACAAATTCACTTTCATAGGTTTAGGTTTTATTAAAATTCTAATTTTTTAAAACAATAAATACTACCAAGTAGTTGAAATAATAGTTAAAATCTGAAGTCCAGAAAAGCATTTGGATAGTAGAAAATGCATTCCAAAATCTAAGCAAAGTATTAACAAAGAGGAAAATTTTGTAAGAAGCAAAGAAATGAGTGCTGAATTTTATGTAATATCAGTTTTTCTATATGGCAGTGACTGCTGGACAATCTCTTCAAAGATGAAGTGGAAACAGGATCCAACAGAAATGTGGTTCTACAGTTTGATGTTGAGAATAACATGGGCCAAACATGTGAGCAACGACAAAGTTTTAGGAAAATGGAAATGAAAAGGACACTTTTACTTAACATCTGAAAAAGAAAATTGATATTTCTAGGACAAATGTGGAGGAAAGAGAGCTCTGAAAATTTGATACTCACAGGATAGATTAAAGGCAAGAATGATAAAGAAAAACAATACATAACCTTCCTAGGGATCTTGAGTAAATGGATGGCAGCACAGGGTTTAAGAGAGATAAAAAAAGGACAAAATTTATTGAGAGCTACAAAGGACAGGAAATTGTAGAAAGCCATGACTGCCATTGTTCATAAGGGACATGGCATATATAAAGAAAAAGCGTAGCTATTTTGTCACTTCACAATTTTAATGCAAAGAAGAATAGCATAAAAAAAATGTTTATTTGGTTCAACTACATACAAAAAAAATGAATGTCCTCTACAAAGTATTTCAAGAAATAGGACTCAAGATAAACCTTTTCCAAAAAAAGGATCTGGAATTGGAATGAAAGCTATGATGGCACTGACCTTGAATTCATCAAAGAAATTCAGGATATGGAATTAGTAAATACAAAAAGCTATAAATACCTCAGCACATGGATCAGTTATAACAAATTTAATATACGCTAGATGCAGTTTCAAGCAACACCACAAGTTGCTACAGAACTAAAACATTAACCTAAAAACTTAAGTTAGGTTCTTAAATAGATTCATCAGAATGGGACTTTCATATGGTGTCATGCCTGGTGCCAGACCCGTTCAAAAATATCTATACTCTCAGAAGTATACAACTGCTTTCTCAGATCAATAATTAAAAATGGCAACAAATGAATGAAACCTGTTGGATTGTACTTCATTGAACCTTGTGAAATAGTGTTTAGAGATTCAAAAAGCATTTACCAAATAATGGAAATTATATCACTTGTGAAGTACCAACTGCAGTAACAACTAAAATGAATATTACATGCAACTTGAAGGGAAAATAATGACTTAATCAAGATGTTGACATTCCACACTACTTCAAAGAAATGGTTAGGAAGGAAGCCCTCGTCACTACTGGAAAGAGTGATAAATTACTGGACTTGAGAAACTTATTTTCCTAAAATTTGTTTTAATAGATATATCTTATAAATTTCAACCAAAAGTAACAGTCAATGAATTCCAGATATTTTCTTATAAGGAAATAGCTAACATTACCATAGCTAATATACAGAGCTGTAGCAGGGACAAAGGTTTCAGAGGGTCATTTAAAATTTAGCCTTAAGTTATCGAAGGCTGCCAACATGGTTAGTGACAAGAACATTTAAAATCTGAAATCATCTTTGAAATAATAGAGAAATGAAAGAATTTTTTACCACTAATTATTTAGCTGCTGGACCATCAGTATCAGGTGTTTTTCAGCCAGGGTTAGTCTTTTCACTATCTTCCTCTTTTTATTTGAGAGAGAAATATAGAGAGAGAAAGAGTGTGAAAGACAGAAAAAGTGATAAGGATTTCGAGGGAAAGTTAATGTTGTTTTAATTTGAATTCTTTTATTTGTTTCTACATTTTTTTTTTATATTTTATTCTATTTTATTGGACTCACCACAATTCCAAATTAAAATGAAAATGCACCCATGTGATAAAGGGAAATAACCATCATTGTACATATTTAAAGATAAATTCTTTTATCAGGGTTTTCGAAAGTTATATTCTTCATTGCTTTGATATTTTTTCTTACTTGTATTTCATTCTTTATCATATTTTATTAAAAAAAAACCCTGTAAAATGTACTACAGTTGGTAACCCCCACCCCAGCTGCTACAGCCCTGTATTACCATTTCAGTTACCCACCTACTACAGGGAGCCGACACTATTTTTGGGACACTTTGAAAAGTGTCCTTAAAGGCGTTTTTTACTGCCGAGAGCTTTTGTGTTGATGAGTAGGTAGCTCAGCAGTAACTGTCCATTAATGGTATGAACATTGATTGATGGGTTTGTCTTTGGTTTTATGTTTTCTTTATTTTTACTTCAACTTAGGCGACACTATTTTTCAGACATGACACAAATTCTGGGTTTTTTAATGATTTAGTCGTCAAACATCTACAATATGCAAATTTTCTGCAGGTAAATTTTACCCTGACCATTACATTTGAGTATCTTTATCACTGCGAAAACGTATTAAAATCCTGAAGAAGAATGCATTCAAAAGAAGTCATCAGTTTGGTCCAAAAGAAAAGAGAAGACGGGCTCAGCATCCGAAAGATCGCCGCTGAGATGAAGCTACCGAAGTCAATAGTTGAATACATGCTAAGTACAGACTATGAGTGGAAGAAGAAGAAGAGAGGATGAAAAAAAACAATTTCCAAGAGAACAGAAAGAAGAATGAAGAGGAGTGTTACGAGGTTGTTATCATCTGGAGAAAAGGTGACAATGAAGAAAGTAAAGGAGAAGTGTGAACTTGATGTCAGTGTTAGAACTGTACAAAGAAAGCTACATGAAATTGGAATTAATTATGCTAAAATCAAGAAAAGAATTACACTAACGAGAAAACACAAGGAGGCAAGGCTGGGAAGTGCCAAAAGATGGATAACAAACCATGTCGACTTCAAGAAAGTGATATTTACTGATGAAAAATGTTTTAAGTTCGATGGATCTGACAGGCGGTGTACATGGTCGAGAAAAGGTGAACCTGTTATTCTCAACAAGAGACAGATGGGTGGAGGAGGAGTCATGGTTTGGGGTATGGTATTTCCGAATGGAAACTTGTGGCTCGAGTGGTTAAAAGGACGTCAAAATAGCTTGAGCTAAAGAGAACTTTTGGAAAAGAGAGCCCTACCACTCATAGAAAAAGAAATGGGAAGTAATTTTATTTTGCAGCAAGATAACTGCAGCATCCATGTGGCCAAATCAGTGAAAAATTGGATGTGTGAAGCAAATATAACTACTCTGGAATGGCCTGCAAGAAGTCCAGACTTAAATTTAATTGAAAATATGTAGGAAATGCTTGCAGAGCTTGTTTACAACGGGCCAGAAATAACCAGAGAGGCTGAACTGTGGCAACGCATACAAGATGCTAAAAATAGACTGCTAGAAACACAAAGAGACGTTATTATCAATATGTACGAACATTATGAAGATAGACTGATAGAATTCATTGAAAAAAGGGTGCTGCCATAAACTATTAGCATTGTTTCTGCAATGTCCGAAAAATACTGTCGCCTGTGTAATGTGAAAAGTTGTAGAAAAATAAAAATACTTCTAATTTGAATTCTGCTTTTCCATTTGTAGTATTGAAACAGTTTTCAAATGTTATTGCCATTACACTAAAACAGTACAGACTGACTGTGCTACCTAAAACTTGAAAAAATAAAGTGTCTGAAAAATAGTGTCGGCCCCCTGTAGGTAGTGTCAATCAAATTTGGTAAAAAAAATTCTTGGATTTGGTAAAAAAATCCTTCCTGGTAATTTTGCAGAAAGACACTAAAATTACTTAAGTTACTGCTGATAGATTTTACAATAGAAAAACATTCCTGTAATTGCAGGAATAAGAGAAAATGTCTGTTGAATTAAAATTGCTTGGTACCTATGTTGTTATATAAAACAGCAGTAAGTAGGAGTAGTGTTCTGGACATGTTCTAAATTGGGTTAACTGAAGAATCACTGAAATACAGATATAATAATCATAAAACTTCATTCAATATAAGAGATCACGCCAGAACTACACTATCCAAATACATATGGGAGTTGAAAGATCAGGGCAGGCAAGACCCAGTGATTAAGTGGAATATTTTGAGGAAGGCACAAGTTAAATATATGCTTTACCTACAAAAAAAGTTATATATCTTGGGGTTGATGCCACAAAATAGACTCCTTAATAAAAAAAGAAATACTTTGAAAATGTTGACATATTAGTAAGTAACAGTCATGTTAGCTGCTTCCTGATTGTTCAGTTAGGTTTTTCACTTACATAATGAATACAAAGCAATTTCTAAAGAATTAGTGAATTTTATTTTTTAATCAAACATTTTTTTTGGCTGAGTTTGTGTAAAATATTTGAATTCTTTAACAAACTTTTTCCGGAAGTTAAAAATTTTTTTAATCTCAATCCAAACATTAATTTATACTTCATAAGCCCCTGAGAAAGGTATGAATCCATTAAAGGTATGAATCCCTCCAGCTATGGGTTAAATAGGAGGACTGGGATCCTCAGTCTTGATTAGCAACCAGCCTTGGAGAAGAACAATTCTGAATTCTTTAACCCAGGTAGATGAAAACTCATTAGTGTGGGAAGAAAAAGGATGACAGAAAATCAACAATTCCTCAAGGTACAAGAAATTTGGTGTGTGGCCAATCACCCCATCCTGTAAAACTATTCAATTACAGAGACCTTACCAAGGGTCTTATATGTCACAAGGCACCAGGCAGATAAATAGAATTCATAAAAAAAAATAATGGGCATAAGCAGCATATGCTGATGTTTAAGTCAACCTTTCAGGTTCTGCAGTATTAATTTAAGTTTCGATTTTTAGGGCTTTTTCCCCGTTTTTTAGAAACATGGTTTTGAAGATAGGAATTTTATTTT
The DNA here is from genome assembly GCA_903632075.3 of Acanthosepion pharaonis. Taxonomy (NCBI): domain Eukaryota; kingdom Metazoa; phylum Mollusca; class Cephalopoda; order Sepiida; family Sepiidae; genus Acanthosepion; species Acanthosepion pharaonis. The sequence goes on along the minus strand of CAHIKZ030000446.1, from coordinate 2,376,475 downwards.
TTTTAATCAGTTATCCCCAAGCAAGGTGATAATGTCACTAAGGCACAAGCGGCTACTGGGAGTGAAGGAGAATGAGAAGATGAAGGGACTGGGATTTCTAAACAAGGGAACAAGGGATAAATCTCTACTCCTGTCAATGTTTAAATGTTGTTTTTCTTCTCGAAAATCATCCCATACACTAGCTGAACCTCCTGACATATCAAATAACTAAATTTTAATAATAAGTAAATCTTTTTGCTGAATGCAAAGAAAAAAATTACTTATTTTTTTTCTGTTAAATTGAGTGCATAATCATAATGACATCATAGAAGGAATTGCAAGAATAAAATTGTCAGACATATTTTAAAAATACACTAAAATATATATATAATTATTCATCTCAAGCTTTCAAGTAATCAAAATTTAAATTTAAAAACATGTAATATTCCCTCAAAACAGAAAGTGCCATAGCTAAAAAAAATATCTAATTCACTACAAATAGAAACAAGTATTCATAGAAACAAAGAAAAGAAATAAACAGACATGAATTCTGCTTTATGAAGAAATGATTTCAAAAGAATTGAGGCTATAGTTTTTTATTCTAAAACATGTATGACTCTAAAAAAATGTAATTACAACTCTTAGAAAGAACTACTTGTAGATTTTGCATAATGTGGGATACTTTTTTCAAATTTTTCCTGAGAATTTCATAAAACAGTTCCAATCATGTAATTATTTATTTTTTACCTCCATATATATTTTGAACATCCATTTCTATTTTACATGTTATGAATAAAATATTATATATATATATATATATATATATATATATATATATATATATATATATGTATGTATGTATGTATATATGACAGGAAAAATTGTGCGATGGATAAATTGTCATCTAAATTACACAAAAATGAAAATAACACTGACATCGCATTTTAACAGATATATTGACCAAAATTACACAAAAATATCTTGAAATACTAAAGAGTATATACATATACACACACACACACATATATATATATATATATATATATATATATGTACATACATATATACAAATAAATATATAATTATTTATATTTTTTACATTATTCGAATATTGTCCTCATCTTTTTCACCATATTTATCATAACGTTTTGGCCGTTGTATGCTCCAGCCTTCTTCAGTTGGTTGGAATGTCGAACTGAACCCTTTATTTTGCTCCACTGCCTTAACCGGGTATTGAACTCACACTCTTTGTTGGTTAAATCCACTGACAGGAGCCAAAGAGTGAGAGTTCAATACCCGGCTAAGGCAGTGGAGAACTTTCAGAGGGAAATTAACAGGAGATAACTGATAATTGACATCCATGAAACATGGCACATGGAACTAGAACAGTCTACCCCAGTGAGCGAAATAAAGGGTTCAGTTCAACATTCCAACCACCTGAAGAAGGCCGGAGTGTACAACAGCCAAAATGTTGTGATAAACATGGCAAAAAAGAT
>CAHIKZ030000446.1:2295000-2372500 GCA_903632075.3 Acanthosepion pharaonis | reverse complement strand
TCAGGGAAATGTTTCTTGATGAGGTTTAGAATAGTATTTGTTGGTTATTGGAATTTATTCTGTATACACCAAACCTATACTTGCATATATATATATATATATATATATATATATATATATATATATGCTAAAAAAATGAAGAATGTTGGTGTGATCTACAGACAACTTGCCAAAAACCTAATACCTTGGACAAGAAAAAATATCCCAAACAAGTGAAAAAAAAAGAAAAAGGATAGAAAGAATTTTGTATTGTAAATAAACATAATTAGAAAAAAGTGTAAAAACACACATCTAAACAACTTAATACTTCAAGTTCAAAAGGTAGAATTCTAAGTTGTGAAACTATTAAAAAAAAAAATTTAAATAAACACATCTAAATAATTATAAAAATAAAGTTACTCACAAATGTCATGCCACATCCATATATGTAAATTACATAGATGGTGATATATATATATATATATATATATATATATATATATATATATATATGATTACATAACTTATAATTCTACCCTTGTAACTTGAAGTATTTAACTGTGTGGATATGTGTTCTTCATTTCTTTTTTAAATTGAGTTTATTTTAAATACTAAATTTGTTGTTTTTTTTTACAATCTCCATAAATAATATGGACTGTTCCAATATTACAAGAATCTATAGGGGTAGACTGTTCTTATTTCTACTGGAAACAGGCAAGTAATAACTGATGAGTGCTAAATAAAAATAAGAACTAAACAATATCAGTAGAACTGAGTAGTAAAATGAGAAAGATGTAAGTAGATGATTCAGTTCAGAATTCCTTGTAAGTTACCCAGATTGATATACACCTGAAGAAGTCTGTAGAGCACAATGGCCACAATGTTGTGATAACAACAACAAAGATGACGACAATACTCTGAATGCAAATAGTGTAAATTATCAAGCTTTCAGTTTAAATAAGTGTAGTCCTGCAACACTAAATCGCTAACATCCCACTTTGACATTGTGATATAAAATAGGAGGTATTACTTTTGGAACAACCCTTATGTGTTAGTGTTTGTGTTGGCATGCAAGGGAGAGAGATAGAGAGAAAGCATGTGTGTAAAAGAGAAAAGAGAGAGAGTGTACACACTCTGCTTGCTTTTATCCCAACTATTCTTTAAACGTGTCATGCCAACACCTCAGGTTCATGGGATTTCCTCTTTTGCAACTGTCTAATATGTAACAATGCAGTGCCAATATAGAAAAGAAAGTTCTCATTACAAAAGTCGATATGCAGCCAGCTGTTTATGCTGAATCATACATGGAAGAGGTTTGTGGTAAGCTTGCCCCTTTCACGCTTATTCATTAAACACTAACGGCAACAGCAGTCATAATCATTTAAAACGTAACAGCATGATTTTTCTTTATTCAACAATTTTCCAGATGAAATGCTTTACGATTTTCATGCTATTTAATAACAGATTTATTGATAGGCTAAAGCTAAGTGGTTAAAGCAATGGACTAGGGAACTTTAATTCCAAAATACACAACTCCTACCAGATAAAAATAGTGTATTGCTGCTATCTTGGCCGGAACTGACCAATCCTTACTTTTAAGACATATTAGAGTTCAAGAATGGTCAAAATTGTGATGACTTGTTCTCCACTCAGCAACCACTTCCCCATAGATAAAATGCTACAAACCTATTTCTTCATACATGGCAACATCTACAGAATTGAATCACCTCCATTTTCTTCATATTCCATTGGTAAGAAAAATGTTCCACTTAGAACTTTTTAGTGAAACAGACTCCCATGTGGATGCTTCCCTGAACACTACAATCATAACCCCTTCAAATCTCAGGTCAATCATCTATAAACCATATCCTTGTAATCTTCACTTCCTACTTCATATTGCATATCTCATTCGGTAACACTCTATCTTGGTTGACTCTTAGGCCTTATATTGGATGAACTATATATCAGACATGTCTCATTGAACAATTTAGACAAGTTTTATCTACTTATTTTTAATAGAATCCTCTTGTAATTACAGACAAGTTTCTAAGCACTTTCATCTGGTTCTTGTTTTTTTTAAGACAAAAAATTGTTGTGCTTATCATTTTTCTAAGACAAAATTGTTGTGTTCATCTGAAAATTAAATTTTTCTGTGTAAAGTGAAAAACACAAAGGTTAAGTACTGTAGTTTTCCAAATAAGAACCAGATGATAACTAGTTCTTGTCTTCTCACCAGACTTATTCAACTTAAGTAAGGCAATAATGTAAGAAATAGAAGTCCTACCAGGATTCATTATTTGTGGCCACAAAATTAACTACTGTACAATTTTTAAAATTTTATCAAGTAAACAAACTTCAAGAGAAGTAACTAAGTTATTGAAAGTTTAAATAATATATATATATATATATATATATATATATATATATATATATATATATATATGCACCTAAGGAATATTTTGATATATACTTAAGGAATGTTGTGATAACAACAATAAAGATAAAGACAATAATCTGAATATAAATAATTTATAAATAAATCAGTCCTCATCTACAGCAGTGAATTCTGGACAATCTCCAACAAAGAAGAAACTTGAAGCAACACGTGGTTCTAAAGATGTTGAGAACATGAAATGTAAGCAACAACAAACATTTAGAGAAAATGGAAAGAATAAGAACATTTATATTTAGCACCAGAAAGAGAGTTAAAAGTCACATCATGAAGAAAGAGGGCTTGGAAAATTTGATACTTGCAGGAGAGAATGAAAAGAAGAAGGATATAGCATAACCTACCTTATAGACTTGAGTAAATGAATGGCAGAACAGGGTTTATGATACCAAAAAGACAAAATTTATTAAGAGCAACCAAAGAGCAGGAAATTGTGGAAAGCCATGATTTCCAAGGTTCTGAACAGACACAGTATATAGAAAAAGAAGGTGATGTTACATATCATTTTAGCACTCTTTGTTTCTAAAGAAATTTTCCTATTTCTTAATATTTTGTTTAGTTTTTTTGAAGCATCTTTTGCTATTCCAGCTCTCCTTCTAAAATTTTTCTATTTGCTTGATTTCTGTATCTCCAGTTCATAGAGTTACCAAAAGAAAAAAAATATACACATCTCTTTAGCTTCTTTTTCTATGTTCCATCTCCTTTCAGGACATGAATGATCATGGCTCTCTGCAACTTTCTCTCCTTTGTAATCCTTAGTACACTTTGTCTTTTTTAAATATCTCCTAATCCTTGTTCTGCCAGCCGCTTACACAAACTCATTAGGTAGGTTATGCACTGTTGACCACTGTCTCTCTTAACTTCAATATGTCCTGTGAGTGTCAAATTTTCCATGCCTTTTTTACTCATTATGTGACTCAGAAATTTTGACTGTCTCTTTCTGATGCTTCCATTTTCTCTAAGACTTTGTTGTTGCTCACATGTTCAGTTCATGGTATTCTCAGCATCGCTTTAGCATAACAGAAGCATAAGAAAATTCATTCCCTGGCACACAAGCATGTAGTATGTTCCTTTACATACACAACTGAGAAGATAGTATGGAACTGTTGTTTTTCTTTTCCCCTGATGAAGATCCGTGAAAGCTCTGGCCAAAACATAACAATGATAGGAATCTGAATTGCCGTATTGCAATGTGTTGTTCTAAGAGATGATCAATTGCTCGAAGATCATTTGTCCATTGCAATGAAACTGATTTAAAGATAATGTTAGATTCATTAAATTTCAGTGTTATTCTCTGGTTTACTGCCAGCTCTTTCTTCATTTGTTAGCCTCAGCAAAATAGAAAGATTCATAATAACTCAAAGAAAAAGAAAATTGACACAACTGAAAGACTGCACCTTTCATTTTCATTGATCTGATTAACTCAATTTACCAAGTAGCAAGTGACTTGAGTAAAAAAAAAAATGTTAGTAAATCAAGCAATAGATTCAATATTGACTGACATGCCACATGATAAAAAAATCTGTAATGTTTGTGTCTTGTTTGGGGTGCAAATTATATGAAAACTCAGACTGATGTCCAAAGTCCATTCTTCTTCTTCTTTCGCCATTAGCCCTGGAAAGTGTCAGTGGGGCACTGAACTGCCCACCATTCACTTCTATCTGTCGTAGTTGTGTGCCAGATCCTGGGTCTCTGCAAATTCTTTCTTGGTCTGCTGATCATGTGGCATGTCTTGGACATTTTAACCTGGCAGATCCCATCCCTCTCCATTACTGAATGCTAATTGCTCAAACGAGCATCCTCATCTTGGTTGTTATTATTAAAATATTTGAGTCATTGTAACCTCTGGCCTTCTTGATCCTATGCTGAGTGCACCAGTACTCTGATTCTTGGCTGAAATGGTGATCCAAAGGCAAATAAATTTGTCATTTATCAAAAGGTACTATGCTAGGTCTCTTAACAGATATATGACTGAGAGGTCATTCTAAGCATGATAGCCAGATTCAAATCTCACCATGGTCTATTTATTAAGAAGAGAGCTTCTTGATAATATTGTCATTGGGAGATGATCTCAGCATGCAGAACCATTGAGAAGTGCCTCAAAACCACAGTATAGGCAAACCCAAGCCTTTTGAGCAAATCTGTGTGATGGTTGTGCTAGGACAAAGTATATGTCCTCCTGTAATGAGCAGATAAAGGGTCTTCAGCCATGGATGGTAATCTATCTAAAGATGGTGTCATAATAAAAACACCCATTCCTTAGCAGCCTGGCCATTTGACTATGGAAATGGATATCTTTTCCAGAGGTAATCTTTCTTCTTTATGTTTTATGTCCTCTCAGCATGTAGGCAATCATGACTCTCCACAATTTCCTCTCCCTTGCAGCTGTTAATAAACTTTGTCTTTCTGTTATTTCTTCTAAGCCCTGTTCCAACATCTATTTACTTAAGCTAAGTATGTTATGCATTGTTTTTCTCTGTCCCTCTTGTTCCCTATCTGTCCCATGCATATCAAATTGTCCAATCCCTCATTTCTTATTACAGAAGCCTTGTATAGGTGAATAACTAAGTGATTAGAATACTAGTGCTTCTAGTGTCGAAACTTCACCATGGTCATTATATCAAGGTGATGACTTCTTGACAATATCAACCTAGGGAGACAATCCCAGCATGCACCACCATTGGAAAATGCCTGTTGAATGACTCCTTGTGAATGAAATTGGGTTGATCAAAATGTTCAAGTGGCATTGATGGTTATGCCAGCACAAAGTCACAAGTCATCATGACCGAGAGTTTGAGTGTACTGACTTTGTCCACCTACTGATCATGCCAGATTAATGCAAAAAATGGAATTAATGTCTGATCTGCATAGTTGCAGCATAAAGCAGAAATTACTTATGTGATTGTTGAAGTGATTAGCTTACCTCTTTGCAGATGGGTGTACTCAGAAATTAGTAGCCAGCCATTATTACAGTTTGTATTACACACTACTTCTCATATATTTATTCATTGTGCATCCAAGAGAAGTACATCAAAGTACAATGGATCTATGTTGAACAAAGTACAACAGAAGTACATCAAAGTATAACAGATGTATGTCAAACAAAGTACAGTTGAAGTGCATTGAACAAAAAGCAAAAGAAGTATGTCCAACAAAATACAACAGAAGTAACTTCAAAGTACAATGAAAATACCTCCAACAAAGTACAATGCAAGTACGTGCAACAATGTAAATGGAACTACATCCAGTAACATACAACAGAAGTATGTCCAACCAAATACAGCAAAACTATGTCCAATAATGTAAAATGGAACTACATCCCAACAGTAGTACATCCAACAAAGTACAGTTGAGGTATGTCCAACAAAGTACAATTGAAGTATGTCAAACAAAATACAAAGGATGTACATCCAACAAAGTAAACAGAAGTACCTCTAACAAAGTACAATGGAAATATCTCCAACAAAGTACAACAGAAGTACCTTCAATATATATATATATATATATATATATAAAAGGAGAGACAATAAGTTATCACCCTACATTAGCTCCAATAATGGTTGATCTATGTGATTAATATTTTTCACTGGATTAGGTGCATTGTCAATGAATGAGATTATATTGAATAATAAATATATGTTGTGTAAAATAAATGTTTTTTTTATCATTAGGCCACAAACATATTGATGTAGACACAGACATGCACATTTAACACACATCTTTTTTTTAACCTTTTACATAAGCAAACACTGACATATCAGATGACAAGCCTGTTACATGGATTTAAGCAAAATATTTTAATCAATAATCCAATATTTGCCCTAATTTGCAGACAGATGAGAAGGGAAAAGACAAACTATAAAAATGAAAAATGGCCAGATGTAAAGAACAACAGTTGCTAAAAACTAAACTGCAATTTTTTTTTTCAGGAAACTAGAGATCATGATTCTTCAGTTTCCTTTTCTTTTTCTATGTTTGATTTAACATACCTTATTGGGAAAAGATAGTGATGTGATTTCCTATTGCTTTCTCCACAGTTTGGAATTCAGTTTTTTTCTGCTTCTAGACTGTTGCCCAAGACTAGAGTGCGCAGTCTAGCATGCTATTTAACCTATAGGTGTAACAAGAAGAGATGGATTCATGCCTTTCCAAAGGGAATAGTATGAAAGTGAATGCATCAAATTGTGCTAAAATTTGAACAAAGTTTGCCGATTCCACTTTTAAGGACAATAACCGTTAGAGTTATACATTCGTGTTTAGCAACATATTGAATTTGTTTGAGTCTCCTAAAGAAATGGCATATTACATTGAGATGCTGATGATGGCTCACCAATTTTTTCATTATCTCTGAATGTCCAAGCTTTTTTTTGAACAATGGCACAAACTAGTTTGAAATTCAGATTTTTCCTTCTCCTAGACTGTATGTCATCTCAGATGAGAGAGCCCAGTCTAGCATAGCTTGGGGAAGTAAAGATGGATTCATGCCTTTCCAAAGGACATTGTGTGAAATTGAATATTACATTGGAATTTGAACTCTGATTATTGATTCTGCATCCTCATTTATGCTGCACTCGCATCTTTTGCGATTTATTAAATTTGTTTTTAGTTTTGTAACTTTTTCATCATTGTTCACCTGACTTTTTCCAAAGAAAGTAGATTTTTATTAATTTTTATTTGTATCACTTTAAACATTATTTTTAGTGGTTATGTTTATTTATTAAACAGTATTTTTATTTATTTGTGCCTATTTATGTTGTATAGCCCTCTCATGCTGGAGATCTCTTGGTCACTGCACCAATTAATACAATGTTGCATATCTCCCTCTGCTGGGTTGGACTTAGGCAAAGGGCTCCATTCGATAATAATTTTGCCTTCTTCTTTCACAGACAGTGATCGCTAGTTGTTTTGGTTTGGGGATAAAAGACACCAACAAAGAGAATTTTATACTTATCCATTTTATTAAATACGTCAATATGTACATTTCTACCTCTCTCAACTGGGGAGTATACCCAGACATAACAGAGAACACGTCTACATTGTTTGACATGTAAGAACCAACTCCTGAAAAAGCTTTCTCTATCTATATCATTTCCACATTAGTTCAGCCAATCAAAATCGACTTCCTTTATTTTGTCTTGTATCTAATCCCTAAGGTCAAAGTTAGGAAGTCCAAGCAGAAATACACTTCTCCAAAAAATAATAGTCTATTAAACTATTATTTAACACTCACCTGAATGTTCAAGAAATCTTATTAAAGAAAAATTTATTTGGAGAGTGTAAATTTTGCTTTCATAAGATTTCTTGCATGTTCAGACTGATAGATGAAAATAAATAAGTATAGTGTTTAATAAATAAATTGAGCATTTACTCAAATATGACTATCTACTAAAAATAACGTTTAAAGGGATAAACAATCTGTTGAATTAATAAAAATCCATTATTACTCCTAGTTAGAGAATATAAATTACTAATGACTCTTTCAGGTACCACTTAGTAGTATGAATTTTCTTTGAGGTGAAATTTCTAGGGCACATATTGAGGAAAGGGCTTGGAAATCAGAGAGCAGCACATAACTTCCCTAAAAAGCTTGTGCAAATGGTTGGCAAATCAGGGATGAGGAGATATAGCAACAAAAAAAAAAAACAATTTTGCAAAGTCTCAGCCAAAGAAAAAAAAAAGACATTAAAGTTGTACTGAGATAAGTAATGACAGCTTTGTGAAAAAATTTGGCCAGAAGCAGAATTCATGGTCAATTTGATAAACGGAAACAGTTTTTCTATCCCAATTGAATTATTACAGATCAATGGATAGTAAGATACACTTGTGACAGTAGAGTTAATTAGTTTTAGGAGGTGTTTAATAAGCATGTGGAGAATTGCTTTAACAATTGTCAGAAAACAAAATTAGCAAAATGAGTTCAAATTCCAACTGAGATAGTTCTTACTTGATGAACACTCTTTAATCATTATAGCATGGATTGACAGAAAGCTCATCAGATCAGTTACTATGAAAGTATTTATAGAAAAAGCACAGGGAAGCTATGTTATGACAGTAAGAAAATGATTGAAAGTAAAATGCCAGGTCAAGACCAATAATATTGCAGATTCTTCAAAGCAAGGATGAATGGTAGAGCATAAACTATAACTATAGCTCACAGGCAACTTTGAGTCAGTGTATGTAGGATATCTAAGGCTACTAAGTTTGATCATCATAACAATTATCATTACTACTAATCTAACAAGAATAGTAAGATTCTGGCGAGAGAAATGTAAGATAGATTCTGGCAAGAAAAATTGTCTAGCATGTAAAGCAAGTGGAGATTAGCAAGGTGAGTTGAAATTCCAGCCACAGCCATTGCATTCATTTTTGCACAAATGCATATGGGAAAAGGCAAGAATTCACCTCTTCTCACCACTTACCACCTAAAGATTAGTACTGGGAACTAGTCTAGGAGATGAACAAATCTGATTAAAAACCAGCTGAGTGTGCGGTAAACAAATTATAGTTTAAGTAAAGAAATAGCAGAAGATACTGAGTAAATGAGGAGAGAGGTTTTATCGACTAAGACCAGAGCATTGTAGTTAATAAATATCTATATTAGGAAAGATCCAGTGGTATCTTTTCTTTTTTTCTTTTTTTTACACTGGTTTTGAAATGGTAAGCAACCACAAGCTTTGTGATTGTTAGAGTTCAAAAGTTGGAGAGGAGCTGCCTAGTCCTCAGTCTCCAGTCTTGATTTGGTTCAAAAGCATATTCCTTGTCGGAAGGAAGAATTATTTTCCACTCTCTAATCTCTCTCACCGAGGTGGGATGTGGTGAGTCTCTCAATGCTTTATCTTAATTTCTAAAAAGGTGTCAAACCTTAAAAAACATATAATTTTCCTTCAAGCTCATTTCTGTGATGGGAATTGGTAAGTAAGTGTAGTTCTTCAGTCTTGTTCACTCTATTTAAACCAGAAATGTATGCCAGAATCTATCTTATATTTCTCTCACCAGAATCTTATTATTCTTGTTAGATTAATGGTAATGGTAATTGTTATGATGATCAAACTTAGTAGCCATAGATAATCTATGCACACTGACTCAAAGTTACCAGTAAGCTATAGTTATAGCTCTCTTTATGCTAATTACCTATTAGTTATAATTATATCTGGTTTTTAACTCCCCCCCCCTAAAAAGCCCACTTGATATAGAAACCACATTAGAAACACCTAGCACGTTGAATTTATAGCCCTGTAATACCCTGGAAGTCTTACATACATACATACTAACTGTTATTAACCGAATTTAATCAGAAATTGTCAATATATAATGTTCGATGTATGTGATTAATAGATAAGTGCATGGACATGGAAGTAATTATAGTGAAAATCAAAATACATGTTTTTCTATCACTTATTAATGCATTTTTTTTAATCTTTTCACCCCAAGAACGGCAATAGGCCACTAAGGTGCTAGTGTTTACTGAGTGTGAGAGAATGAGAAAAAGAAAACAGTATTAAAAACCAGGAATAATAAAAGAACTGGAATTATGAAAACTATAGATTACGATTGACATTGTGTTTAAATTTTTAAGATCAAAGTTGACTTAAAAGCAAGAAGCCAAAACAGAATTTCAGAAGTAAGAATAGAAATAGTTTGCATAGAAATTACTGTTACAGCCAATTATTTCCACTGTAAGATGATGAGAGCTTGCCACCTTGCCACTTAAATTCATAGTCTAGATACCAAATGAAAATATTTCTAGAATAAGTGCAGAGAAGCTACATTACAGTGGAAAGTGAGTGAAACCAAAATACTAGGACAGGACTAATTACATTGCAAATTATTTTTTGCATTTCATCTAAAATCTCTAAATAATAGCAGTCCAGATCTGGCAGCAAGATTCAATGAACAGATGAATGGTAGATTTACAAAAATGCAAGATTCTGGCACAAAAAATTGTTTAGCATGACACAGTGAATCAACTTTCCTAGCAGCATAGCTAGCAGTTGATTCAATATAATCTTTCCACTTCTTTATCTGTCTATATTTCTGAGAAGAGCTATTATGTACACTATTTACATTATTCAGAGGTATTATGTACACTATTTATATTATTCGGACTATTGTCCTCATCTTTGTCGCGATATTTATTACGTTTTGGCCGTTGTATGTGCCAGGTGGTTGGAATGTCGAACTGAACCTTTTTTTTGATCACTGGGGTAGACTGTTCTAGTTCCACATGCCATGTTTAATGGATGTCAGTTATCAGTTATCTCCTGTTATTTCCCCTCTCCAAGTTCTCCACTGTCTTAACGAGGTATTGAACTCTCACTCTTTGGGCCCTGTCACTGGAACTAACCAACATCTTTATCCACTGTGCCATGTGTCCTTGAGGACATCTGTGTATGAATTTCTGGGTATTATAAACTTAATGTCATCAGCAACCATTTTTACCAGTGCTCATATTGCAATTTGTTTTTTGTTTTTTTTGCTGTTATCATTGCATTTTTTACAAGAGCTCATATTGCAATTTTTGTTGTTATTATCACTTTTCTCTGGCATGACTTATTACTGGTTCTCATATTGTATTCATTTCTATGCTTGGTCAGCTCAGGAGATTTGTGGCCTAGCATATGTGCTGATTCCTTGAGTTTATGAATTTTCCAGTGGTGTTCTTTGTCTATGATCTCAACCTGATCCCACAGAGGGTGGTGATCTTCCTTTTCTCTCCATATGTGGTCAGCCACACCTGATTTTTCTACTTCCCCTCGTGTTACAGCTTTCTTGTCAATGGAAAACATTAGGTCTGAGAAAATTCATTCACTCACTCTCCTGGAGGTTAGCATCAGTTATGCTGATGGAAAGCAAAAAAAAAAAAAAAGTTCTCTCTGACATTAAAAAGAGCAGTTTCATTTTGGAGACATTAAGATTAACAAGCTATTTCATGCCCCAGTTAACAACAGATTGTACATCATTTTATAAATATGTGCATTATCTATTTTATATGTGAATCAAAGAGATGGGGTTGCTGAATATTTATCAGCACACCCCTTCCTAAAATTTGACCACTTGAACAAATGTGAATATTTTAAATTAATCTCATCTTGGGATGCAAAAATATTCATCACCTCCTCAAAATAATGTAGGTGAAACAAAAATTCTCAAGATGATCTTTTTAAAGCTGCCTTTATTGTTCATATACATTTCCATTATCTTCTTGTTAATTGCTTTTAGATTTTGTAAAATTTTAAGTTTGGAGGCAATTTTGTTTTATTTTCAGTAATGTTCATTCTGTTATCTTTTAAGACAACACATTAAATTTACAGGAAAGTTAGATGTGTTTAAATGCGTATGAAAATATATGCATCAAATAATTAAATCACGAAAAAGCTATTTTAATCTTAATTAAATTGGTTCATAAAAACACTTTTTGTTATTTTTTAAAATCTTACCCATGTTCTTAAATAGTCTCATCAGATTGAGACTTTTATATGGATGCCATTGCATAAACAAAAAGAAGTGTACCAAATAACAGAAAACATATCAGTTGAGAACTTTCAACAGCAGCAACAACTAAAATGGATAGCACATGTACCTGAAAGAGCATGCCACACTACCTCAAACAAAGGCAAGGAAGGAAGCTGTGGGTTATCCCCACATAACTTTGCCAGTTTTGCCAAGAAGTCAATTAGTCAAGCACCTATAAAAATGGGACACTTCCTTTTCTCTTTTTTCCACCCAGTGATGACATCGAACAGGACCTTGATCCTGAGCATGGGTATATCTTTCTGCTTTGGGACTGAACTTTCTCACACAGGCAAACATTCAAGCATGTGCATATATCACCAGCACATTTTCTAACCTTTCTTCTGCTTTTCTTTCTATTTTTACTCAGTTATATAAAAACAACGAAATATCACCTTGTTAAAATTCATTACATTTCATTACACCTGTCATTGACATGTATAATATATTGTTGCCACTGCTTTTAGTCTAATTAGAAGTAGCACTGCAACAAAGCTTCCATCAGTTTCCACACGACTTCAAACAAAAGGTTAGGAAGGAAACCCCATCAATACTAGAAAGTGCAATAACAGCTACTGGACTTGAGAAACCTGTTTTCCTGAAAATTGTTTTAAAAGTAAGATTTTTATAAATTTCAACTGACAGCAGTACTTAGTGCTTTATCAATGAATACTGGATGCTTCTTTATAAGGAAATGGGTAATGTTACCGTTTGGTAAATATGGTCCCTGTAGCTGATAAGAAATTTATCCAAGAATAGCAAAGACACAAAACATTGCATGAAAAATAATTTCTGCATTATCTAAAGAAACTAAACAGCACACAGAGAGTGACTACCTATGTCAGTGTAAGTAAAAATTGAATAATCAAAATACAAATCCCAGAATATGCTGTGACAAAAGTATGTAATAATTACTGCAATTATTGTCATAGTTATCTATAAAAAAAAAATGATCTGCCTAAGTGTATACTCCGATCATTTATGAATATCTATGCCGATGATAAAATGATATATGGGTGCAACTCCAAAAACCCTTAATAACCAGAGATTGGCAGCTGATCTCTCCTCCAATCTAGCTCTAACATCTCAGTAGCAGAGAAAAAAGAATCTCTGGTTACGTTTAATGCCTCATAAACCAAACTAGTTAGAATCCATCATCACTAATCAGACTCAGAACTATCACCAATTATGAAAAATGGATGTTCCCTGACAAAGGCCCCTTGAGTGCTTATTGGGAGAAACTCAATCCAGACCTCAAGTGGAATTCATACATATGATACACTGCTAGAGATGCTGAGGAAATGGTTGGTTCCGTCATGTATGTACTTGACTCCTCCTGATTTTCTCTACCTTTCCAAGAGCCAGATCAGCCCAAAATTGGAGTACTGTTGCCATATATAGGCAGGAGCTGCCCAGTCTTTACTTTCCAGTCTCAGTAGAGACCACGTGTGTCTCTGTGTACTTGTGGGTGACAAATTATTTTCCACCCTAAGACCCCTAACAGATTAAACATCACAAGCCTCTTGTTGCTTTATCACTATTTCCATGGAAAGTGTTCAGACAAACTACATTCCTTAGTTCCACCAGTTTTAACTTTCATGGCTAGGACCTGGCACACAAAGCACATTTTAGCAATCCACCCTCATTCCCTTTGTATTCCATTAGTGAGATATACCTTTCACTCAAGCACCTTCTACTCACAAACAGCTGCTTTGTGGAACCGACTCCTAAAAGGATGCTTCTTGTGGGTGACAAATTATTTTCCATCCTACAACCACTTTTCACTGATAAAACATCACAAGCATTCTCACTGATCTATCGCTATTCCCATGGAAAGTGCTCAAATGAACTACATTTCTTATTTGCACCAATTCTAACCTTTATGACTAAGAACTATCATGCTACACACATTTTAGTAAAACATTGGTGAGATGTAAGTTCCACTCAAACAGCTTCTTCCCACAAACTGCTGTTTTATGAAAACGACTCCCACAAGGATGTTTCCCCAATCATTACAATCTTAACCTGTTCATGTCTAGGGTAAACCATTATCTTTCCCACACATCCACATAAACTGTGCATCCTCTTACTCTGTAACACCCTACCATGTACAGGGGGGGCAGCATTGTAAAAATAAATCATTGTTAATATTGTACTACACTTCCATGATGATGACATCCCTTTGAAAACATTCAAAAAGCCAGAAAACCTCAATAATAGTGAAAGAAATTCCTGGATTCCCACCAAAATTTAATCAATTGTTCCTTGGCCCATGGCCCACCCTTGCATAAAATGTCATTGAAATTAATTGAGAACTTTTAGAAATATTGTGTGAACAGACAAACATGGGTGAATACATAACCTCTGTCTAAGTTCATTGCCAGTTAATAAAACTGTCAGTGAAATGCTAACAAAAATAAAATAGGAATAAAGCCCATAAAGATTATTTAAAGAAGTAAATACAAATAAACTCCTTGAAAGTGGCTGGCAATTCACTCCCTTAAGAGAGATTTTTTAAATCATTTCACCCCAAAGAAGGCAATAAAACCACTAAGACACAAGGGATTACTGAGTGTGAAAGAATAAGAAAAAGAAAAACAAACATTATTAAGGAACAAGAACAATAAAAGAAAAGAGATATCAAAAAGGCAGTAGATAACAATTGACATTGCCTTTAAATTCTTGAAGATCAAAGTCAGTGGGAAATCATGGAGCTGGAAGGGATTCCCACAAGCAGGAAGTGTGGGAAGTATGAGAAAAGAAACTGTTTGCATAGAACTTATAGTAACATCTAGCCAATTCTGTAATCATAATTCTGTAAAATAATGAGACCTTGCTGTCAATCTAGTACTATGCTTATATTCATAAAGTCACAATACCAAAAAGGAAAGCTCATCAGAGCAAGTACTATGAAAATATTTATAGAAAAGGCAGAATGAAGCTAGATTACAATAGTGGGAGGAGGACTGAAGGCGAGATGTCAGGCAAGGACCAAAACAGATTCTTCTTTTGCTTTTATCAAGAATCTCAAATATATAAACAAAGTATCAGACCAGATTTAAGTTGAGGTAGAGCAAATAAGCAAAATAAAGAAATAACCAATAGAAATTAAAGCATCACTTTTTGTTAGATACATTATTTACAGTATTTGAACTGTTATCCTCATCTTCATTGCCATATTCACAACGTTTCAGCCATTGTATGCTCTGGCCTTCTTCAGGTGATTGGAATTTTATACCAAACCCTATATTTCATCCACCTGAGTTGAGTGTTCTAGTTCTATGGGCCATGCCTCTTCCGAATGTCTCAGTTATTTCCCTTTAACTCAATTCTGTAAATAATCATAATACCTCATCTAAGAGATACAGACAGATATCACTTTTTGTTTTCATCAACCCTTATTTATACTGAATTTTTTTTCTCATCACAGATTACATTTAATCATAAGTTTCAAATGAATTCAATCAAAAGAGAAAACAATGTCTATTTTTGTATCATCCTAGCTAAATAGATAAATTATAGTTTGAAACAGTGTGTGTAATAGACTATGTACTTACATACAACATAAAATAGAATACAATATTAGTCAATATCCACATTGTTTACTATATTTGTTGATTAGTAACAGTAATTCTCAGACTTTTGTATGATTAGAGGGTTTCAACAACAAAATGTCGACTCTGCTGTACTAAGTTTAAAAGATAAGAATAGTGATGAGAATTGTACTAACAACTTTAGTCACCTGTTATCCAGGGTGTATATCTTCCAAGACCTTGAGTGGTTGCCTGAGATTGTGGACAATAGCAAACACTTACAAACTCATGATAGATTTTAATTTACAGATTAAGATATCATATATAGATTAAAATATCATGTCTATATAAAACTAAAATTCTAATCTTATATATATGTATGTATATGTATTCCCAAGATACAACTTAAACAAAACATAATACCTCAACTAATTTAGAAGCATATTATACTTGGAATTCCTGTCAAGTGCAATACCAAATGAGATTAAAATTAGACAAATGATTCTTGAGTTAGGTTTTTTTATTTTTCTGTTTTTACTGCATTTTAATAGTAAATTCAGTATTTCTTTTCAATACCCATTCTTATATCAATCCCCCTATATAAACAAACACTTGCATATTATATTTCAACTATTATGTGTGTGAAAAATAAACATTTCTAATACATTATAACAATATTATTAAATAAATTTAAATATGCATAACACAAGGTATATTTATATAGTTCATTACACTATATTAGAACTTTTTTTATAAACAATTACTTGAAAGGTAAAAAAGGCTATGTGTGTCACATGAGTTGATGGGAAATCAATAGAAACACACTGATTTGCTGCTGTCACATATTTTGAAAACTGGCCAAGTGGTTAAAATGGTTGCTTTCTGACCATGAGACTCAGGTTTGAATCTCATTATGGTTGATTTGTCAGGAAGGTGACTTCTTGATGTTATTAGTCTTGAGGAGGTGATCCCAGTATGTGGCACCTTTGGAAAGCACCTGAAAACCATACCATGGGTTGACTCAAGTTTGTGAGTGAAATTGGCTAGACGGAACCCTTCGGGAGCCATCGGTAGTTATGTTAGCACAAAGTCACAAATCATCGTGACCAAGGGTTTGAGCATGTTGGCTTTGTTCAGATTGTTGATCACACTAGATAACAAGCTTGTCTCCCAGAAACTGTAACTAAGGTCTGCTCAGCATAGTTGCAGTATAAACCACAGGTGGGCTCTGTGGGTGTTGAACAAACAGAAAATGTGCCTGAGCAAACGTCTGCAATAGGGATTAGCTAACCCACCCCGCCCAGTAGACAGGTATCCTCAAATACGAGTGGCCAACTATTAATGTTAACATATTTTGAAATAAATGTGGGGAAGATACAAGTATGTATAATAAAAAAAAAACATTATTTTGAAAAAGACTTCTCTTCTTTTAAGCTCTAAGACTACCCCACTTTTAAGTTCTTTTAAGTCCCTGTAGTGTGTTAATAATGAAGCCCAGTGGAACAATAAACCTTCTTTTACTGTCTTTAGTATTAATTATTAATTTTCTATTCAAAGTACATTTCATGGAAGAAATTTTTCTTTCAATGTAAAGAAGTAAAACCTATATATATATTGTAATATAATTTATTTTCATACTTTAAATCAGGATATATTTAAGGTATTTTGGGTGCTTTTCATTCATTTTTGTCCTGGAAAAAATTTTACTTATTATTAACTGATAATTAATAAAAAATACACTTATTATTTTGAAAAAAGACTACACCAGTTTTAAGCTATTACATTGAATTTTCATGAAATGTGTTAACAATGAAGGTCAGTCTTTAAATACAAATTAAAATGTGTATTTAATAATAAAATTGATAATATTGTTACCTCATCATTTGTATTATGAACTATTTTTAAAAGAAAACCAATGGGTTTATGGTCTTGTATACATAAATACACAGATAAAGTTTAAGATACCATATGTAGATATATATAGTTTAAGATATCATATATAGATATAGATTAAGATATTATATATAGATATAGATTAAGATATCATATATGGACTAGATATCAATTGACAACAGTAATAATAAAATGGAAGATAATATAACATAATAAAAGTTATTTCTTATTAATTTAAATGTTAAATTGTTTAAGAGAAATAAAAAAGGACAAAATTTATTAAGAGCTATAAAGGATAAGAAACAATGGAAAACCATGATTGCCTACCTCCTGAAGAGACACAGCACATAATAAAGAAGTTGTAGAATTTGTCAATTCAGAGTTTCATGGAATCAAAAAGAGACATATATATATATATATATATATATAAGAATCCAGCAGATTTTATTATTTAAACATTATTTTACTGGATACCCATATTTGAGTAGATGCTCCATTTATTTATTGAACAGTATATTTATTTATTTTTGTCTACCAGCCTAAACATTTGGGAAATTTTATTAAAAAAAATGAAAAAAATATGTTCTCCAGCAGGATTCAAACCTGTATCTCCCTAGGCAGGAGAAACCATCATTTGATCTAATGTATTTTAGACCATCTCAACCATAATGTACATCAATGATCAAGCAAAATTGAATAGTACCTTATAAATGCAAATCTTTCCCAAACTCTTGAAATATTCATATCAGTTTTGTATCCAAGAGTAAACAAAACAATTTCTAAAGAAGTAATGAATTTTTATTTATTAATCCAGCAGATATTATTACTTAAACATTTTTAGGGGATAGCCATATTTGAGTAGACACTCCATTTATTTATTAAACGGTATATTTATTTTTGTCTACCAGCTTACATACAGGATGAGTTAAAAGTCACACACCATAGGGATAGTTTATTAAAAGTATAATTACACATGAAAATTTTAGTTACTAGTTATTTAATAGTTATATGTGCTGTTCAAAATGTCCTCCTCCTTTTCGAAATCACCTTTCAATTCTGTGCCTGCATGATTGGTTAACATGTCAGAGAGTTTCCTTTGTCATTTTACTGCATTCATATTTAATTCTTTCTTTAAGTTCCATTTTACTTTGTCAAAATTTGTTTCTGGGAAGTAAGAAAATATCAAAACAAAGTAGACATTTAAAACATGATTAATTGATTAACCCCTATGGTGCACGACTCTTGCCTCACCCTGTATATGCTCAATCAATTATAATAGTATGGACTAGCGACATGATTTAAACAATTTTGAAAATATGCTCATAGTAGCAAAGATGTACTTAATTATCTATGAGTTTAAATTGTTCTTATTTTTATACTTTATGTAATATTATACATATGTGTGTGGTGCATATACGAGTATATGTAAAATACAAAATAATTACAAGGAGTGCTCCAAAAATAGTGCTATTTATTTCCATGGAAATAAGAAATAGAGGCAACTGAATCACACTGTCAGATAGAAGACATTCTCAGCTACAAATGACAGATTTACCATTATTGATTATGCATTTCTGAGCTGCTTTTTATTTTGGTGGAATAGCAGCTGTGCAGGACTACACAGAACACTGCTTATATAACACATTATTGCCAGCATTGAGTAACAATCCACTTACTGTGATTACATCCACTGTTTGATTTCCACAAACATTCACCAAGCATCAATGATTGATAATAGATAATGAGAAAAGAAGAGATTCACACATCATATCAAAGGCAAGAGGGACAGAGGGAAATAGTAACCTACTTAATTAGCTTGTGTAATGTGGGAATGATAATAAAATGTCAAACATTATTGAGAATTACAAAGGATAAGAAGCTGTGGAGAGTCATGATCGCCCAAACCCTGAAGGGATATGGCACATTTGAGAAAGAAGAAATGGAGTGATGCTTTTCTAACAAGCATTTGTGTAAAAGTGAATGCAGCAGTCTAGACTGGAATTTTCATTAAAATTTAAAATCTAAAATTATTCAACCATTCATATCCTACAGGTATGCAAATGTTGGAGAATAAGAAAAGAACATAATGCTAGTTTTTCTTTGCATTTTTTTTTACACTAAACAAGGTAATAAAGCCACTAAGAAACTAAGAAAATGTTGCTGAGAAGATAGAACAATAAAGAACAAGTTTCAAGGAGACAGTAGATGATGCCTGTCTATATTTCTGAGATGAGGGATTGTAAATATTTATACTATTTACTTTGTTCAAACTATTGTCCTCATATTTATTCTCATATTCATGATGTTTCAACCGTTGTACTCATCGGCCTTCTTCAGGTGATATATGTTGAAATTTTGAAACCTTTATTTAGTTCACTGGGGTAAACACATGGCCCAGTGGATAAAAGCATTGGTTGAAATAATCCAGTGCCTTGAACCAAAGAGTTGTGAGTTCAATACCTGGACACAGCAGAGGTGAACAAAAATTTGGTGAGTTGAGTTATTAAAGGGAAATTACTGAAACTCAGACATTTAGAAAAGGTATGGCATGTGAAACAGGAACAATCTACCTCAATGGATATTGCAGTGTGGAATGTTTACATCCTGTATCTTATTTATTATAAAACACAGATTGTGTGTGTGTGTGTGTGTGTGTCTGTACGTTTATATATTGGATCGGATTTCCTACATTTTTCAACCGATTTCAACAAAACTTCACAGGACTATGCAAAATTACCTTGTGGTGGTTCTAACAGTGCCAAAAATTGGAAAAACACAATTGTTTTTGCGCAAAATAAATTTGAAAACACAATTAATCGCAAGAATGAAAGGGGGACAACTCATATCGATTTATACTTATAAAAGCCAGGTTGTTTTTGTGTCTGCGTGTTCATGTATATATGGGATTAGATTTCCTATATTTTTCAACCAATTTCAACAAAACTTCACTTTTTTTTTAGCAGGTAGTGTTTCTTAATGTCTTGCACACTTTTTTCTTTATTTTTAAATTCAGAATGCTTTAAATATTCCATTTACAAGACAATTGTTTATAAAAAAAAATTCTATTTAATTGGTAGACTCATAATGATTGAAAACAATGTTTTTGTTTGAGTTTGGGTTTGACCAATTCGTAAAAAAAAACAAGAAAAACTAATTAAGACATGCGTGTCTGTCAACCTTAAATTGACCTTTGTCAATTTTATTTTTTAGTCTTTATGATGGTTGATACTTGATCTATCTCTTACTGTTACATCCCCGGGCAACGCTGGGCTCTACTGCTAGTAACAAATAAAAAAATTAGTCTGAAAATGAAACGGTTTTCCCAAAATAATCAATGGGAAAGGGGTTAAGTTGAGGTACCAAATAGGAAAGTTCAAGACAATTGAAAAATCAGGATTTGAACACTGATCCATGGTTCCAAAACTAAATTCATAAGTCACCACTGGAGACGACAAATCGAAAAACAACTGTAACATGCATAAAATGGACGGGTACTCACCCTGAAGGAAGAAGAAATAAAAATAAAGAAACCATAAAAACTGACAGGTAAACTTTCAGATGCTTTCACTTGAAATAAAAGAATAGGCTATGCAAATACCAGTCAGGAAAAATGTCTTCAGGCAAGAGAGATTCTTCATTTTGAAAGCAAAACAATTACATTAAACACCTCACCAAAAAGATACAATTTGGTAAGGTCTGTGATTGAACCTGCTCAATATCTTTGAGAGAGACAGACAGAGGCAAAGAGAGACAGAGAAGCTCCTGAGGTGCATATCACCATAGATTATTTAGTGCAGAGATAAAATGAGTAAAACCCTTGACTGAGTGGACTGAATTTTTATATGCGTATGTCTCTCTTATCATGTATGGTTTAAAACTTACTGATTTTCTGTAACTATGCACATATTATAAAAGCATATACATGCATATGAAGACTTAAACAAGGAAATGAGCACATATAATCAATAAGTGTCTATTCAGACAAATACAGAGTATATTAAGAAGGAAATAAATATATTAATAGTTACTTTTCATATATATATATATATATATATATATATATATATATTCAAGCATGTATTAATAGTTACTGCATATATATATATATATATATATATATATATATATATATATACATACATATGTATATATTCAAGCATGTTTGGTTAAATAATTCAGACATATTATGTCCATTTATTTTACTTTTAATCAGTTCAAGTTCACAAATTCATTTGTTGGTGGCTGTAGAAAACTGATTAAGAAAAACTCCCAAATTTTCCTTCAAATAATTTTTATTTTCCCAAGTACTTTCAATCTCATCTGAGACCATCTTCAGGGGTTGCATATCTATGAATGTGTTATGTGTTAAAACCATAAATTGAAAATATTTTTTTACCACTATGCAAGGGAGGTAATTTATGCAATTATTTTTAAAAGATTTTTGTAATTGTAGCATTTTAATTTAGGATTTTTTGTATTACTCTTTGCTGCTACAGATATTTAAGAACTTCATTACTATATTCATACCTGACTTTATTTATTTTTGGCTGCAATTCTCTTAAATAAAGGGTTTCCAGAATTTTCAGTTTTTGCTTATTATTATCTTGATGGAGCACTGATGTATTTTTGGCTAATATCTGTCTATATCTGTGGGAATTTAGACATGAGTGTTCCTTTAAATGTACTGAGATTGAATTATGATCATTCAAATGATATATAAGCCTTCTTGTCATCATGCATACATATTATTAGGTGGGTGCAAAAATAATGTCGTTTTTGACGTTCAACAACGTCAAAAACGACATTATTTTTGCACCAACCTAATAATATTTTTATCAAAGATACAATCTCCCAAAGAACATTTAAATTGATATATGATGTTGGTCTTTTGTAATAATGAAACCATAGCGTCACTTGATGCTGAAAGTTTATTTACTAATGTCCCAGTTAGGGAAACAATAGATTTAATAATAAAGAATATCTACAACAATCTACCTCTCTCTCTATTAAAAATTAGTCATAATATTTTAAGAAAACTACTCTCGATGTGCATCACAAATGTTCCTTTCTATGACCATCAAAATAATAAATACATACAATGTGATAGTATTTTTATGGGTTCTATCCTGGGACCAACATTTAGCAACTTCTATATGACTAAACTATAAAATAAACATACTTAATTCCACCAAAAAACCTCCATTTACCTAATATGTAGATTGAAAAATGTAAATGAAAATACAAATATATATATATATATATATATATACATATATATATATATATATGCACACATACACCCCAATACTTCTCTCTCACTCTCTCTCTCTCTCTCTCTCTATATATATATAGTAATCTCATGATTCATGCAGATATGTAAATTAAAAAATATGCACTTAGTAAAAACGCTGTTAATTTCTAATTTGCATACTTTTTAATTAATATATAAGATACAATAACAATGCTATGAATCAATGATTTATTAATCTGACTTATTAATCTGATTTATTAATCTGATTTTATATGAAAAACTTATCTGTTCTTCAGAAATTAGCTTAGAAATTAAATTTTTATCAATGTTATTCCAGATGTCTATAATTTCTTCTTTTAATTCATCGATATTTTTAAAGACTTATATACTCAATGTATATTTTCAATAAGATTTAAATCAGGTGACTGTGGTACCCAGTCTAATAGTTTTAACTTAAAATGAATCCTATGTTATGTATATTTTCTATTTTTGGAAATTTTCCAAACATAATATCATTAGCATTTTAACCTGAAAATTTTATTTATAATCTTTCCATAGTGAATGTGTACATCTTCTATATTTCAATATTTATTAATAAATGAAAATTTCTGTGTCTAATTAAAATTAATTTGCCCGTTTTTTTTAACAAAAAAATCAGAAATTTCTTCGAAATAAACATGAAAAAGTAAACATGAAAAAGAATCAAAATATTCAAACATGTATTTTTATTATCAGCTCATAAAATTTATCTATTTATATCCATCCATTTTTAATGCTATTGTAATTGAAATAATACTTGACAAACAAAATAGTTACCCATTTTTAAATTTTAGAAAATTTTTAATTAATCGGTAACTATAAAAAAAATCAATTTTCTATTACTATGGTTAAACTGAAGAATGTTTTACTGCACTAATCAAGTAATTAAGTATGCACTAATCAAATTTTGGTATATAAAAATTTTACCATACTAATGCAAAACATATCAATCAAATGCACGTTAATCAAGGGATTCATATATAGACAGACTACTGTCTCACTCACTCTACACTTTTCCCCTCTCTTTCTCTCTCTCTCTCTCTTTCTCTCTCTCTCTCTATATATATATACAGAGAAATACACAGAAACATATCTATAGTCACTACTAATACTATATATAAATATATATATATATATATATATATAGAGAGAGAGAGAGAGAGAGAGACTTCTATTTTCTTCACTTTTGTGATATGCATATACATATATGCCCCGTAGATTTCTCTCTTCTTATATAGATATATTTATATAACAACAAACTTCTTCCTTGTACGTGTGTGTGTGTGTATATATCTATATCTATCTATCTATATATATATATATATATATATATGGTATTACACAACAAAATGCAAAATAATGGATTTATTATCTGCACTATATGTATATATTTTGAAAAGATATATTTGTATATTAACATGTGTATATCCATATACTTGTTATCATAATGACACATATTAATATATTTATAAATATGTGTCTATTAGGGGAACTGCATAAAACCTTTTTTTGGCAATAAAGAGGACAATAATTGCACTCATAAAAAAAAAAAAAATGAAATTTTTCACCAAATTTCAATGGCACTGAATATGGTAGCCACATAAGCCATGCAATGAAAAAAAAAGAAAAAGAAATGTCTGCTTCCATGTCCACAAAACGAAATTTGTTATGAATTGTTGAGATTCAGCTGCAAGCAAAGTGCAAAATATTGGAAACTGTTCTCCGAAATCTATACAGATGAAACTGAGAGTTCCACTGCCTGGAAGGATTTCAGTAAATTACTGCTTCCCTTAAAACAAAAGACAATAAATAAATTAAATACTTTTTACCTGGAGTCAAGGAATTTGAAATTGGCTCCTACATTTTACAAAATTGCACAAAATAGTATTTTCTCCAGAAGTATTCTTGCATTGATTCTTCACCCAATATGAAAAAAAGAACAAAAAAAAAATCCATTGTATTATTCTTTTATTTAATGTGATTGCTCAATCGTTAAACTATGAGACTAGAGACAGCAAGTGCTACTGTTCAAGAACAGAAATATCAGCTAAATGGTATTTAGTATGTGATTCACCTCAGAAATGATCAAAATGAATTTATGCCGGAGCTTCATAAAATTTTATTTTGCAGGTTATTTAAAACCAGAAAATATTTTTAGACTAAGAATTTTTGGTGGAAATAATAATAATTTTACTGATACAAGTCTTACTAATTAATGAGGGGGGGGGGAGTGGACTCATACCTTACCCAAAGGTATTTGCATGTAATTTAACTGTAAGTTCTATCCTAACAGTTTTTTTTTCTTCACACTTCTCGACTGTGGGACTATCTTCCAGCTCTATACTTTCTGGCCAACTTTGATCTTCAAAAATTTAAATGCAGTATCAATTGTTATCGACTGTCTTCCTAATTACTATTTTATTCTTCCTGCTCCTTCATAATGTTTTCTGTTTTCAAATTTTTTTACACCCAGTAACCCCTTTTGTCTTAGTGTCTTTACTGCCTCGCTTGGGGTGAATTTGATTTAAAAAAAAAAATGAATATAACAAACCCAACTGGAATTTGAACACTGCTCTCTGATTTTCAATTACAAGCCATCATCTGCACATCCAAACTTACAGACCTTGGTAATCTCAATTAGTCACCCATCTTGGTACTAACCAGGATTGGCATTGCTTAACATCCATGATTGTATGAGAACCATTGTTTCAACTTGATATGGCCATAAGCCTGGGCTTCAGAGAAGCCATGTGCCTTCATAGGTTGACCTGAAAAATGACCTTCTAGCCACTTGGTGCAGATCACCACTTCACCTGATGTGAGAGGCTTCCCCTGACATGTAAACATGTGGTCAACCCAACCATGTGTAGAATGTACATGCAAGGGAAAAAATCTTGACTAGTAGATATTTAAACACCTATCTGAGAGGGAGAAAGAAGAGAGTCTCTAATGTTCTAGTGAGATATAGATTCCACATTTTGTGAAAACCTCAAAGCCATAGACTCAGTGATTGACAGTATTGGTGAAATCTTACGTTGAATAAAATGAAATGTTACACATGAGAGATTTGGTCTCATCCTCTGATTAGTCATGTAGGACAGGACAATAACATTGCACATATAGTGTCTCAGCTGTTAGTTGACTTCATATTCGCTGGGTCAGTGAGACTCATTACAATGAGTGATCTTTGAGAAAGAAATCTATTTCAATCATTTCTTGAGCTGATAAAATCAATGTAAGCAAAATATACCATTTTTAAATAAGTAAAAGAAAAAATGACTCTTGCTAATGTTGAGAAGAGACATGAACTTTATTTGTAGAGATTACAGCTTTCTTAATAGTTTGATATTGACAAACTTTATTCCAAACCCTCTTATACATTTTAAGGAAAAGAATCCAAGTATATCATAATGTTGATCTTTTCTTTATTTTTTGGATAAAATAATCATGAGATTGGTTAGGACTTATGAAAAGATATTCGGACTTAACAGTGAAATTAATTATTTCAGCAATCATTGACCCAAAGTTTTACTATCAGTTGAAATTCATAAAATCTTTTTCTTAAAACAGTCTTGAAAGTAATTAGACTTCTCAAGTCCACTAACTATTATAGAACTTTCTATTCAATTTTTTGGTTTTTAGTAGTGCAGAAAGTTAAAATCTTGATTATATCATTATTTGCTCTTCTATGCTACCCATTTTTTATTGTTGGTATTGGAAGTGTTCAAGTTACGTGGTTTTTGTTATTTGGTAATGTTCTCTGTGATCTTGTAATGCTAGTTGCTAGGGTCTAATGTAGGATCTTAAACACATCCAAAAGAAACAACATGTGGACTGAAATCTGTGGTGCCAATAAGTTCTTATCAAGTAGAATGTTATCATGAGGAATACTTTGTCAAATATTTTCATTTTTTAAATGAAATTAGCTCAAGCAATTCAGAGAAAATGGACAATGCTTGTAATTCTAACTCAATTCTTTTTACTTGACAAATTATCTAGGATAATGTTAAATAATAAAAATGACATCCTAGAGCGTGTGGAGCTGGTATACAAATGTTTTCTATTCACCATAATGGAAGAAAATTACAAATATATTTATTATAGAATCTTTTGTTTTTTATCATTTTACTCTTAGTAAGGCAAGGGACTAAGATGCAAAATGGTTCTGAGTATAAAAGAAAATAAGAAACATGAAAACCATTATTAAGGAGAGAGAGAGCAATAAAAGAACAGGAATTAAGAAGAGGATAATGGCTGACATGGCATTTAAATATTTGAAGACCAAAGTTGACTGGAAAGCAAGTGTCTGTAACAGAGTTTCGCAAGCAAAAAGTGTGAGAGAGGAAACTGTTAACATAGAACTTACATGTAGCAAATACAGCAGTGAAATTAGGATACCTAGCTACCAATCTAGTTTTGCATTTAAATTCATAAATTTGAAGTACCAGAGTGGAAAGCAATATTTATTTTGAAAAATACTAAAATGTGGCACAAGGCCAAGGGGGGGGTGAAAGGCTGGTCTTCAATCTGTCTTATCTTAAACTTAGATAGCTGTAATGTTCTGCGCAAGAAGCTATCGATGCTTGCTAGGCGTCGATTAATGCCTTGCTAGGATTTTAGGATGGTTCTTGATTGTCCCTCCGGTGATGGTAGCCTCCTATTCCCTTTTGCTGTGTAGCTGCTGATTAAGATTCACCGGATGTCTGGAGGGACCTAACTCTTGTGTCTCTATGGGTTATCTCCCTTCTGTTGCTGGGATATTACAATGCATTCTTTTTTTTTTTTTTTTTTTTTTTTTTTTTTGGGTTTTTTTTGGTCCGGCCACAGCCATTCTAAAGCCAAATCTTCGGATGAGCTACTTTCCAAGCCATCTTCGGACTTTCCAAAGCTGCAAGAATCAAGCAAATCAAAATTGGAATCATCAGAATGAAGATCTTCTTCATCACCCTGCAATGTGAGATTCTGAGTGGAAGAAATAGTTATGTTCTGGTTTGGGGAACAATGAAGGTCTTAGTCAGATGAAGTGTTGGACATTTTCGAACGGCTGGCATCAGTTCTAGAGATTTTGTCATGAATTTTCTTGCGTGACTGTCTAGGGTGTAGCATTTTCTGGATGGAGTTGAGGGGAGACATGACTTGTGGCTCTGGCACAGACAGTTGTGGACAAGGTGCCGACTTACATTTTGTTGACATCTGTTGGACATTTGAAGAGGAGTACAATGGATTTTGAAAATCTGTTGAAGCAACTGTTGTTGGACGTTTAACTTTTTGATAAAACTTGAGAGCGTCTTCATAAACATCATTTTGAGGACGCAAATATGTTGCATTTTGTGACAATCTCTTGCTTTGTTGGAAACTGCTAGAAGCATTTGATGAAGGAGTGGCAGGAAAATTCTGTTGACAACATTTAAGCTTCAATTCATTTATTTCATGTGACATTCTCTTCATTTCTGTGCACAGCATTTCTTGCCTTTGGATGAAGTGTCTCTCCAAAGACAAATGGGATTTTCGTCGTTCGTTATCCAAAAGAGATGATAACTGGTGAATATTGGTGTGGGCAGTCATCAATTCTTGTTTATAAAGAGCGTTTTCAGCTTCAAGTTTCTGGACTGTGGAATTGATTTTGTGGAGAGTTTGTGATTGTTCATCAAGTTGCTCTTTTATTTGGTTGGGAAGCCCCAAAAATAAAGATGAACTTCTGTTTGCTGGAGTATCCATTTCAATTGGAGGTGGCAAGTTCCGAGCTCCAGCTGTGTGGAACACGTATTCTATGTCACTACCACTGCTACGTGGGTTCCGTTGGTCATTTTCAATGTGGTTCACTGAGCGTCGATTGGTCTGTGTTCGTGGGGGACGATTTGTTTCCCGTTGTCTGTTTCCGTCGTTTAATCTTCTGAAACAGGCAGAGGTGAAGTGTCCCCACCTTCCGCAGTATGTGCACTGGGTATGAAATGCTGGGCAAGACGTCGGTCCCCGCTCATGAGGGTATTTTCCGTTGCAATTCCTATACCGGTATTGCCGGGGATAGTTGCTTGGTCAGCGCTGTTCGTCCGCGACTTTGTTTATTGGGGCGGTTGTAGCAGTAGCGGTGTTGTTGTCTTCCAGTCGCATTGTTTGTAGGTGCGACGCTATCGTCTCCATTGTCCTTGCGTAGTTTATTAAGTCATGTAGTGACATATCCGAGTTCATGAGTCCCTTCTGGCGGACTTTTTCAGACAGGCAGCCTGTAATTAGTTGGGACTTCACCTCGGAATCGATGTCGAAAAAACGGCACATAGGCACAGCTTCCTTTAGTTTGCGGTAGAATTCTTCGATGCCTGGGCTATTTTGTTTAATTTTCCGGAACACAAATCGATTGTATTCCGTGTCGTTTTCCGGGTTGAAGTGGTTGTGCACCGCTGAGACAAGCTTGTCGAAATGTGTTTCATTTTTTTCTGGTGTGACTTGCTCCTGTGGTATCTCGTCGATGATGTCATTCGTAGCCTCGCCGACAAATGTTAGAAGGTTTGCTTTTTGCCATTTGTCATCCTCAATGTTAAGTGCGACAAAATAGTTTTTCAGTCTTTTTATGTATTTTGTCCATCTTGCTGCTTTGGCTGTTGACTCACAGTCAAATTCGGGTAGTGTGGAACGGCGGCCATATTGGTTGTATATCGAACACGTGTTGAATTTTTTTTTTTTTTTTGTGTTGATGTTCTGTTTTTTGTGAGGGTAACGACTCAGTCCTCGTCGCCAATGTAATGTTCTGCGCAAGAAGCTATCGATGCTTGCTAGGCGTCGATTAATGCCTTGCTAGGATTTTAGGATGGTTCTTGATTGTCCCTCTGGTGATGGTAGCCTCCTATTCCCTTTTGCTGTGTAGCTGCTGATTAAAATTCACCGGATGTCTGGAGGGGACCTAACTCTTGTGTCTCTATGGGTTATCTCCCTTCTGTTGCTGGGATATTACAATAGCTATGATTACTAACCCAAACATAGCACAGTATGCCACGAACCAAAGCAACACATTCTTACTTAACATTCTTACTACAGCCACCATAATACCTCAAGTCTAACTAGTACCCATACATACAATTTGTCTATTCGGAGGGGGATTAAAACAACAACTTTTAAAAATGAATATTTACAATATGGAAGCTCATCAGAACAATTACCATGAAAATATTTATAGAAAAAGGAAAAGGGAAGCTTTGTTACAGCAGTAGAAAAATTACTGAAACCACGATGCCATGTCAGGACCAATAAAATTGCAGATTCTTCTTTTAATCTTTAAGAAAATATTCGAGTTGAAACCAAAAAGTTTCAAGAAATGGATAAAGCATAGAATAAGTTGATGAAATCCATTTTGTTTTTAAACCTATTTCAATAACTTCCCTACAAATTACTGGATTAATGCAATAAGGAACGGAATCAGTAAAACATTACTTTAGCTGCAGAAATTTTTTTTTCAAACAGTTTTCCTAATAAATTTAGTAATGTTAAATTTCCAATATAAAATAATTTTAGTTATTGTGTCATATATCTTATGGTAGGCCACTCATATTCGAGGATATCCATCATCTAGGGTGGGTAGCTAATCCCTATTGCAGACACTTGCTCACCCTAATGTGATTTATACTGCAACTATGCTGAGCAGACCTTAGTTACAGTTTCTGGGAAAGAGCATGTTATCTAGCATGATCAACATTCTGAACAAGGCCAGAAAACTCAAACCCTCGGTCACAATGACTTGTGACTTCATGCTAGCACAACCATCAATGGCCCCCAAGGTTAACCTGTGATATGGTTCACAGGCATTTTCCAAAGGTGCCACATACTGGGATCACCTCCTCCAAACCTATGACATCAGGAAGTCAACTCCCTGACAACTCCCTGACAAATCAAATGTTCTAACCACTTGGTCACATGTCCATTGTCATATATATAAGAATCAATATATACACAATGGATTGAAAAGTAATCTGTGTAAGGTTATACATCTGATTCTCAGATAGTATTTTTCTTCAAGTTTTTTTAGTCACTTTGCATATATGTATATGTTTTTGTCCTCAGTTGACTCTGAAAAGTGAGGAGTGATAACCTGTTTGCCCCTTTTTTGTTGCTGTTGTTTTTTTTTGCTGTAAATTTTTCAGTCTGCCACTTCATGGTAAGAAATTCTTTTCCTTCTCCTTTCTCCATCCCCCTCTTTATTTTATATCTTTTTTCAATTTTTTTTAAAATGTCTATTTTTCAAGACCTAATAAAATTTTGTGACCCCCCCACCTATACACACAGACTATTTACATACACAATAATTGCATCATGTCATGATATTTCACCAGTTCTGAAAAGTAGCTACCAATACAGATCCATCCATTCATCATGTTATGATTCAGCTATGAATTATTTTAAAATGATTGCTAGCATATTTTCATCAGCAGGTTGGCACTAATATTAACATGTAAGAAACTATGATTCATGCATTCTGTCACTTTGTAAGTTTTGCAAGAAGATTTCAGTCTGTCTGTCAACAGATTTCCGCCATTTTTTACGTATCTGTCATTTTGGTCATGTCTATTCCATCCTTCTGTGTTCATGGTCTCACTTTTAAAAACAGCTTCCCAACTTCATAGCTCTTTCATAATGATGCCTATGTAGACGTTTTCTTCTAACAATGCATTTATTACAAAAATACCTAGAGAATGAATTGGAACCAGAATTACTCTAAGAATTTATTGATAATAACACAAGAAATCTGTGTTTCATTATGACTGTTAAGCAGTTTTGGGATTGCACAGTTTGGAGGAATTGAAGGATAGTTTTTGAGAGTGTTAAGATGTTTTGGAATCATAGAGTTTTGAAGAACAGAATATTTATTCTAAGTGTCATGCTGTTTTTTTGCATGTGATAGAAATTTCAAATATTCTTGCATACCAAATTAAATAAAAGAACTTGATTAAATTATCTCATTCGTTTCCTCCCCAGCTCCAAGCATGGTGTTTATTTGGTACAGCATGCCAATTATTCTTAAAATAAATTTCTCTGCAACATGATTATTTTGTTCCAATTTATTAAACTTATAGTTTAATTTTATAAACTGAAAAATTCCTACCATCCTTCCAGATGGCACTTGTATTTAGTACAAAAGGATACATCAATATTGATAGTATTTAGGAAACTTTGTGTGGGAGAAAGTAAAATCTTAAAAAATATATATAAAAATTAAAAATCTGTATATATACAGTAAGAACTTCATTTTGACATCTATGAGTTAGTTCTCTCCAAAGATTTTGGCTTTGAGTGGTTATAGTTATTTTACTCTGGTTATATGTAACATATCAGTCTGGGATTGCTGCTAAACCACTCTCCTGATCACATGCCAAGGATTTATATGTGGCCTAAAAATTACGGTTTGACAATCTTATTCCCGTTTCAGTAATTCCTTACTATTTGTAGAATAGCCAGCTGCAATATCAATATTATGAATTTAATTAAACAGAATTTTAAACAGTTCCATACATTTTTGTCATTTCATCCCAAGCAAGGTGATAATGCTACAAAGATGCAAGGAGTTACTGGGAGTGAAAGAGAATGAGAAGAATTTAGTGGGAAAAAAAAGGTAATAAAAGAACAAGATCCAGAAAGACAGATGGTAATTAACATTGCATTTAAATTTTTAAAGATCGTAAGTAGCAGGAAAGCAAGAAACTGGAAGAAAGTTCCACAGGTAAGAAGTGCAAGAAAAGAAACTATTAGAATATAACTTATAGCTGACTCTAGCTATTTCAGCAGTCAAATGATGAGAACTAGTTACCAATCTAGTAGTATACTTAAATTCATGGTATTATGGTACCAAAGAGGACCGCTCATTAGAACTATTGTCATGAAAATATTTATAGAAATGGCAGAGGGAAGCTACATCTTGGTGATGGGAAAGAGGTTAAAATAATAAAAATGAAAATGAACAAAAAATTATAAAAAAAATTATGAAAATTATTTATTTTTTTTGGATAAAAATTGTTTTTTTGTTTTTCTAGCAAAGACAAGAAACAAACTTCAGAAATGTTAATTACATTTTTAAAGTAGGTTGTCAATTTTCCAGTAAAAGTTTTTGAATATACCGAGACTATTTTCTATGATATTCAGTTTTTTCCATGTGCTAGCATTCTTGGAATTTGTCAATCAAAAATAACAAGATTCCAGAATTTTTTTTTTACTAATTTACGTACAAGGCCCATAAGCCACTCAAGGTAGAAGTTTGCTGATTGAGGTTGTTGCACATCAGAGTAAAAGGTAAGAAGTGCATTTTAAGATATGTAGGAAAGATAAGGGTTAACTGTAGACATAAAGAGGTTAAGATTGCAGTGATCCAGGTAGTGCATTCTTTCAGGAATTTTGAACATGGGAAGAAGCTGTTTGAATGAAACTTCATCCAACATAATACAAAGGGAATTTGTCCAGTGTACATAGCATGATGGGTCTTAACTGTGAAGATCAGAGATGGAGGAATGTAGCTTATCAGAATATTTGCCATGGAAACAGTGATACAGTAGTGAGAGGCTTGCAATATTTATTTTGTTGTTCCCTGATTATCTATGACTTCATTCCATCTATTAACAAGCTTACTAATTCCATTACTGTAAAATTCTTTTGGCTTTGATTCGAAGAACTCACAAATGTCAGTTTTAATCTCTTCCTCTGTTACAAAAGCTGTTTCTTCCAAATGATCCTGTAAGCTACAAAACAAATGGTAGTCTGAAGGAGCAAGATCGGAAGAATAAGGTGGATGAGGAATTTTCTCCCAACCAAGTTCTTCGATCTTTTGTGACGTGATTTTTGCTGTGTGTGGTCACGCATTGTCCTGATGAAACATCACCTCTTTTCGATTCACTAGAGCAGGTCTTTTTTTCCTCAAAGCTTGGTTCAAACGCTCTAATTGCTGACAGTATATTTGAGCATTAATTGTTGCATTAAGTGGTAAGAATTCAAAGTGGATTATTCCTTGGCGATCCCACCAGATTGAAAGAAGAACCTTTTGCCCATGAAGTTCCCTTCTCGGCTGTGGCTGGAGTCCTTCCCCTTTACCAAGCCACTGTCTACGATGCTTAACATGTCAATAAAGATCCATTTTTCGTCGCCAGTCTCAAGTCTATCCAAAAAAGGTGAAATAAGTTGGCAAGAATGG
This sequence comes from Acanthosepion pharaonis, assembly GCA_903632075.3. Lineage (NCBI taxonomy): Eukaryota > Metazoa > Mollusca > Cephalopoda > Sepiida > Sepiidae > Acanthosepion > Acanthosepion pharaonis. The sequence continues at coordinate 2,338,682 of CAHIKZ030000446.1, read as the reverse complement.
AGAGAAGAGCAGATGCCAACTCAGGATTTGAGGTTGTTTTCAGACAATTCATGAGGCACCCATTTTCCAAGTTTAGGAACTTTTCCAAGTTGATGAAGATGACGATGAACAGTTGTATGGTTTGAACTGAGAACCACTGCCAATTCCTCAACTGATAAAGCAGGATTTTCTTCAAGGGCTGCTTCAATCTTTTCATCAAACTCAACTGGACGTCCGGTTCGATCTTCATTTTCAAGGGTGAAATCTCCACCTCTGAATTTTGCAAACCATCTTCTGCAAGTTCTTTCATTCACACATTCCTCTCCATAAACTGAGTGAATGTTTCTAGCCGCTTCGGCTGCTGAGTTTCCTTTCTTGAACTCATAAAGCATTATGTGCCTCAAATGATTCTTGGGTACTTCCATGTTAGCAGGGTTTTAATCAAACAAAATTTAATTTTATTGTTCTCTGAAATAAAATTTGATCAGTTTAAATGCATCTAAACATAAAAATAATGTTCAGCCCCATTAGACCTTATAAAATACTCTATAAATTTTGTTCATTTTAAAAAAATGTAAAATTCGAACAAAACTTATGGGATGACCTGATAGAATGCCATGAAAAATGATCTTTTTGAATGAAGTTAGTTAAAACTAAAATTAATTAAAAAATTTCAATTTAATTCTATCTTTTAGCAAATCCAATATTAAATTAATATGACTTTCATGTAATTTGATAGAAACAAATAAAAGAGAATTAAAAAGAACTTTGTCATGAAATTGATATTTCTATAAATTTTGAACTTATGAATTTTTATTATCAGAACAAAAAACTAATTATTGAAATTTTATACATTGGATTAGAACAACATTAGCTTTTTCAAGTGAATTTCAAAGACAATATTTTGGCATTTTTACATATATTTATTTAAAAAACATTTTGTGCCATATTTATTTAAAGATATTTTATGCCATTTTGTCCCATTACATTCTGCCATCTTTGAAACAGCTTCATGATTCCATCCTCCCATTAAGAGGATTTTGTAGGAATCAAAATAAGAGTTAATTTGTATGTAGTGTTGGTTCAGTAAAGTGGTTGTAGTAGGACATCCCAGCCAAGCTGTACCAGATACTTCCAGGTCAGTAAAGAGATGATGTCTGGCATTGTCCTGATGGAAGACAATACCCTTTTAATTGGCTAATTACTGACTGTTGATTTTAAATAGTCCAAATGCAAAGAATACTTCTTTGAATTTTGCAGAAAGACCACAATGCTCTTCCAAGCTCACAAGATATGCAACATCATATCTTCACTTTCATTTTCTTTGTTTTTCATTTTAATGAGGGGATTTTTCACTCCACATTGTTGTAAATAATTCATTTTTCATCACTTGTGACCATTCTTTTCAATAATGGGTAATTTTTGCTCCATTTGAGCAGAAAATTGCAGATGGAAATGTGGTTCATTAATGTGGAAATGTGGTTCATTAAATTTATGTTATATTCTTAGGCACACAAGCATCATATTCAGGTATCTAGGTGTTTTTGAATGTATTACATAGCTAATATGAGATATGTTGTTATTTGTAGCTATTTTATAATAAGTAATCAATAATAAATAATAAGTTAATATTATAAAATAGCTAGAATTAATTTGATTTGGGACCAACAGTTAGTTCTATTCAATAGCCTCTAGAATAATTTGAATCATATCATTACTGTCCACCCAATAATTATCACAATAATACAATAGACCTTACTACCCATAATGCACCACTAAACCAGGATATATAAATAGTCAAGACAAGAGGAGGCATGGTGGAGTAATTGATAGCAGCTCAGATTGAAGAATCAGAGAGCTGAGTTCAAATTCCAGTCGAATCCATTACATTTATACGTGCTAATACCTTTGGGAAAGGTATGTATCCTCTTCTTCTCCCAGCAGTTATGGGTAAATTGAGGGACAGATCGGGTTCTATAGCCTTGGATGGCAACTTGTCTCTGACAGAAAAAAATGGCAACTTTCTGTGGGAAAGAATCTGCCTCGTCAGTCATGTATCTTTTGATACATGATCACCTAAGCATATATCATGCATAGCACATAACTGACCGATGGTGAAGTAATGGATAGCGGCTCAGATTGAGGAATCGGAGAGGTTGAGTTCGAATTCCAGTTGAATCCACTATCTCCCCCAGTTATGGGTAAATTGAAGGACAGACCGGGTTCTATAGCCTTGGATGGCAACTGGTCTACTGCAGAAAGAAATGGCAAACTACTGTTGGAAAAATCTGCCTCGTCAGTCATGTATCATGTACCATGCATGGCACATAACTGAGTGACTGACAAGACAAAACACAACACACAGCCTGGTGCTTCTGCTATGTATTTAAGATTCTTGATAAAAGTGAAAGAAGACTGTGCAATTTTTTCAGTTCTAGCCTTCAGTCACTTTCCAACCACTGTAATGTAGCTTCCTTCTGCCTTTTCTATAAATATTTTCATAGTACTTGCTCTGATGAGCTTTCCTCTTTGTTACTTCCACTTTATGAATTTAAGTGCAATACTAGATTGGCAGGTAGGTCTCCTAATTTCATTGTTGAATAAGTTCTATGCTAACACTCACACTTCTCACATGTTGAACCCTCTTCTAGCTTCCTGCTTTCCAGTCAACTTTGATCTTTCAAAAATATAAATGCAATGTCAATCATTATCCTTTGTTTTCTTAATTCCTCTTCTTTTATTGTTCTCTTTCCTTAATGTTTTTCTTTTTCTCATATTCTTTCTCACTCAATAACAACTTTATTGCCTTACTTGGCCTGAAATGATTTAAACAAAAGTGCCACAAGTGACAGGAAGTTGTGGAAAACCATGATCACCCACATCCTGAAGAATTATTGTACATAGAAAAAGAATAAGATCTTTTTTTTTTACAAATCAATAAATATACTATTTTTCTTTGAAACAAATGTCTCAGATTTTTAGAGATTTTTCAAACTATTTAATTTCTCTTTTTCCAGCTTCCATCAAATTAGCAAATCAAACTGGGTGAGTGAATTTATTTTTGTTTTTTTTTCTTTTACTTTTTTGTTTTATAAATATCTAAAAAATTTTAAACATGTAAAACTATTTTTTTGTTTTCTTTATGGATTAATGGTACTTGTGGTTTGTCAGTCGCCACTTTTTAAAAATTAATTTTCCATTTTTTTCACAAATACAGATGTGTAAAAATATACTATCCCAAAGATTAATTTAGCAGTCTGAAAAAAAGTAAAAACAATTAATTAAAAAACATTTTAAATACCACATCTAACTTTATAGAACATCATCAATACGTAAATTAAAAGGTGGCGACAGATAACCGACAAGACACATGATTAATTTATTATCTTTTAAATAAAACCAAACTTTAACTTCAAAGAAAATATTTAAATGAGCTAAAAAAGCTTATTTTTGAAAATTCATGGTGATATCTATAAAGTAGGCTTAATTAGATAAGGAATGAATCTATTTAAATATATAAAAATGTTAGGTTAGATGAAATTCTTAAATATATCCCTGAATTCTTTGCTGATGGTTAACTCATAAAAACACATATTTAATGCAATTGTAATAAAAAAAAAAAAAACTTTTACTCTTTAAGGGATCAAACACCACTGCTGACTTTTAAATTAAGCAACCCCTCTCTGACATGGAGAATTAGATTCACATATCATTCCTTCTCACAGTGCTTCACCAACATCTGATCTAAGCTAAGATTATTAAGTATCAAAAATAGTAATCCTAATCTTAGTATCTTTTTCTTTTAACATTATCCTTCAGGATTAACTGATGATAATTATTATAGAGTTTCAATCAGCCAGACAAATTGACAGTTAAGCCATCTGGACACAACTGTAAATAGAGAATTTCAAGTTGATCAATTAAGCAGATATGAGAATGGTCGAGGAGGCATTTTATTCTCAGACTTCCCAATTTACTGATCTCCAGAATCTTCCATTTGCTTTGACTGAACCAAATATGTTGCACTCTTTATGCTAATGTTCTACCGCTAAGTTATATTGATGAGTTCAGTCAAGCAGAGACTGATTTAACAAACCTGGAAATTGAGTTCATAGCCCTGTGATAATAATGCAAATATCAAAGATGAAATTTCTGTGTAAATTATAGATTTGTAAAAAATCTTGGTTCACATATCATAAGACAATATTTAGGTTGGTTTAATTGGAAGAGACAATTTTGAAGCAGTTCCGAAGACAAATGTCAACAGAAAATAAATTTGTATGTTACTAGTAAGATTACCCAAACCTGCCAAATAAAAAAGATTCCAGGATTTTTATGATTCTATGCCAATGTCATTTAGATTCCCTTTTACTGGACTGTTATGTAATATCGGTCCTCCTAAATGGTAGTGTATAATGGGCAATCTCCTCACAGATGAAGAGGAGATATGAGGTAACAGAAAAAATGGTTCTACAGAAAGATGCTGAGAATTCATTTTTACTGGAGTTATATCCTATAACCATGGTGGAAGGCAAGTAGATACCAAGTGTTGTATTTGCCTTTGAGTGGACAAATTAAATTTTATCTCTCAAATGTGTTTCTGTCTTTGGACAGAACACAACAAATAAATGAGGGACGATTGGTCCTGAGGGTACCAACCCTGCAGCAGCACATTCTTCATTAGAGAGGGTCGGTGGAATATTGATGTCAGCACAACATTGGTTTTGAGGACTGGGTATTTTTTTGGCCTTAACCCATGTGTACACACTTGGGAACCTCACTTTAAACCAGCCCTGTGCTATATCCCACCATTGTGGGAGGGAGGTAGGCGAGTAAATAACAAGTGTAATATCTGTGCCCTTTGCATAGGATCAATATATTATTCAGTAGAAATGGATCAATATATATACTGAATACAGTAGAAATTGTGTGAGAGCCACAATTGGGTTCTCCAGATTGTGTGACATGGTGAAGAGTCCTATTGCCAGATATAGGGTCTTCCAGCAGCTACCCTCTTGACCCAGGGCAGTACCAACTCCTCAAGGCAGTACAGCATGCCATTTCCAAATTTCTGGCAGAGTGAATTGCAACATGGTGCTCTTTTTATCACATATGGTGCCCAACTGATCCTGCTATACCATGCAGTCAACAAAATCAAAAACAAACAATACCCATGTGTGAAATTAAAAATATAAATTTGCAAGAATTTACCTAGCGCACACTGTAATTCCTTTTGTTTATTAATCTATTCAGATTTTTTAATTCTATGATTTTTAATTTCTCCTTTAAACATAGACAGCAAATCATTCTTCCTTCATTTTTCCTTATCTTTTTTACTTTATACCATTCAATTAACACTGAAAAAGTAAACATCTATAAACTACTCGCTATTAATATGTGCCTTTTTTATAAGAATGTCTAAAAAAAATAGCTTCAAAGAACAAACACTAGACTTGCTTCATGCATAAATTGACCCTAAAATCATTTACAACATAGTTGGTCTTGTAGTGATCTCACAATCATGAGAAATAAGAAAAATCTAATTTCCCATGATCCTGTAGAAAAAAAGAAACCAACCTACTGTCGGAAATTTAGACTCATTATCTTTTTCACTGGTCCCTCACTATGTGAGCATGTGGAATTGAGCTGCTCATGGAATGGAGACTGCTGCTAAGTCTTACACAAATATCACTTTCTGATGCTTAATATTACCTTTTAATGATGGACTTATCACTTGCAAATAATTCATTCATTAAGACAAACACAAAAATCAGAAACATTTACTAACAACCACATTATAAGAACTTTCATATATCTACCAAATGAGTACAACCAGTTCCTTCTGATAATAAATCCTGCTATACACACACACACACACACACACACATATATATATGAAGAAAAATATTTTCTTCATACTGTCAGATCTATATCCATATATTTGCTTACATATATATATATATATAACCAAGAGTCTATTATCAAAGAAGAGTAAAGATTTCAGTGAATATGAATACACATCGTAAATTTCAGTCACATGTGAAATGCAATCATATGTCCAAATGGCAACTATTGAAAAACTTCCAATCCAATGTAAGCCAGCTATATCTTTATTTTCAGATCTGTTAAAATAAAATATTTGATTACAAAACAGAATCTCAACTCAGATTACCAGAAGATCTATGCAGAAGTGGATCATTTTGACTTTCCATCTTTACAATGACAAATATTAACACAGAAAATTATGTTTATATATTAGAGTTTTTTCCCCTTACGAGATCCCATATTTTTTTAAATAATCAAAATCTTTGAAGGCAGCTCTTCTCCTCCTGAATACAATATGGTCCCAAGAACCTGAAGTTATCACACCACCAATCATAATTAGATTGAGGCAAATTTTCCAGTATTTTTGACAAACATAAATTCATAGCATCATGACTGATCATCAAAGTCTTTTTTCTGGTTTTCAAGGACCTTACATCACCCTTTGGCCAATTTGCATATTCCATCAAAAGAATAGTTTTACTTTCGATTCAATGAATCCATCAAAGATTTTTTTTTATATCTTGAAATTATCAGAAATGCTGATCAAATAAGTGTTACATCAAGTGGAACAAGTGATATTCTGAGATTAGCAGCTCTGGAAAATATGCAACCTGTGGAAGAAATTCTCATCTCAGCAACATTTGGAACATAAAAGTCAGGTTTTGTCATACAGCATACTCACTGATCAATTTCACTGACCAGAAAAAAAAATGCTTTTCTGTTCGACACTCTCATTCAAATGATCTAATCTGCTTACTGTAGCATATGCAAGTAACTTTTGTCTCCAGGCTCCGGTAATTCATAATACAAAATTTCTATGTGCAACATAGAGAAAACCCTTCCTCAACCACCTCATCCACTGGTTCCGGTGTGATGGACGTCCGTATACAATGAGCAGGCAGCTATCATCATTAGCATAATAATAATATAAAATTTTTCATTGAATAATATAAACATATTGAGTTTATTTTATACTGATCCTTTCCAGTTGTATAATCAGTTTCTTGATAAGATGAAAATCATCAAGGAAGGTGCCATAGTTTTTTCTGATCCAAGCACTTTCAACCCTTGCCAAGATCATCTTCAGGAATAAATTATAAAGGCACTTATTGTAACTGCTATAAAATCTGCATTACGTTGTGATGGCGATTTTTAAAAGAACACAGGAACACGCTCTATTATAGTTATTTTGAAATTTTAAATCTATCTGTTATAGTTATGGAATTTTTTGCAAAGCAATTTACCCCTGAAGATGATCTTGGAAATGATCAAAAGTACTTGGGTTAAAAAAAACCATTGCATCTTCTTTCATGAATTTCATCTTAATATCTGAAACTGATTAGACAACTGGATAATCAGTATAAAAATAAATAGACACAATATATCTATATTATTCAATGATACATATTTGAATGAATATATCTGCCAAAATATACAGAAATGCAATGGATAAATTGCCGTATAAAGGATGAAAAAATGAAAATAATCATGACATCGAATTTTCACAGATATATTTACCAAAATTACACAAAAATATCTTGAAATACAAAATAGTGAATTTATTCAACAAAATCACTATTGGCTTCAACTACAGCCTCTTTTGTTTAATATACCTCATAGCTCACATTTTAAAAAGAAAATACAGTATTCATTTGATTAACATGAATCTCTGGCTGAAATAAAATCCATTTTTCTGATGACATTGTTATAAACATGCATATGGTAGCATGAAAGAACCAATGAAACAAGTACCACCAGTGAGGTGAAAGGAAAAGAAGACAAGAACTGTTAATACAAAATTCTCTGTATTGCCGATATTGAGGTTGAGAGCAGATGTCTCTGTGTGGGCAAAGGAAGCAATTTGGAAGAAGAGTACAGTTGGCAGGGATTGGAGTTGATGCATTTGTTGGATTGGTTGACCAAGGACATGGGTGGTAACACTAAGAACTTGCTAGGTGTCAACAGCTGGTATGTTTGCCACAATTCTGTCACAGTTATTTCTGTGATGACACCCAGAAACATCTTTTTTTCATGTTTTTTTATTTGGTGGCAATGTGTATGATTGGCTTTTTTATGTTGTGTTTTATAATTATTTTGATGGAACTTGCTTCATGGGCCATATGTACTTGGAGCCCCTGCGCAGAGAACGACTTTTCTATTTTTGGTCTTGTTTTCTTAGCATTCACATCCCAGCAACATGTAGAGTGAATCATAAAGAAATCTAATTTGAAGTGGAGTGTATAACAACACATGTATATTTAACATTCACCCAAATTTAAATCATATCAAAATTATGCAAATTATTTCAGTATTCAATTAAGTTACAAAACTTCAAAAAGATAAAAAGCAAGAAATTTTCATAACTCTATCATTTTGCATTAAAATAAAAACATATAAAACACTTGTTAAATTCAGACAACAAGGTTGTCAGAGCAACAGCAATAAATTTTCTCAGAATTACAAGAATTTTTTGTTATATATACTTCCCTGGTATTCAATATTGTTTACCACGTGAGTCACAAAGACTATACTGAGCTTAATATTCAGTAAATGCTCTGAACTTGTAAACTTGTTCCAAACAAATTTAAGTTTCATAAGGAAGACGTTAAGAAGCTAGTCTCACAAATCATTATGAATGTAGAGAACTTGATCCTCACTGGGAAGGCTACCCTGAAATAAATAAATGTTATGTGTCTTCTCACTGGATTAATTCAACCATTAGAGCTATGTAAAAACTGCAGGAACTCATACAAAACATATTAAATGAAAGCAAGAAGAAAGGACTATTAATTGTAAGAAGACAGAATCAATGGTTGTCAGAAGACATAGATATAAAATATTGGGAAGAGAAAAAGCCCAAGATTTAAGTGACATATTAGAGATACCAAAATAAAGCAAGTACAGCAGTTTAAGTATTTGGGACGTATTTTCACAGGAAAAAGAAGCAAGGCTCTAATTTATGTTTTAATAATTTTAATATTTAATAATTTAATCATCTTTAAATAATCTGGGTGAAGAAGATGTGCTTTCCTTGAAAAAAAAGGTAAAAATATAATCTGGCTTAACTGTGCCTTTCTTCATGGCCAAACATTAACGTGCATTGGATCAACACCAAGCTGCATAGTGTTAAACTTGGTGTCCACTTTTATATTTACATATGCCTTTGATACTGTTCACTTTTACCAATATAGAATACCTTAAAACTATATTTTTATAATACACACACACACACACACACACATATATATATATATATATATATATATATTATAATAAAAAGAAAGAAGAGTAAGATATATAATCCGGTGTTTTTATTGATATTTTTATTTTTACAAAACAGTGCTCAGTGGAAATTTACAGAGCATAAATATCATAAATTAACTGATTTAAAATATGATTTCTTCGCTACACAGGAATTACCATGTTTCAAAAACCAAAGCTAAAAACTTCACATTTAATTATATAATTAAATTAAAAGCATTAGTTCTGTTTCATCTTCAAGAAAATTTTGGAATAACTTATTTTTATATTTACTGAGTTTTAAACATACATACAATTCATAATTTTTTATTTCCAAGGATACAGAGAAATCCAATCATTTAGACAAGGGTGGTAGTGTGTTCATTTTTATTAACTATCATTGTATCAATTATGAGTTACGTTCGAAAAAGAGGTTAAGTTTAGGGAGGGTAGGGGTGCATTTTTCAATGAATTTTGACATCCGTTCAACGCATGTCATTTGTTTTTTTAATCAACGACAAAAAGTTTTTTGACATTTTTTCCATTAAATTTATATTTGTATACATAAAGATTCTTTCTAAAAGGGGTGTTTGGGTTAGAATACATTATATTGAACTACAATTTTAAAATATTATTTTTACTCTTAATTACTAATAGACTATATTTCTTTTTAAATCAAGTAAATGTAATAGAATTGCTTAAATTATTTAAAAATTATTATTACATATCAAAGATTAGTATGTATATTACCAGCTCCCAATTTTTTTTTTTATTTTTAATTTATTTTTAAATATTATTTAAGGAAAATTTTTGACTATGACAACAAAGGATAGCTATTTCATTTCTTTGATTCAGTAAATTTTTATTTTTTATAAACTTAGTACTATATAGTTTCTCATGTATGCACAAAGGACATGGACCATTTAATGATCTACATATTCTAGCTTTTCTTATTAATTTCCATTTTACTGTACATGTTTTATTGGTTTCCTTTAAGTACCAGAAATATTTCAATAGGGACGTCTGATTTCGGTATTTATTTATCCTAAAAGAAGTTTGATGTTGATTCTTTTTGAACACATGGCTTGTGCAACCTATATAGATTTTTATGTTTTCTGGATTCTCAATAGATGAGAAATTGCATTAGTATACTAATGATTCTGTGTGACATTTATTTTGTAGAGGACAGTTATGAGGATTTCTACATTTACATAATTTTTGTTTATCTTCATCTCTTTTTGTTTTTATATTGTCTAAATTTCTTTGGTTTTGGTCTAAGTGTTTATTCAAGATATTAGCATTATGTTTCTTAATAATTTTCTCTAAGTTTTCAGTACAGCTGTAACTTAATTTTAGTGTATTTTTTATTGAAAATAGTACTGAGTTTACTATCTTTAGGAAAATGTTTAATGATTAATGCAAGGAATTTTGTCCTAATTTATTCTTAACCATTTGGTTGTATGGGAGTGTATACCAAATTATTTTTCTACTTCTGTTTTTACTATGTTTTCCATTTTCATTTTCTATATAAGTTAGTTTTGGGCTTTTGTAGCCACTCTCTTTAAGAGCTTTATTATAGAAATTAATATGTTCATAGAAAATCTTCTCATTTGCTGAATTGGTACTTATTCTTTTTTCGATAGATAAAGGTATATGCTTAATTATAGATGGAGGATGATTAGATTTATGTATTATGTAGATGTATATATAAAGGATTAGTATTTGGTTTTTATAAGGTATGTATACATTTTTCATTAAATCTCATGTTATATCAAGGTAGTTAACTTTTTTTAAACTAACTGCACACTAATGCAGTTTGATATTGAAAATTATCTCTATCTATAAAAGGCAGGATGTCTGTGTGTGTGTGTGTGTGTGTGTGTAACGAATGCACAGCTGCAATTTTCGATGGATTTACACAAAAATTTACATGCACATGCTCCAAGTTAGTGGAAAGGCCCAGACTGACATTGCATTTCCCAATCAATTTTTTCATGCTTCTACAGCAGTTTTCATGTAGTTTGCGACCATTTTCTACTGGCCAGAGTGAGAGCCTATAGCTGGCTGCCACAAATAGGCAGGAAGATTCTATTGGTCAGCGTGAGAGCCAACAGCTGACTGACACAAATGTTAACTAGCATGCTAGCATGCAAAAAATATCGATAGCTGCATTTGTCACAAGTGGGAAAAATTTAAATCTACATGGCACTTTACTCCAATTGTCTCATTCACTTGCTTAAACTCAATGTTGATTCTGATTCTGCAGAACTGGGTTGGGTGTGAAAAAGTATTTGTTGTTAACATTCTTTTTTCATTTGGTTTTTCCAATTACAAGTCCTTTTTTAAAGCTGATCGTTTTCTGTTCATTTTGTTTAGTTCTTCTTTCATAACAGATTTAATGTTTAGTATAGAGCTTAGAAAAAATTGCAGTGTGAGATAGGCAAGAAGTAAGGCATGTAGCAACATCAGCATGGCAAAGGGCACTCCTTTAAAGGCAAGGAAGGGCAAAAATATTTTAAGTCAAGTGATAGAGATTGCTGTATGAGCCGTACGATTTTTTAATCAAGCACGGGCAATGCCGGGCCATGCTGCTAGTTATCAATATCTAAAGAACTATTCATGAATGCATTGGACTTTGCTACCCAGTACACAGATATTGCAGAAGAAGAAAAGAGCATTATTATAAATGCGAAATAAATCGGTAATGATACACAAAGGTGAGCAACATATAAAGAATTCTTATGGCCACTTTGATATCACAATGGGATCACGAGACTCAGCTGAGTCTTCTGACCTTATAGATCTTTTTATATTAAAATTTTGAAATTAATATAATTGACATTGGTTTATACAGAGACAATGGACTTATGGTTATAAAAAACTCTACTAACTTTAAAATAGATAAAATAAGAAAGATATTATATAAAGAATTTAAATGCCTGAACTTAAAAATTATGTATAATTAAATTTGAAGTTTTTAGCTTTGGTTTTTAAAACATGATAATTACTGTGTATCAAAGAAACCATATTTTAAATCAGTTAATTTATAATATATATATATATATATATATATATATATATATATATATATATATATATAAGTGAACATTGAAATCAACACTCAGAGGCGACAGACTGTTTTCATGCTAGATGTAATCATCAGGCCGTCTCTGAGTGTTGATTTCAATGTTCACTTTTATACTTATATTTTCATATGCTCTATCTCTGATATTGAGCACTTTATCCCATAAATACAGCACAACTAAAAACTATATTTCTTCATATATATATATATATACATATATATATATATATATATATATATATATGCATATATTTGACAGTCAACTCTTCAATATACCGTTCATGTGGATTTGTTTGCAGGATTGTTGTCTCATACGAAACATAAACATAAAAAATAAACTGAAAAACGATTGGAGAGTCGATCATCATCATACACAATTTATTCAAAAATTATAACATAAATGTTATAAAATCACTACAAAAATATCCATTTTGTTTCAACACTTCTAGTGTCTTATCAAGTGATAGTGTTGAACTGTATTGAGCACTCTTAAGAATAGTATTTTTTGGTTATTGGAATGTATTCTGCATACACAACCTATACTTGGGTATATATATATTTATTTATTAGATCATAATATCAAATCTGTAAATGGTGAGGATAATCCAAATAGACCTTTTTAATATAAAATATTAAAAAGGTAAATCCATGAAGAGAACATCAAAATACAAAGCAATATGATATACATCAAAGGAAAAGCTCAATACATTATCGAAGAGTTCGGTAATAATTTATTTTAGACAGATAAATGCCTCATCAGACTGAAGTTACAAAAAGGTTTAAATCCTGTAGACAAATTATTAAAAATTATTAAATATTCTTTAATAATTAGTCTGGATGATTTAAACGATTTTGTGACTCCGGTCTGATGAGACAATTGTCTGTCTCATTTAAATTATTACCAAACTTTTTAATGATGTATTGAGCTTTTCCTTTGAGATATATATACACACTTTTGCCCATAAATTTAGCATACCTTAAAACTATATTTTTAAAACACATACATACACACACACACATATATATATAATTATGTGCCAGTCACAATCTGCTGTTCTCCTGATTACTCTTTTCTCTTCCCACTTATGTTTTTGTTGCTAATTCTTCCACACATCAGTAATCCCTTCTGTCTTAGTGGCTTTTCTGCCTTGCATAGGGTGAAAAAAATATATATATTTGATAAAAATATAGTTTTAGTTTTAAGGTATGCTATATTTATGGGTTATTTTTATCATACATATGTAGTATATTGCTGCTGGGCTAAAATAAGGCAACAAACACTTAGATATAAGCATATATAAATATCTTTATTGTTCAAGTTGCATTAAATAGGTAGAGTAAGGGAGATTAGGATTGCACACACACACACACACACACACAGAGGAATTGACAGAGACAAATCTTCAGTGAACCTATAGCTAGCCTCACTCCAGATGAAGAATTGGACAGGTTATATAACATTTGCATATCTATGCAACTTGATGTGGCCACGCCCCTTCCGGCATGCAGCCACACAAACACACATTTTCTTTCTGCTCAGGATATCTGTGCACCATGTTTCTTCAAGACTCAGGATAAATGTACATCACGTTTATTTTAGCTAACAGATGCATTTACTGTTTATGAGTGGAAATTGGAATTTACTGTGTGAGTGGAAATCAGAACTGGTGATCAGTTCCGATTTACACTCACATGCTGATGCAGCGAAAAAAGGCCAAATGTCATTCCTCAACCAATATCACCCCCATATTATATATATATATATATATATATATATATATATATATATATATATAGTTTTAAGGTATGCTATACTTATAGGTTAAAATGCTCAATATCAGTGATAGAGTATATGTAAATATGAAAGTGGGCATTGAAGTCAATACCCAGTGATGACAATTTATTTCATGCTTTAAAAGCTATATATATATATATATATATATATATATATATATATATATAATGTACAAGGTCTTCCTGACATGTTATTGACTCTAACAACTTTACAAATCAGAAATTCAATGACCAAACTTCAGAATACTGATTTTTGGGAAAAAGGATATACCCAAGAACTTTTCAGCACCCTCCCGTTGACAGCTAATAAGTAAAAAGGTAAAAGCTTGGATAAGAAACTATGGAAGAAAAAAAAACATAATTGGTTTCACAGAAACTTTGGCTGGCTGTTTAATTTATTACTACCAGCAGATGAGAAAAATTGATACAATAAAAAGCACAGAAAATACTGATAAAACATTTAGACATTTTGAATAAGTTGGTACATGGCCAAAATTGGGGTTGGTTGAGTCTTCCAAGACAGGATAGCATATTTGTTTGGGATTACCCTACTTTGTCTGCTAGGAGATTTCTCTTAACACCCAATAGGTAGCGTTGTATAAAGTTGCATAAAGGGAAAGAACACAAACCCTCTTTCTCTCTCTTTCTTTTCTTCAAACACAGCATACCAAAATGATTATACCTGTCACAATTCCCTTCCAGAGAGGCTTTTAGCTGAATATGGACCACATTTTATATAAAATCCACTGCACTATCTCCCATCAAAGTTCTATGCCAGTAGTATCTTCTCTTGCGCTTCTCACCTGTGAATCTCTCTTCCAGCTCCTTGTTTTCCAGCTAACATTGATCTTCAAAAATCTGAATGCAATGTCAATCATTATCTACTGTCTTCTTGATTCCTCTTCTTTTATTTCTCCTTAATAATGTATCTCTTGTTCTTACTGTTTCACACTCAGTAACCATTGTGCTTTAGTGGCTTTACCACATTCCTTGGAGTGAAATGATAAAACAAAATAAATAACATCTCCACTACTACCTATCACATAATATATATCTTTTTTTAATGCATGAAAATATCCCAGTTCAACAAATGAGACAATGCTACTACAAACATTTTTTTTACAGTGAGCTTCACTCTGTACAAGGCCTGAGGTAGAGTGTTACTGAGTAAGGGGTACAGTTTATGTAGATAGGTGGCGAAGATAACAGTTAACCCTAGACTTAAACAGGTTACGATTTTAGTGAGTGGGGGAAGCATGCATTTGGAAGTCAATTCCAGAAAGCTGCAGATCATGGGAAGAGGCTGCTTGTGTGGAATTTATATTTCACCAATGTTTTGCTACAATGTGTGTAGCATGGCAGGTCTTAGTCAGGAAGCTTAGAACTGATGCACCTAAGGAATGTAGTTCGTCTGAGAACTTTCCATGGACATTGCAATAGATCAGTGAGAGGCTTACAATGTTTCATCTCTGAGAAAGGAGTTGTAAGGTGAAAAATAATTTGTCACCCACAAGGATGCAGAAACACCTTTGAACTCTGTAACAATCTGATGAGTTAAAGTCATTACAAGTTTTTGAAAAATTAATTTTTCACTTCTTTTCTGAGCCATATCACAACTAGTAATGTACATAAATATATATATATAAAATCCAAGTACATATTGAATTCAGGGTATTTTGATCCGCGGTGGAAGTTGGTTGGAGTAAAGAAACAAATTAGACACTGGTTTAGAGAAATAACCAAAGATTTATTTCAATTTACAAAACATGAAAACGTCTCTGGTAAGTCATATAGTGTAGCATTCAAATGTACAGTGTACAAGGTGTGAAATGAGAGCATGAAAAAGGAGCATGCTTAAACCAGCTGACTGCTTGTTGGCTATTGATTTGGGCTTGTCACATTAATAGTGGAGTTCTTTCTCTTTCTGTGTTCACAGGAGATCATTTTCACAGCCAGGTCAGACAGGCAGTCAGCTGTGCTCTCGGATAGCCTCTATAGTTAGCTTGTGTGTAAAGTCTCTCTCTGCTCTGTCCAACTTCTCTTATAGCCTATATAAGTAAAATGCATAAACATAGTTGTAGACATCTATGGCAAGCGAGATTCGCATCAATAATGGCCAGCACTCTGGTATATTTGTCTTTGTTTTAAAATTTGTTTTGAGTAGAGTGTGGCATGTGTGTGACTTAGCAAGATGAAAATTAGAGTGTAGTTAGAGATAAAGGTTTTCTTATAATTGTATAAATTTGGCTTTAATTATCTCAAAATTGTGTTTCTTTGCTACAAGTTAAAACTTTCAATCAAATTTTATTAAAGTTACTTTTAAAAAATCAAAAATTTAAATTTTCAATAAATATTAACCAAGAAATATCTAATTCTTTTACACATGTAACTAAATAGTATCTTCTTCAGGTAGTGGTAGATCTCTCCACAACTTCCTATCCTTTTTCACTGTTCAGATCCTATCCTTTTTCACTGATCAGAGTGTAGTATCTTTGTTCTCTGCATTAAATCAAAGTGTCACTGCTTACAACATGTAGCCTGCCTGAGGATTTTAGGTGGCCAGCAAGTGTGCAACAAATATTATTCTTTTAATATCCATTAAGAGATTTTGGTATTTTTTGGATACATTTTGCACAAAATAATAATCTAGTCAAACGAGGAATAATGAAAACAAAGATGGAAACCATATTTACTCAATGGCGATCCCCAATTATCAGGAAATTCATTTCTTATAAAATTGGCATATCACCTTTTGTGCTACTACAGAAATACCTGGACCACTGTGTCCCACACTGCTGATATCAATGCTCAATTATTGGCATACTGATGTAAACTGATGGAGGGATCTAGGTGCCTGTGCAACATAAAGATCAAGGTTCCTGTGTGTATATTGTATGTTATTTCTCTGCTTTACTATAAATGTCTCACAAGATTTATCAAGATTTCTTATTTTTGTTAAATATTTATTTCTCACGTGTACAAATCTCATTAATACTAGTAAATGTATTAAATATTAAATCAATTTCTCCTACATTTGTGCAATCTATTCACAAAATATAATAAGCAAATAAATCCATAAATAACATATTCATATATGATTGTTATTTAGATTGTTACTGTGAAATTCATGTTATTAGGATGCAGCCCAATTTATACAGGGCCAACAAGAATGCAAAATGTAATATTGGTTCTCCTATCTGCCATTTTTTATGTTCTCCGACAGTTGCCAGAAAAAGCTTTCAGGGATGTGTAGTCACAGTGATTCCAACCCTTTGGCAGCACCTCCCTCATTGCACTAAAGAGGGCCTGCTGGTGTATACCAATGACAGTGACTACATTGACTGGGAATTCATACATATATTGGCACCCAACATCAAAAACGTCCTTGTGTCACATCCTACGTTTGTGGGGAGGTCAGTAAATACTGATGAAAGAGTAGTATCTGTGCTATCTGGCTCTGAGCAATTATCTCTACCTTCTTTTTCTACCCAGAATAATAGTGTAATATCTGTACATATTGCATTGGATCAAAGTATCATTCATTGGCATTTCTGTTTTGGATCAGACTTTTAAATGGCAATGGTGAAAATAGCTATTTCCATGCAGGAAACATTTGCCATTCATTGACCAAACAGGTTATCTGATGAATATCAAGAGTCAGTTAATGAATTTATCACAACATCTTCACTGA
Organism: Acanthosepion pharaonis; assembly: GCA_903632075.3. Taxonomy (NCBI): domain Eukaryota; kingdom Metazoa; phylum Mollusca; class Cephalopoda; order Sepiida; family Sepiidae; genus Acanthosepion; species Acanthosepion pharaonis. The sequence continues at coordinate 2,320,848 of CAHIKZ030000446.1, read as the reverse complement.
ATATTTGCTGTTGCTATAAAAAAATAAAAATAAAAAATAAAAAGCCTATTTCCTATCAGGGCTTTTAATTGGCTACAATTTTTTATTTTTTTTTATTTTTGAAGGCAATAACAACACAAACTTTCTTAACATCCATCCAGAGAATAATTGATAGAGAGAAATTAGTAATTCTGCATAACACATGATCTGCTGTAATATTAGGCAGTATCAAAAGTAGTTTGATACCGCCTGACGAGTGGACAAAATGATTACAGAAAGGTTCAACTACAAATCTCCAGAATAGAGGTGCTGAACATATCAATCAACTAAATGACAAATTTAGTTTGTATTAATCCTATATATATATATATATATATATATATATATATATATAAAAATTTTCAGAGTTAACCTGTAGAAAAAGACAATATTTATTAATGTAAAAGACAATAGAAAAACTGTAATATTAGCTGACGCATTCAATGAAACATTCAATGTGGACTTTTTCAAGGCAAAAACAAAATGAGTTTATTAAAACAAAGTAACTAATAATAACAAAACAAAATGTCCTTAGCAAATGGAAGAATTTAGAAGACGCTATTATATTCATCTTGTCAAGTACTGTATTGTTTTTATTGTTGTGTTGTCCATCAACACAACCATTTTCTTTTGATTTCTTGATACAGTTGTGCATGTTTGCTTGGGAGAGTAGTAATTCTGTTAGGAAAGGTGAAATAGGGAAAAAGCCTTAATGTCTGGATAATATTCAATGGTGGTACTCTCAAGGATTTTCCTTCTGAGTGAGTTATTTTCTTTTCTTTTTATGAGTGTAGCATTTTTAAAATCAAAATTGTGGTTGAATTTATTTCTAGTGGATTAGTTAAGTTGTTTTTTGTAAGGACTCTTTTGTGCTCCTAAATGCATTTTTTAAAATTTCTACTTGTTTCTCCAATATCCTCGTAATATTAATCTATACGCTAGTATGAGGCACATTGACAGCTGATAGGTTACTCTTTAGGTTGTTTTTATACCTGAGCCATAACTGTCCAACTGTCTTTTGTCTGCTGTCAAGCTGGCTACACATGAGGACCTTAGATATTCCATTGTCCCTTACCCTTGCAATATGACCAGGCCAACAAAATTGTGACTGCATCAGGAAAGACTCAATTCCACCAATATTGCATTTTGCAAGAAGATCAGTATTGGACATCTGTGGTTATATATATATATATATATATATATATATATATATATATATATATATATATATATATATTACATACTCTATGCCATAAGAATGGTAAAACTTCAAAATAGAAACAATAGTGTAAAATTATTGAGTAATGGAGTAACAATGTTGAAATTTGCAATGTTAAAAATATCAGGGGGCAATCAAAAATGACATTGAAATTAGCAAGATAAAAACAATGGCAATGTTTAACCTATGTGCCTATAAAAAAAAAATTTCTGAGGAGAGAAAAATGTTCTGAAGAAAGTGTCGACTTACAATTGTAACAGAATTCATAATAGAAGACTAAGAAGGAGGAAAAGAAAAAGCAATAACTAATAGAAAAAGAAAAATATGACTTGTGTATATTTAAATTATATCCAGTCAAAAGCTTACCCTGTCAGCAGGGTCTCAAATATACCAAATGCATACCATACTGAGGAGTAAGAGCCATGCTAAAAAGAGCTGCTTACCAAGTAATAACTTCTTTTATGTGCTGTGTACCTTCAAAATGGTCTTCCACATCTTCTCGTCCTTTGTAGCTCTTAATAAGTTTTGTCTTTTCATTATTTCTCCCCAAACCTGTTCTACCATCCATTTGCTCAAGCTCATCATCATGCTGTTTTCCTTTGTCCTTCTTTCCCTCAATCTGCCCTGTGAGTATCAAGTTTTCCAAGCCCTCCTTCCTCATTACGTGCCCCAGAAATTTCAACTGCCTCCTCTTGCTGTTAAGTATAAGTTTCTTTTTTGTTTCTATTTTCTCCAAAACCTTGTTGTTACAAATATAAACAACTAATATTTACCTATTCTTGAATAAAGGCAATGTATATCCCAAAATCAATTGTTTTTAGGCTCAAATATAAATAACCAATATTTATCTATCTCTGAACCAATTTAATACTCATAGACACAAATATAAATGCCAGTATTTACCTATCTCTGAACTAAGTAAATACTTACAGAAACAAATATTAACAACCAATGTAGATTTGTGTATAAGAATATATCAAATTAACTACAGTCAAGATCATAGTTATTGTAGACTCTACATACATACATACATACATACATACATACATACATGTATATTTAGGGAGCATATCTTCATTTAAGCATGTTTCACTGAATAATATAGACATACTATATCTATTTATTTTAATAATAATCCTTTCTAGTTCTATTTAGGTAGAAGCTAATATAATTAGCCTATATTATTCAATGAAACATATATATATATATATATATATATATATATATATATATATATATATATATATATATATACATACATACATACATACATACATACACAGTACAGTCAGTAAAATGTCACCATTTTATATTTTTTTAATTTTGTGCATGTGCATTGTTTTTGATTTTGCCAACTGCAGAGTACAGTAGAGTCAGTTGGGCACCATCTGTGAGAAAATGAGCACCATGATGCAATTCACTCTGCCAGAAATTTGGAAACAACATGCTGCACTGCTTGGCATTCATACCGACAGCTCCAATACGAACATTTCAGAGTGTTTGAGTATCACTCTGAGGATAGTGCAGAGGATTCAGAAAGAGTTGAATGAGTGTAATGGCAGACAATTTCTGTGACCCCATCACCCTTTATATCTGGCCACTTAACTCCCCAGACTTCTTGATTATTATGAGTGAGACACAGTTGAGCAAAACTCCTTATAACACCAAAAATGAACTGAAGGCAAGGATTATGGTAAACAAGGAGACCATCCAGAAGAGTTGCAGGAGTTTCCAAAGTTGTCAAGAGGCCATTGTTCTTTTTTCTTTAACGTTTTATTTACGTGTTTAGATCCCATACATACACACACACACACACACACACACACACACACACATATATATATATATATATATATATATATATATATATATATATATATATATACACCATGAATAATTACACCTATGTTCCTCAGCACTTTATGGTGCCAGGAGTTTTATGAATATAAGCCCAAATCCTATTTCCATTAATTGTTTATACTGAAGATCTGAGAGTGAAACACCAGATATCAAATTAAATCTTAAGCCAATACAAAATATCTATCATTTATACATGTTTCAACCACTTTATCCAATGTCTACCCTGTTGGTAGGGCTGTTGGTATATTAACTATATACCCTTCAGAGGAGTAAAAACTTTCCCAAAATGGGCTGCATGCCAAGATTGATGGATTTGATTTTTATGATTTCTTTTGTAGGTTATTTAAAGCCAGAAAATATTTTTAGATTGAAAGAATTTTTGCAGATATTAATGATTTACTGATACAAATCCTACTAATTAACCCATAGCTGGGTGAAAGATGAGATGGATTCATACTTTTCCCAAGGGTATCTGCGTGTAAGTGAATATAACTGGAATTAGAACTTGGCACTCTGATTTCCAATTCTGAGCTGTTATCCATTATACCAATCACACATCCAAGCTCACAGTACCTGGTACTCCCAAGTGGTCACCCATCAAGATACTGATCAAACGCAACACTGCTTAACTTTGGTGATTGTATGAGAACTGGTGCTTCAACATGATATGGTTGTACACCCCTACCAAATAAATACTAACAGACTCAAATATAAATGAACAATATTTGCCAAATCAATGCTTATCAACTCAAGTATAAACAACTAATATTTATTTATTCCCAAATCAAGTAAATATTTATTGATTTCAGTATAATTCAGAAAAGACTGTTTTCGACATTAAATAACCCAACAGGGGTTGACATGCCATAAAATCAATCGACCAAGCCCAACCCAACACAGTCAAAAGCACAACATTCTGTATCAGACATAACAAATATTAAATTATTTATATGAAAATTATTTACTGCTCTGCTTGACTCATAATAAAATCAACCATTTTATTTCCATCAACATCTTTGTTAAGTATGTATATTTATTTTAATTCAATTTTTTTTCTGATAACTTATTTCTCATCACTGACATTTCATTTGAAATAGAATTTTCTTTTATTGGAAATATATTAGGTTGATGCTAAACTATACAGATTCATATTTTGAATAATGTTAGAAAAATTTTAGAAGTGTCTTTTAAAGTATTAATTACTTGTGTAGTCTGACAAATCTGGTACTCAACTGACACATTTAATCCTCTGAGGGACTTTATCAAAGCAAATGTAAGGATTTTATTTTGTAAAAATGTTATTAGTTTTTCAAAATTTATAAGTTTAGGAACACTCATAAATATTCATCAGGTTAGCTGAAAAGTCAGGCAAGCTATGGAGGACATGAAGTAATTATTCAATGCCTAATAAACAAAAGTAAGTAAGCGATGTTTTTGAATTTTTTTTAACTTACTTAAAAAGAAAATTCTCAATAGTGCCACTACGAAATCTTATCAAAATATAAATTTGTTCTGTTTCTTTTTTGTTTTTTTTTCAAATATATCCATTCCTGAAAGAATTACTGCTTTCCCAAGCCAAGGTACATGACTACAAAAATGTTAAAAAGTTGAAAAAAAAAAAACAGTTAAATCCATAACGCCATGTTATTCAAAATAGTAGCACATAAATTCATTCCAAACTAAAACAATTTAAATACTAATTTACATTAAAAATATGCCTGTTTCTTCACATAAAATAATTTAGGAAATATTTATCTGTATTGTTGCAGAAATCACTTTTGTTGCATTGTGTAGATGTTTCTTAATTCTATATACATCAGATTAAAGGGTTCTTCTCTAGAACTACTGACAAAAATCAGAGAGTAATATTTGCACTCACTGTATAGGATCAAAATATCAATCCCTGATACTTAGGTTAGTGTAGTATATTTGATCACTGCATAGGATTAATGTGTCACTTCCTGGAATTTCTGCTCAGAACCAGAGTGTAATATCTGTGTTCACTGCATAGAATCAACATGTCACTCACTGGAACTTGTGACTAGAATGAGAGTTTTAAAGCACATCAAGAATAATTATAAAATCTAGCAAACCCTACCAATAACTATACATTGTTAATGATTGATTTAATCAAATAATTCCACTGGTCTCAATTAGCTTCAGCCTATTGTTATCAAGTTAAATGTCTGTCAGACTTTTATATAACTAAGTAATGACTTGTTGATAGCCTTAAATTTTCATACAGATACTGAGCATCTGAGCATCTGAGCATCAGGGTTTTGAAGGCTGATTTTCAAGGCCAGCAAGTAAGCCCAGCTCCATTCGAGAGATTAGCCTGACAAAATCTTCTTTGCTCTGTAATATGACCTTTTTCTGTACCAAGCAAATCTTTGGAAATATCAAGTCAGAGATTGCTGAAAATATACAGATTGTAATCAAAACCTGTAATCGTACTTTTGGAGGATTTATTGTGTGTGTGTGTGTGTGTGTGTGTGTGTCTTCCTGCATGTGTGCGTTGATTAAAAGCTGTTGAAAGTGGTTGTTAATTTTGACATCAAGTAACATCCTCAATTGTTTTTTTTAATCATTTCACGCCAAGCAATAAAGCCATTAAGATATAAGAAGTTAGTGGGAAAGAATATAAGAAAAAGAAAACATTATTAATGAGTAAGAACAATAAAAGAAGAGGAATTAAAAGACAGAAGATAACAATTGACATTGCATTTAAATTTTTGAAGATTAAAGTTCACTGCAAGAGAGTTCCCCAAGCGAAAAGTGCAAGAACTGTTAGCATAGAACTTATGGTCCCATCTAGCCATTTTGATTGTAAAATGATGTGATCTTGCTGTTAATCTAATCATCATCTTCATGGCTTTCTACAGTTTCCTGTCCTTTCAATCTCTTAATAAATGGTATCTTCTTTTTTACCTCTCCTAAACCTTGCTCTGCCATCAATTTACTCAAACTCACTAAGTAGGTTAACCATTGTTTTCCTTTGTCCTTCTTGCCTTCAATTTGTCCTGTAGGTATCAAATTTTCCAAGCCTTCTTTCCCCATTGTGTGCCCTTTCTTCTTTCTCTTTTTGATATTCAGTACATGTTTCCTTTTTGTTTCCATTTCATCTAAAATTTAATTATTGTTAACATGTTCAGTCAATGGTTATTCTCAGCATCCTTCTGCAGAACTGCATTTCTGTTATTTTAAGTCTGGGAAAAGATTGTCCAGCATATATTGTCATATAGGAGGACTAATATTAAATAACTGTTCGGTAATCTTTTCTTTGTTTCTAACAGAATTGTTCTATTTCTTAATATATTGATTAGCTTTTGGAAGGCATCTTTCTCTGTGCCAATGCACCTTTGGATTTCAATGTCACACTTTCATCTATATATCTAATATTGGTAAGATTATAGCTACCAATAATGCATCCTGGTAGGTATTCTAATTATGTCAGAATCACCTCACTGTATAGGTTAAATAAGTCTGGTGAGACGAGACATTCTTGTTTTACACCTCTTTCTATCTTTGTATATTTATGGAACTCATTTTTTATCTATATGCTGATGGTTTACTGCCAGTATAGGTTCTAGTATCCTTCCTAAATATGTCAAGGTTACCTAGAAGTTCTAACAGTTCTTTGTGATCTACTTTATCAAACACTTTTACATAAATACAGGTACAAATCTTACTTCATTTGTATTGCTGTTTCTGATATCATTCTGAGCATAAATATTGCATTCTTTGTTCCAGTGTCTTTAATGAACTTGTACTGTTTTTGTCTTATTTCAGGTCTGATTCTGCTGTATATTCTATTCATTCTAATTCAGATAAGTTTTGTTATGTGGCTCATTCGGCAAATTGTCCAATGGAGTTCACATTTGTTTGCACCCCTAAATTCATAAAGTTTAGGTACCAAAGAGGGAAGCTCATTAGAACTATTACCATGAAAATATTTATAGAAAAGGCACAGGAAAGCTACGTTATGTTTGTGGGAAAGTGACTAAACCTGGGGTGTCAAGTCAGGACTAATAACATTGCAGATTCTTCTCTGTACTTAATCAAGAATTTCTAAATACATACTTGAAGCAACAGACCAGATGTGACATCAATATTCAATGCAAGGACAAATAGTAGACTTATAAATGTGTAAGATAGATTCTGACAAGAAAAATTATCTAGCATGACAAAGTGAACCAACATTCTATGTTATAATTATACAAAAATGGATAAACAAGGGAAACTACTCTTCAACAAGCCAAACTCCAACTATACTTAAAATTTAAAGGAAATATTGACTCAGAGTTGCTGAAAACAGATTATGTTCTACAAATTTCCTTGGCATATGGTTATTTTAGATTGTAAGAATATTGGCACTTTCGTATTGTTTTATATATAACAAAATAGCATTTATTTTATTATGTTATTTATTTAGCCCCCACACACACCTAAATGGTAAATTTGATACAAGGTTAAGTTGAATGTGGGTACTCAGTAAGGATTGAACTCACAATCTATGGCTTGCCAGTTGCAGTTGCCAACCATTACACCATGTGAACCACTTCTTTGTCACTGCTTACAAATTCTAAGTTGTATTGATTATGAGGTAGGTTGATTGCAATAAATATTGATAAAATATTACAAAAGCATTCAAATTGTAAGATAGGCATTTAAAGAAGGAAAATGCCAGTTCCTTTAAAAGTAAATAATTAAAAAAAATATTTGACCTTTAGGAGTGCTTATTGAGAAATGTATACATATGCATACATGTGTGTGTATGTGTTTGTTAGGAGTGGTGGGGTACTTAAGGGTCCTTTGAATATCAAATTAAACATAAATGATAAAAAGCTACTGAAGGTGTCCCTTAAACTTAACAGGAAATAACTTGTAAAATTTACATTATTGTTATTAACATTGTTAACTCCACAAAGTTCCCAGTGGGGAATAGAACTTCTCTGCCATAGTTTCCTTCTCCTGAACTGGTTGCCAACCATAGCTAGAGAGTCCAGTCTGTACTGTTCTTTAACACATAGGTGGAAGGAGAAGAGATGGATTCATTTCTTTCCAATTTGCGCAAAAGTAAATGCAATGTTCTTGACTGAAATTTGAAACTGATGTGCATATCCAGACTTTTCTTTTATAATCCTTATATAAAATGAATAAAAGGAATTATTCTGCAATTAATCAACTTCCAATAACATTTCAAATTTAAAGTCAGTCCTCTTGAGTGGGGTTAAGAATACATCAATAGCATCCTCCTGCAGAGAGATACACACATGCAAAAACGGGCACATCTGTTTGCTAGACCTATGTATACCTTTTTGACACTTGCGCAGACCAGACCTATATTTGACCCTGGTGCATACTGGATATATATCTGCCTTTTGACCCTCATGCAAACCAGACACATGATTGCTTTTTTGACACATATGCTAACCAGACCTATATTTGACACCCAGTTCATAATGGACATATGTTTGCCTTTTTGAGCCTCAGGGAAACAGGACATGTGCTTACCTTTTTGACCCCATGCAAACCAGACATGTGCTTACCTTTTTGACCCCATGCAAACCAGACATGTGATTGCCTTTTTGACCTACATATGCAAACCAAACCTGTCTATTGTTTTGACCCTCATGCTAGCTGAACTTTTCTCTGCCTTTTTCACACATGTGCAAACCAAACATGTCTAAATTTCTATTGTTTATCAAAATGACAGAATTCAGCCTTAAATAACCTTTGAAAATGTTGATATACTGTAAAACAACATAAAACAACATTTAACGTTACTCGTATTCCTACAAATTTCTAATTAGCAGGAGTTTAGTGTGAAAAGACTTTTGAACATACATGCTTACAATTTGGAAAAATTGGCTTTTTTCTAATTAATTAATGAAATGTTCCAGATGGAAAAATAAAATATAAAGATGAATAATTTTGCATATAATAAGAATGTGTTTATTTTGTAAAAAGAAAAATTATTTCTATATCTTAATTCTTTTTTTTTGCAAAATTACATAGCACTTAGTAATCTTATTCATTTCTTTTCACTTTTCAATGTTGATATGATTTGCTTTTCAGCTTTTGTAACAAGCAATCAAACTTACAAAAATTAGATTATTATTAGGTGAGCTCAAAAACTACCCTATACAAATATTATTACATTGCAAATTGGATTGGAAATTGCATCATTCCCCAAGTAAAAGCATTTTTATGTGACTCAATTGCCAAATAAATATCCTCCACCAGGATATGTATACATATACATACACATATGTGTGCATTTGTGTGTGTGTGTGTGTGTGTGTGTATGTGTGTATTCTACAAATAATGTTATATGAAAAGATTACTTAACTTTTAAATATCAATTTTATTCTGACTTTGAAGTTTCTTGGTAAAATTTCCAGCTTTCAGGTGTTGTGGTTTTAAACAGTATTTCCAATTTTTTTCAATTTGTTCAGCATCTTTTTCAATCTGCTTTTTTACTCCATTTAGTAACATGCACATTCTGTTTCTTGTTAGTTTATGAATATCACATACCCAGATTTTAGACAATACTTATATAACATAAAACAACACATCAGAAAGGAATGAAAAGTTTAAGAGAATCTTTATCAGCAAATATTCATTGGTCACAGACCTTTATAAAACTTATATCAATAAGATATTGCTATACAAATAGACACAAATTCTTTTGAATTTTGAATGAGCAACCACCTTGATATAAACAAAAATAAAACCTCCATTAAATTATTTTGTCATAACCACATGCATCCTAATTATAAATAAGATGAAAGGCTGTTAAAAATATAATTTGCCATATATAACTGTTATTGATTCTGACAAATACTTCAGATTTATAGGCAATCTTTAAACTTTGTGCTCTCCACAAAACAGTGTTTCAAAAGTACAGTTTTTCCCTTGACACTCCTATTATTTTAACTACCTTCACTCCTCAGCAATGTTTATTTTTTTTAAAAATGTTGATTAGAATTGTAATAAAACCTAAACATATGATGGAAGTGAATTTAGACATTTTTTTTTGTTCTTGGTAACTGACAACAAAATTAACACTATTTATTTATTATAGTATTTACTGGAATGGTTGGCAAAATGCAGGATAATTGCCAATTGATTCGAACTTTATAAAATAGTAAATAATACAGATTTCCTTATAATTGGTTCACATATTTTAATTATTTAGTAAATGTTTATAAATTTATGAATAAAAAATTGTTTTTACTTTTATTTCTTTATAAATTCACAAATGAAAAATATTGCATTAGTTTTAATACCATTGCAGATATAAAATTATTCTTGTCAATAAATAATCTAATAAATAGTGTTTAATATTTTTGTCATAAATCCTGAAGAAGGTTCATAATTATTGACATATTTTATTCATTTCCCAATCACCTCCTTTATTTTGATTAAGATTTTCTCACTTTTTCAGTAGCTCGATTTACTAACCAACCCCATTTATTACATTTTCTTATTTTTTCTAACTCCTCCCCATTTGTTATGACCTCATTTTACTTGGAATTCAAAATTATTTCCCTAACAAAAATCTTACTATGACATGCCATTTTTGTTGAATTATGGTAGGTTACAGACAAACAGAAATTCGATAATTATAAATAGTAATGGAATGAAAAAAAAAAAAAAACAAGGAAATAATCAGAGAAAATTTTTTTAAAAAAATGTAAAATGAATAATTGGAAGAATAAGACGTTGAATGTTAATATGATATTAATAAGTTTTATTTCAGCAAAATTCAAAATGGCAAAAGAAAAAGTATTCAAACACCAAACAAAATATAAAAAAAAGAAGCTAACCTCAAAGATGATATTTCAAACCTTATCATGCGTGTGTTTTAAACATTTAACCTTCAGTGTGAATAAAAACAACTGAAAGTAAAGACCTAAAAATATACAACAACAAGGCTTCAAATGGTTCAACACTTTCTTATTCTTTCACACAAACTCGACAAAATGCCAAATCAAGAAATGACAAAATAAATTTGTGGATTTTCTCAATGTCTGTTTATGCTGTTTAGAAAGGACACATGGGATTATAAAAATAAAAAATAAAAACACAAGAGCAAATAAAAGTGTATCAAAAATATTTTAATTTTTAAGGTTCATGAAAAACCTCTTGAGAGTTCCTATATGTATTTTGAAGCTTATGCATTGACATTGCAGAACAACTGTTGGGGTGTTTTTTTAGGTTGATTGGTGCATGAAGCAAGTTTAGTGTTTGTTCTCCTGTGAAGCCATTTCTATAGATATTTTCATAACAATTGTTCTGATGAGTTTTCCACTTAGGTACCTCAACTTATGTATTTTCTCTTTTATGATCAGTACTACTGACAAGACCAATTGAAACAACCACTCAAAGTGTAAGTATTAGAGGTACACAAAAAAGAAATCAAGCTTTCTTCTTCGATACCTAGACTTTATAAATTTAAATGTAGTACTAGATTGGTAGCAAGGTCTCATCATTTTACAGAATTGGTTATATGTAAGCATAAGTTCTATACTAACAGTTTCTTTTCTTGTACTTCACATTTGTGGAACTCTTTTCCAGCTCCATACTTTCCCAATAATTTTGATCTTCAAGAATTCAAATGCAATATCAATTCTTATCTACTGACTTTTTGATTCCTTTTTTATTGTTCTTGCTCCTTAATAAAGTTTTTCTTTTTCTTTTCACACTCAGTAACCCTTTGTGTCTTAGTGGTTTTATTGCCTTCTTTGGGGTAAAATGATTTAAAAAATCTCTCTCAGTATTTTAAGGGAGTGAATTGCTAGCCACTTTTAAGGAGTTTATTTGTATTTACTTCTTTAAATAATCTTTCTGGGTTTTATTCCTATTTTATTTTTGTTAGTATTTCACTGACAGTTTTATTAACTGGCAATGAACTTAGAGGTGACATATTCACCCATGTTTGTTCGTTCATCATTTTACAGTCGAAATACCGAGATGTAACCATAACTTATAGAGTCTCTTTCAGTTCTTAATTTCCAATCAACCTTGATCTCCAAAAATGTCAGAATGGGCACACCTGAAGATAATTGTAGAAGGCATTCAAAGCAGTTTCCTCTAGACCAATTTCACACCAATAACAGTCAGGCAAATCCACCCAGCCCCCTCTGAAGACTGTCATTAAGAGATAGCACATTCCAAATTAATTGCCAGGTAAGTGAATATTTAGGATTGCTGAGGTAATCTGCAACTGGTGCCCAAGACCAGAAAGAGTACAACTTAGTTGCTCACAAACTGAACCACCCACACAAAGGACTCTTCACAATCCCCAACACTAATTCATGATACAATAATCTACAAGGCCCAGAAAAGTAACTGGACAGAAGAATGACCTTTAAGGCTTCCCAACACTAAGAGGAATTATGATTAATTCCAAGGATTACAATGGTGCTCATTCCTAGAAATGGGAGGAGTTATGGTAAGGCTAGTGAAGGCATCCCTAACATTCACATCCAAGATTGAGTCCTCTGTCAACACATGGCTTAGGAAAGCCAACCTCAATGCATACCAATGGCTCAAGTATGGCATCCCCAGCTCTCCATGACACAAATGTTGGGCAACAACCCTCTGCAGACTAGATGCTTGTGACCACCCCAAAAAAGAGAGGACAACAAGCCCTCAAGTGCCTTCTTATGGTTCTTGCAGAGAAGAAGTATAGACAATCGATAAAGGTTAAGAGGAAAGATGTTAAGTGGCACATGCCTCAACCATACCCTCTACTGACAACCACCATCAGAGCTACATCTGGACCTCCCCTTGAACCTTTGCCTATAGTTTGGACTAATTTTATTTCAGCCAGAATCCAAGCACAACCCACACTTTAAGAATGTTGACAGGTCCGCCTGGCCAACTAAAGGACCCCCAGAAGTGCAACCCCCTTCCAAGCACTTAACTGTAAACCAGAAGACTTGTCGCAGTTAATCTTGGCCTCTGTCACCTATCATACTAATCAAGCACCTTCCATACCACCTCAATGTCATTGTGGAAAGACACAAAAATGGATACGTCATCAGCATACGTGGACATCCTGGCTCAAGAACCTCCAGGGACAACAAATCCATGTAGGGCCAGACTGAATGCACTGTCGCTTAGCCAGCAAAGGAGGGGCTCCAACACCAAAGCACAAGGTAGGAGTGACAGTGGGCAACCAAATTGGACCAACCATGACAGCACAAAATGTGTGACTGCTTTCCATTCAACTGTACCATAACACTGGAGAAATGATACAGGAGGCTGCTCCAGAGCAGCAGCCAGATACAGATGGTCGAACCTATCGAACACCTTGGACAGATCCAATTCATCAGCATGGCTTGATCATCATCTTTTACACCCTCTAGGATTGTGTGGATCAGATGAAGATTGCTCTGAATTGTTTGTCCCTTTACAGCACAAGTCTGATTGGGTCCCAACAAACTCTTGGCAACTAACGGCAAACACTCTGTCAGGATCTTGGCCAAAATCTTTAACTCTGTGTTTAGCAGAGTTATGGGCCTATAATCATCTAAATCACGCACACCACCCTTGCCCTTTTTCAACAGCATGATCACATGCCTGGAGATCCGGTTGGCGATGAACCCCAGCCAGAAGCAGTCACAACAGTCAAAATCGGAACAAAGATGTGAGACAGCATCAAGTACAATTCATAGGGCAGACCATCAAGTCCTGAGACTTGCTACTGCTGATCCTCTTCAAGGCCAAGTAAACCTTGCCCTCTGTTATCTCACCCTCACAGCTAGCCATTTCAGTCGGCTCAAGTCAAGGAAAGTTGGCCAAATTGCTACAAAACTCTTCATCACAGAGACCAGGGACCTTAGTAAATTGGTTCTTGAAATTCCATCGAAACATCTTACATATGTCCTTGGTCAAACTCATTGTTCACCCCTCCAGGGTATCAACCTCCCGAATGCATTGATCAGAACCATGACAGATTCCTTGTGAAATTCTATGTCCATATTCACAGCTACATTAGACATCTTGTTTAATCTGTGTTTAACTACCTGAATTTGGGAGCACTTGCTAGCCTCATGCTACAGAGCCTACCTGGCTAAAACTATCTCTAGCCACCCCCCTGATCAGACTATCCTAAAGTCTTCACCTTTTTAGCTTTATCAAAGGCAAGTCATTGTCTATATTCAGTGATGAAAAATCTAATGCTATCCTTAAGCCTCTCCTACCACCTATTCCCAATAACAGCCCCCCACCCCCCACTTCCCACTGCACTAATCTAGTCATCTGTTGCTGGAAATCCTGTCAGTCCAGTAAAGACATATTGAACTTGTCCAGTCATTCTAGGCCTAGCACCTAATGCCATTAATGCTATGATCCAAATAGCCTAACCAGTGGAACATGGGACAATCTAGCAAATCTAGATCGCCCATTCTTACTAACATTCTATCCAAGTAGCTGGCTATCCCACATCCACATCTTCCCTTCTCGGTGATTGACCCGGTATCTATCAATGAGCCCAAACAAGCTAATTAGATCAATCAAACTACGATCACCCAACCCTCTGCTAGCTGCCCATCCACTGTCTAATTTGGGGTCTAGGATAGCATTCCACTCCTCCATTAAGACTAAGCATGACAAATCCACCAGGAATGGGCCCAACCAGCAGAAAAAGGGGACACTCTGCATCTGATCATTGGGTGCATAAATTGGAATGATACAAGACGAACTATCGTTCATGGCAATATCAGTTACAATCAACCGGCCCCCCTGCATTGATATCGACAAGGTCCTCCTTTGCACACAGGGTATGTTTAACCAGCAAGGAAACACCTCTGGCAAGCTGGTCTCCATATGCTGAATAGACAACAAAATCGCTAGACAGTACAGAAGCATCAACATTGCAAACAAAGTGTGTCTGCTAAGTCATGGTCACATCTATACTGAAGGACAAGAGATAACAAAACAGGCAGGCAGCCTTAGCCCAATCTCTCAAGCCACTTGCATTTAAGCTGGCTAGCTTGACAGACATTTTTTTAAGCAGACTGACTGGAAATCTTCAGAGGGTCAGGACCCCGAAGGATTGTCCCAGACTACTGGTAACAATTTTGGACATAATCCATCTGTCTGAGACATTGCCACTGACGTTTGTGGGATATGTAAGTTTTAATGCTCTATATAAGAAGTTACAGCTTGGGAGAAGTTCCTTGGACCCATTGACTTCCTGTAAACTAGATTTTATTCTCAGGTTGTAATCTACTGCTATAGAAGAGCAAAGCGGGTGAGGTGGGGGTGAACAGTCTAACGGGTGCCTGTCATTCACTGTTGGCACTCACAATTTGTCTTTTTCACAGGCAGTAGTCACTGTTTTATAGCAAACATTGTTCTTTGTCTTGTCATCTTTGTCTAAAAAATGTAATTTATTTTCCTTCAGCGACTTTTTTGTTCAAGCCGCTTCCCCCCCCAGTATTTGTGAAGTCCACTTCACTTACTGATAACCACTGGGTTGAATAAATATCCCAATGCATTTTTGTGACAAGTCTAGCTGTTTTCCATTTAATAAGATATCAACTGACTGATATCACTATATGTCAAGTCCATAAAAGACCTATTAGTGGTCAGAAATCAGACTATACCATGGCAGCATTGGAATTCAACAGAAAAGTGGGAGAAATACCATTGATCAACTTGGGAACCCATCTAGGTGTAGTGAATGTGGAAGCATTAACCATTGCGTTAACAAATGCCCAGACAGAGAATTTAATGAACAAAATACATTCTCACAAGAACATGAGAAAGGTACCATATAACCCTATCCCAATTTGTTTATAGCAAACCATATCATAAGTTGTTGCTTGGCTAGCCAATGATTTGTGGTAGTATTCTAGACTGTAGTGCTAGTAGTACAGTGTATGTTGAAGCATGATCTAAGTGTTACTATGATTCCTTGGATGACGATGATAAAAAGAATGTAATATGCAAACAAAGTAAAAACGTGTTTAAATTCAGAAATAGCAAACATGTTTCTTCTTTACAAATCTCTTGTATTCCAGCTATAATTGGTACAGTTTAAGTCATGATTAACACAGATATTGTAGGTAGTGATATACCATTGCTGCTGTCTAAACAGTCTGTGAAGAAAGCTTAAATGAAGTTAAACTTTAAGGAGGATACATTTTAGATAAAAGATCATTTTACACGTAACACAATCTGGCCATTATGTTTTTCCATTGTGTAAATCAAAATATATGCTTGATGAGCTTCAGAGAAATTCTTTTATTAAAGTTACACATTTTTTTGTAACAAAATCTTAAGTGCTGAACAAAAGGCCCTCAAATTGCATTATCTGTTTACTTACTGAAAACTATGATTAATAAAGAATGCTTGTTTTTGAACTCTGCAATCATGAAGGTATCACAGGACTGTCAAGCATGTAATGAGTACCACAAACCTCTGCCCGAATAGTTGTTGGTTTGCTGATGATGACTACTTTTGGTGAATACATAGCTGTGGATTTGAAGAGTAATTATTGGCAGGTATAATCTTAACATAAAATGATAGTGTTGATGGCAGACATAGAAAAGAAAACTATACAAACTCCTACAGAAGGTAGTGAAGGAAAGGGAGAAGAAAGGACAAAACATCAACTGCAAGAAGACAGAATACATGGTTATCAGCAAAATGATGAGCCAAAGTGTGAATTGCAAATCAGAGATACTAAATTGAAATTTTTTTTTTTTTTTAAGCATTTCACCCCTAGCAAGGTCGGAAGCCACTAGCACACAAGGGGTTATAGAGGATTTGGAGCAAGAGCAGGTAGGAATGATAGAGGAAAGGATGAGGAGAAGGATCGTGGATAGATCAAGATGGAGATGTCAATTGACATTATATTTGAAAAGTTGGAGATTATAGCTATCAGGGAAACAGGAATAGGGAAGGGAGTTCCACAGGCGAGAGGTGCAAGATATGAAGCTATTGGAGTAGAAGAGGCGGCTACATTTAACAGTTTCGACAATGAAAGGGTGAGAGCAGGATGCCAGCCTCGTAGGACGCTTGAATTCGTGAAGTCTGGGAACCAGCAAAAGCAGCTCATCGGAGCAATTACCATGAAAGTATTTGTAAAAAAGACAGAGAGAGGTGACAGCGTGTCTGTGAGAGAGTGACTGCAGACGAAATGACAGATCAGGGCCAATTATATTGCATATCCGTCTCTGGATCTTATCAAGAACTCTGAGGCAAACAGAAGGGGTTCCAGATCATATATGGCAGCAATACTCCATGCAAAGGTGAATGGTAGATTTGAAGGATCAATTCTGGGGAGAAAAATTTCCTGATGTAGCACAGGGAGCCAACGGTGGACGAAGCAATTGATTCAATGTATTTGTTCCATCTCAGGTCAGTAGACAAGGTGAGACAGAGCAGACGCAGAGAGGTGCTCTCGGGAAGTTGAGTGTCAGACATTCTAATGGTCAGCAGGGAAAGATCTCTGTGGTGATTAATAGAGAGCAGTTTTGTTTTGGAGGCATTAGAGTTAACCAGCCAATCACTGCCCCAGTTCACAACCAATTGGAGGGCCTTTTCGAGACGCATGACCAGGTTAGTTTTGTCAGAGACACTAGATTTGTTTTTGAGGCAGGAGTAATTGTAGTATCGTCCATGTAGATGCCTACTTGGGAATCAAAGGCATCAGGAAGATCATTGATGAAGATAAGGAACAGAGTAGAGCCTAGGATGGAGTCTTGGGGAACACCTGCGTTCGTGGAATAGGAGCTGGAGGAGAATCTGTTGAGAACGACCTTCAATTCGTGGTTAGACAGAAATGATTGTATTAAGTCAAACAATTGACCTGTAATACCATAACCCTGAAGCTTGCGAAGAAGGCTAGCATGCCAAACCCTATCAAATGCTTTGGAGATGTCTAGGGCCACGGTACGAGCTTCACTCTTATTCTGAAGAGTTTGGTAGACAATTTCAGTGATGGCCATAAACACATCAGCTGTAGATCAGGCAAAGTGGAAACTATATTGCCTGTCTGAGAGCAGATTATGGGATGTAAGGTGGTTAACCACTTTGGCATTAATTAAAGCTTCGAAGACTTTGCTGAAGAGGGGAAGGAGATTGATAGGACGGTAATTAGAAGGGTTAGAGTGGTCGCTGGAGTTCTTAAAGACAGGAACAATCGATGAGGACTTCCAGCAGTCTGGAAAACAAGATTCCCTGAGGCAGTAGTTGTATAATTTGGAGAGGGCAAGCACGAGTTTAGGCACACATTTCTTCAAGACAATGGCTAGTATCCCATCTCTACCACTAGCCTTATGGGGGTCTAAATTAGAGATAATGCCCAATACCAATGATGGGGTTATGTGCAAGAGGGAAGTTGGGTATGGGTACGCTGGAAGAATCGAGTGTTGAACAGGAAGCATAAAGACAACATCCCAGGGGACATCACGGAGGAAATCACGGAATGAGTCCCAGTCAATTCGTTGGTAGCAGGATGAGGTTCTAGAGGTAGGAGGTTTTTTGCAGGGGGTGGAGTTGAAGGAGATGTTGATCGACACTACAGCATGATCGGAGCTACTGAGAGGGCAGAGCTGCGAGGTGCTACAAGACTCAGGGATGGAAGTAAAACACACATCCAGAAGAGGGGCCTTACCATCCCGGTTGTAGGCAAAACACGTGGGGAAGTCAACTATCTGCGTGAGGGATTGAGAGACTGAAAAATTAAGTATTTGAATGCCTGCAAGGTCAGTAGTAGCATTCTTAAGCTACTTGGTATGATGGGTGTTAAAATTGCCAAACACTAATATGTGAGCAAACAGATGGAGAGAGAAAGAGCCTTGTCTATGCTGTCAGAAATGCTATCAATTATCCCGCAGTGTGTGCAAATTTAAACATCTGGGAAGTGTTTTAATTGAGGACGGAAAGTGTGACACTGAAATATGAAGCTATATTGGGATGGCCAAAGAAGCATTCCAAAAGCTAAGTAAAGTACTATGAAATAGAAAAATTTCACTTCAACAAGAAAAAGAGTGCTGAACTCTTATGTGATATCTGTCCTCCTGTTATAGCAGTGAGTGCTGGACAATCTCTTCAAAGATGTAGAAGAGACTTGAGGCAACAGAAATGTGGTACTACAAAAGGATGTTGAGGATACCATGGGCTGAACATGAGAGCAATGACAAAGTTTGGGAGAATATGGAAATGAAAAGGAAATTAATACTTAATATCAGGAACAGATAATTGAGATTTCTGGAGCACGTAATGAGGAAAGAGGGCTTACAAAATCTGATACTCACAGGACAGACAGAGGGTAAGATGAACAGAGAAAAGAAATGTATAACATACTTGGTAAATGGATGACAGAACCGGGCTTAAGAGAAATAACAGAAAGACAAAATTTATTAAGAACTACAAGGAAGAGGACGCTGTGGAGAGCCATGATCGCCTACGTCCTGAGGGGACATAGCACATAAAGAAGATGAATGTACCTGGTTATTCTTCATTCCAACTGTTTTCTTTTTTTTTTTTTTTTTTGGAAAGGATACAAGGATTCCTGAATCTTGGTTGAAAAAATATCTGCTTCTGATGGTAATACTTCATTTTGGATTATTCAAGCCATCTCAATGCTCTACACAGTTCTAAACAGGGATTTATTTCAAGTGACTCTACTGAAAAGCTTTGTCACACACTTTGTGGCAATCTCCATTAATGTTATGATAATTTTTTTACCAGTGACAAAGTCTACAAGAACATGGGACATGTGGAGTTGGGACAGCAGTTGTTCTCAGGATGGACAGGTATTAGCCAAACACAGAGATATGTGAGAGTACACCCAATGTAGGCTGATTTTAGAAAGACCAATCCAAGCAAATGCTACTAAAATAGATCAAGCTGCACCAACTTCAGTCACTAAAAGGTCATAATGTATGCCTGAGGTTTGATTAAAGAAGATAGTGAAAGTAACAATAGAGAAGAAAACCAAAAATACCAAGAATAAAAAGTTTCAGATTCAAAAACTGTAATTTTCGTTGGTTGTTTGATTTTGTTTAGTGGCATATCAACACCACTGTGGGTTATTTAATACCAAAATCTAAATATTTTGTATGCAATTTTATGGCTTCACCTAAATATGTTTTGAAGGTAATCTTATGCCTTCAACTCCAGATATTTTGTACATAATTTTATACTTTCAGTAAATATGATTTTTTTAGATATATATTTTGAAGATGATAAAATATATTGCTGATAATTGTTTTCATAAAATGTATTGCTGGTATTTTTACTATAAAATTTTATTTTAATACTTTTTGCATTGTATTGATTGTAATTTTGCTATAAAAATGTATTGTTGGTAATTTAAAAAAATGTATTGCTGGTATTTTTATTATAAAAATATATTTTTATACTTTCCTCATGTTTTGATTATTGTTTGGGGTTCACTATTTGTCCATAGTTGGGTTCCTAACAGCTGCTACCACCCAGAGTCAGGGTGGACCTGGAGACAGCAGCAGTTAAGAGGTGGTTCCATGCTCCTCAAAACCTCTGCTCTCCCAACCAAAGGACTTGATGCTGGATGTAGTTTATCATTATACCCAGGACTAAAAACTGTAAGCAAAGGAAGACCACCAAAACACAAAGACAATACAGCTTGTACTTGGATTAAAAATAGTACTTTGAAAAAGAATACAGAGGTTCAGTATAAATTGCAAGGGGAAAATGATTGGGATACAGTAAAATTGATTTCTAAATATGGCAAATGTTTAAGTAAATATGCAGTTGAGCAGAATACTGAAAATGAAGCTCAGGAAGACAGAAAAGTGACTGATTTTGATGAATGTTGAGGAATTGAGAGAATTTAATGAGGATATTGACTTAAATCCAGAATCATTTCAATCAGATGATACTATTACAGAAACTCAAATAAAAATATTCAAAACTGAAGAACTGCAAGACACTCTTTAGGCCAAACTTAAAGAATTAGGAATTTGGAAGAAAAATAATGTTTATGATGAAATTGAGGATAATGGACAATATTGCATGTGTGTAATTGGTTGGCTATAACACCAGAAATCATTAATGGAAAGTTTCAAACAGAAGCTTGGCTGTCTGTTCTAGGATTTGAGAAGACCAGTGTATTTAGGACAGAACACCCCCCACCGTGTATGCAGGGAAAGTTTATGAATTGCTTTGTGCTTTATTACCTCAAATTCATGGGTTCTTCATTTGATTAAAAAATAGCATTCCTACAAGGAAGAGCTGTTGATAGAAACATTTTTCCTCATTCACCACGTGAATGTAAAACTAATAAAATTTGGAAACTTAAAATGATTGTCTATGGATTAGTAGATGCACCTAGAGTCTGGTTTCTACAACTCAAAGAACAGATGATCAAATTTGGTGTAAGGATAAGTACATACATTCCAGGTTATTTCTTTTGGCATTCTACAGATGGTCTTGTGGCCAGTCTGATATGTTTTGTTGATGATCAAGTGTGGGATGGAACTAAAGATTTTGAATTTTGTCATAGAAAATGTTTTGTTTCTTCCTTTTTTTCTATTTTGAATAATTTCACTTCAAGCAAGGCAATAATGCCACTAAGATGCAAGGGGGTTACAGGGAATGAAAGTGAATGAGAAGACTTTAGTGAGGAAAAGACAATAAAGGAGCAGGGTTCAGGAAGACAGAAGATGGTGATTGACATTGCATTTAAATTCTTGAAGATTGTAGTTATCAGGGAAGCAAGAAATATGGAGAGAGTTCTACAAGTGGGAATCACAAGAAAAATTTAGATGTGATGGTTGCATCTAGCTAGTTCAACAGCAAAACAGTGACTATGAGTTGTCAATCTAGTAGCACACTTAAATTCATGTAGTCAAGGGACTAAGGAGAAAAGCTCATCAGAACAATTTCCATGAAAACATTTGTAGAAAAGAGAGAGGGAAGCCACATCATGCCAGTGAGAAAGTGACTGAAGTTGAGATAGCAGATCAGGATTGATTAAATTACAGACCCTTCCTTGAATTTTGTTAAGAATCTAAAGATATTCAGCAGGATCACCAGATCATATATAGCAACAGTAGATTTATAAATGTGCAAGATGGATTCTGATGAGAAAAATATTCTAGCACGACACAGTGAACAAACTTTCCTTGCAGTAAATATAGCAAATGATTCGATATAGTTGCTCCTCTTCATGTCAGTGGAAAATGTGAGGTCAAGAAGACAGTGTTACTCACCTGGAGTTTAGTATCAGCCATGCTGATGGCAGGCAGAAAAGATTCTTAGTGGTGATTAAATGAAAACAGTTTGTTTTGGAGACATTAAAATTTACAAATCATTTCTTGCCCCAGTTAACCACTGATTGGATTTCCTTTTCAAGAGTAGTTGCCAGATTTACTATGTCGGATCTGTTGGACTGCTACCTACTAAGACAATAGTAAATAGTTATTATATGCATAAATACCTATTTGGAAACTGATGACATCAGGAAATCATTGATGTAGATTAGAAACAGTGTAACTTCAAGGATAGGGTCTTGGGGAAACTCCACATTAGTATGTAATGATCTAGAAACATGCCCGTTCAACATTATCTTCATTACACAATTTAAGAACACCTTGAGCCACAACCCAAGCTTCACCATTCTTATCTAAAGCTTGTTAGACAAATTCAGTGATGGCCATTAACTCATCAGCGGTAGACTTGGAGAAACATTGAGAAGTAAGATGCCTGACTAATTTGGTTTTAATTAGAGCCTCAAGTACTTTGCCAAAAGAAGGCAAGAGACTAATAAGTACTGATAAGGAGTACATGTGACATAAGTTGTGTAAATTTATCCACATTCAAGTATATAGGCATTAAACTTAATCAGAGACCTGATTTATACAAATGTATCAATCAAGAAAATTACATAAAAAAAATTAAGCTTATTAGCATGGATAGACATTGGGAACTTCAAAAAGATGAATGGAGTCTACATTGAAAAGAAACCTAAACTGGTGTGCCCTGTTGGACAACTGAATTTGATTGCTGGGATGACACACCCTGACATAGGTTTTGGTGTTTACCAGTTAAACTCAGCAATCATAAAGGCTAAAGGTAGCCATCTAAATAAAGCAAATAAGATCTTAACACATGTGAAAAACACACCTCATGCCATCCAATTTACAAGACTTATAAATCTCAAAGATGTAAAGATTGTAACATTTACTGAAGCAAATTATTCTAATCTTCCTGATTTGTTACTGATGAAAAAAAAATGACTGCCTGCTGATGCAGAAATCTGCAAAGATCAAGAGAAGAGACTTTATCATTTGTTGAAGGGTGTGACATGTCATTGCTTATGGCTAAAATAATTGCAGAAATTGTCTACATTGACAGGAATGCCATCTTACCTGTTCACTGTAAAGTAGATAACAAAAGTTTGTGTGAACTAATACAGACAATAAATAGAATTAATGATATCGACCAATGAATGGAAATGTCAATTGTTCAAGAAATGATTTAAAAAGAGAAAGTAACACTCTCATTTATACAGAATAGTGAACAGCTGGCAGATGTACAGTGAACAGTTGGCAGACACACTAATAAAAGGATGGCTCATTGAGTACAAATCTTTTGAAATTGCTTCAAGAAGCATATATAGAAAAAAAAATGTCTAGGAGAATTAAATCCATTGCCGTGCTCAGTTGTTTAATTTGTTGATCTATATTTTCTTAATTAACAAAGAAAGAGGAAGATCATTAGAATGAGTGGAGTTACTCACCCTGATATGAAGATGCTATAAATGAGATTACCATGAGGGAATGAGAGAAGATGTTGTTGAGTTGAAAACATAGACAAAGACAGGAAGGTGTTGCTAGATTAATTAGTATAGACATCAAAGGTGCACAGAAAAATAAATCAAGCTTTCTTCTTTGGTATCTATGACTTTTCAAATTTAAGTGCTGTACTAGATTGGTGGCAATGTTTCATCATTTTAAAATTGAAAGATGTTACTCTAAGTTCTATCCTAACAGTTTCTTCTCTCACACTGATTGCCTGTGGAACTCTCTTCCAGCTTCTTGATTTCCAGCCAAATAATAATAAAACTCTTGTGGGAACACACTAGTGGCGGGCCATTTTGAATTACCCATCTGAACCCAAAATTAACAAATAATTCCACAGAACTTAAAAGAAAATTTTTTTTTTTTTTTTAAAAATCAACACTTTTTTTTTCTTTTTTACAAAATTAAAATATGAAAAACATACAAAATTGTGTATTTTAGTCCTTACAGAATTAAATTTTCAGTAATTGACTGGATTTGACAGATATTTAACATCAAAATTATCTTCTGTATATATAGTTGCATACCATGTGATTTTTGAAGACCTAATTTTGAAGATAATTTGATTAAAACAACTGTATATATTTTGGTCAACAGAGTAGCCAGGACCATCAATACATATACTAATTTTATATCTTGGGTATGATGCGACTCCCTTAAAAATTAGCTTAAAAATAAGTCTTCAAAAGTTGCATGATACACAAGTATATATATATAGGGTATATTATAAATTAATTGATTTAAAATATGTTTTTTTTCGCTACACAGTTCTAACCATGTTTCAAAAATGGAAGCTAAAATCCCCGAATTTAATTTTGTAATTAAATTAAAGACATTAGTTCCATTTCATCCTCAAGTGAATTTTGGAGTTACTTTTAAAATTACTGGGTTTTAAAGACACAGCTAAAATCATAATTCATGTTTCCAATGTTACACATAAATCGACTTTCACTAGACAAGGGGTGTCTGGGTGTACATTATGTCTTTATTTTAATGTATCAGTTATTAGCTACGTTTTGGTAGGGGGTAGGGATGTATTTTTCAATGAAATCTAACAGCTGTTAAAAGCATGTCGTCTGGATTTTTTTTTTAATTTTATTGTTAACGGCAAAAATTCTTACAGCATTTTTTTCTATTTGTATATTTAAAGATTTTTGGGGGGTGTTTAGGTTAGAATACTTTTTATTTAACTACGATTTGAAATATTTTTACTTTTAATTTTTAATATACTATATTTCTTTTAAGAACAATTAAATGTAATTAGAATCCCTTACAGTATGTAGAATTATTATCACATCAATGCTCTGTAAATTTACATTGAGCACTATTTTGTAAAAATAAAAATATCTATAAAAACACCGGATTATATATCTTACTGTTCTTTCTTTTTATTTATATACATATATAGGTTATATAGATTTTTAATGGCAACAAGGCATAAAATATCTTTTAAAAACTAATAAATGATAAAAGCAAATCCTTAAATAAACAAGTTTAGTTCATATTATCAAAACATGGTGTAATGGTCAGCAACCTCAATTAGTAAGTTATAGCATATGTATTCAATCCTCATTAAGTGCCCTATAATTCTACCCGACATTCAGCTTGGCCTTGTGTTAACTCAATTTAATAATTGCAGGAAGCAAACATAAATAAGACAGTTTCAGTTACAAAAGTGGGTAACCACAACCCCATACTTTCTCCCAGAATGCCATACTGCAAACAGTTCACAGGGCCATCTTGTCACTTCTAACTTTGTCCCTTTGATGTTTCTATGACACTCTTCTTTCAACTGGCATGTCAAAAGTGCTAGCTATATACCAGTTTGCAAGCAAATATTGAAATTTAAATTTTCTCAAACTTTACCTTTATAAGCAGTCACATGGTAATGAAAATGGCAGTATTAGCTGTTTTCTTATAAGGAAACATTCGGCATTC
>CAHIKZ030000446.1:2237500-2290000 GCA_903632075.3 Acanthosepion pharaonis | reverse complement strand
GGTCACCACTTTGATTTCTAGGTAGGAAAAAAAAGGTAATATTTTTTATACGTTTTTGTTAGTTTACCTGACAGATAAGATTTTCTAGACAGAGTTATATAATACACCAATGGGAGTCTTATTTGTGGTTTCTCTTCAAAATTCAATAGAATAACATTTGGTTTATTTTTTCCAATAAATTTTGTTCGATGAGAAACGGTGTTCTAGAGCAGAGTAATATAAACCAAAGGCCAAACAAACTAAGGAGCCAGAGAAATTCTTACTGAAATATATTTGTACCCAGAAATCATTCTATGAAAAAACACAGAGGAAAAAGAGGACATCAAGAAAAGTGAGAGTAATGCAAAAGAAGATGGTATCCTGCCTGAATTGAATTATATTGACCCTGCCTATTGGACTTAGGTTTTCAATCATAATTTGTGTGAGCTTATAGTCCAACACAGACTATAGAAGATTGTATCACATGATTTTCCGAAAGACTCAAAGGAAATGTTTTCTGATACACTATACTGGCAAATATTAAAGTATATCATCAATGGTTGATATATCCAACATCAAAAAAAATACAAATTCTGTTTTTGATTCAAGTTGTTCAGCAAGAAAGAAATGATGTATCACATGATTTTCCTAAAGACTCAAAAGAAATGTTTTCCAATACACTATACTGGCAAATATTGATGTATATTATCAATGGTTGATATATTCAACATCAAAAACTATGGATTCTGTTTTTGCAGTAAGTTGTTCATTAAGAAAGATATGATGTATCTGCACAAATAACAGGTTAAAAGATATGAAGAAATTTGGAGTAATTGTTTCTTCACATGAAAGGAATACTGACTGGGGTATAACTAAATACTGGTACATCTCCTCTGTAGCATGTTTTTTATACTAATTTCCCTGGACGTTCTTTTGATAACCTCCCTTGGTTGTCACTCTCCTGATGTAAAATATAGCCATCTTGTTAGTTTATTAATAATTTCTAAGGGTCTTATGTCTTCCTGTCATCATTTTACTGACCATTTAAAAAACACTATCATAAACTTGAATTGTGCTTATCTAAAAGAAAAACAATTCATATTTTTAACCAGCTGAAAATTAGTCAAGTTTATTGATTTATTGAGTCTTTTTATGGCTTATCAACCCTTTGTGGGTTATTTAAAAACAAAACTTTTTGTTTTGAATTGTAAGAATATTTTTTAAGTCTGCTAGGAAATTTGGTTCACTGTGTTGAGCTAGAATCTATCTTACACATTTATAAGTCTTTCATTCATCCATGCAATGAATTTTGCTGTCACATCTAGTCTGGTTCTTCTACTATCTATTTAGAGATTCTTGATAAAATCCAGTGAAGAATCTGTAATGTTATCAGTTCTGATTTGGCATCTTGGCTTCAGCCATTTTCTTATTTCCATGGTAACTGTTAAGATGAGCTTTCCTCTTTGGTACCTCAAATTTACAAATTTAAGTGTAGTATTACATTGGCAGCTAGGTTTCATCATCTTATAGTTGAAATTTCTAAATGTAACTGTAAGTTCTCAGCTAACAGTTTCTTCTTTTGAACTTTTCACTCATGAAACTCTTTCAACTTCTTCCTTTCCAGTCAACTTTGACATTCAAAAATTTAAATGCAATACTAATCATTATATTCTGTTTTAATTCCTTTTCTTTTATTGTTCTCTCTCCTTAGTAATGATTTTCTTTCTTTTTTTTTCATAATCTTTCAAACAGTAACCACTTACATCTTAGAGATTTTATTGCCTTACTTGAAGTGAAAGGATTTTTAAAAATTTTGAATATTGCATTAAGTATTTTTTTTTGAGAATAACACTGATTTTTTTTCAGGTACAAGTCCTACTATTTAATCTGTAGCAAGAAGATGGATTCATACCTTTCTCAAGGGTATTTAAATACATATTACAAGGGTATTTAAATAAATATTAGTCAATAGAAACAATATTGGTGAAAATTTTTTCAATGTTTAATTGTTTTAGATTTTGGCATGCAAAATTGTTGATTATATAGCATAAATGAAAAGTTGTACAGGCAAGAAATGGATAATGTTAAAAGTTTATAGAATAGCTAGTCATTTTTATTCTACTGTGTATGAACAAAATCATATCTCTCCACTGTCCAAGAGCTCATTTCATTGACCAACTGGAGTCATTTGAGCATCTTTCAGGATAGAAATTCATAGGAGTAAACTAGTAGATCTATGATCTAGCTCTAAGGACTGTTTTTTCTATAAAAACACCCTTTTGTTCTTCACCATTTTTTAAACATGACTCAGGTGCAAAATAGTCTCACTAATAACATTTATATAAACTCTTACAAGCATAGAAGTAAAGAGATGAGCAGTGATCATTTAGGCAGTTCATGCCACATCCCAAACAAATTTACAAATAGAAAATAGCAATTTCTGTTTCTCAAGGACAGTGTACAGATGAATCAGTGTCACTCCTCAGCCAAGGATCAGTGTAGAATTTGTGCACACTGCCTTGAATCAGTGTCATTCCTCAGCCCTCTATCAAGGATCACTGTAGTATCTGAGCACACTGCCTTCAAATTAAAGTGTCACTCAGCCAAGGATAGGTGTACCATCTGTGCACACTGCCTTGAATCAAAGTGTCACTCATCAGTCTAGGATCAGTGTAATATCTGGGCACACTGTCTTGCATTAAACTGTTGTTTTTTGGCTCTTTGCCCAGCTGAGTATCTATGCACACTGCCTAACTTACAATTTTACCATGCTGTTCAAGCAGCAGACTTCTGGCCTAACAGGTATGGCATTTAGATGCTTATTGTCAGGTCAGGCATTCAAATGAGGACAGGACTTGTTAAATATTTACCTCTTTTTGCTTTACAGTGACAGAAAGAAGTTAGGGATAGAAAAATATTGAGAAAAAGTGAACCTATTCTTTCTTATACATGATTATGCTGAATAGCTCTATTCCGTTCTTAACATTTTCATTCATTTCTAAATTTCAGCAAACAAAGATGAAGTGCTGAAAACTTTTTCAAAGAAATTTTGACTCAAAAACCACAAAATTCAATTCAGTTTTTTTTCCTACAACTGGAAATATTTAGATTGTTCATATAGAAAAGAGCTAAAACTGAGGAGGTTGGTAATGAAGTAATGGTAAAGTACTTGGGTTATAACAAAAAAGCTGGAATCTTGTCTATAAATATGAGCTTCAAATGTAATTAATGGTAAAATATGTCTGACAATTGTCTAATTCCCCTTTACTACCATCAGAATCTGCACTCATATGTAACAAACTGGAAAGGTTTTTCTGGGACATGTGTTTCATCCATCAGAATTTCATTGGTCTGGGCTTTGTTGACGTTGCCACATCTACACGTACACAAATCAAAAGATGCAAGTAGTTTAAAAATTTTTGAAACAATATTTTTTTCCCTTCAATCTAGCCAAATTCATCTGTATTCTTTTTCTTTTTGCATTCCGTTGTGATAATTATTTTTAAAAATACATGTGAATGCATTCTGCAATTATTTTTAAGTTTTTAATTCATCCAGTGTAGCTATAGAAGGAAGCTGACCAGAAACTGGTAAAAATGTAAAATGCCATTAAATGTTATATGCATTTTAATACATTGTTGCAATATTCATAATAAATTTTGTTGAGTGTTGGTTGGTTGATTTGGGCATGTTTTGAAAAATCAAGGTTCGTGCCAGAGTCTGCAAACCTGCTCAAAAGGATATAAGCAGGAGAAACCACAGAATAAGAGAACATAACTGCTGGAGAAAGCAGCCATGCATAACATATGAAGTAGTTCATTTTCTAATAATATTTTCTGCCCTTCTTAGGGCCGAGAAAAACACAGTAGATGGATGCTGACCTATTTCTAAGAGAACTGCTACTACTACTACTACTAGCAAGGTCCAACTCCAAAACTACCCACTACAGAGCTGAAAGGAACATTTCTCCAGACTGCTACCAATATCCACCTTATAAATTAACATTTTGTGACACCGAATATCAAAGGACTCACTCTAAATCAAATAAATAAAAATATTTATTTTGTACCCTTGAGTCAGTTTATTTTTATTTCTGAAGTTCTGATGAAATAATCAGAAAAAACCTGCTGGCACTCTTATGGCAGACTTGAAGAAACTGGTTCTGGCTACACATTCTTTTGGAAAGGCAAAGATTAAGGGGAGAGAAAAATCCAAGAAGTTGGTTTTGCTATTAAAACCTGCATCATACAAGACCATCATGTAACATCAACTGTCATCAATGAATGGCTTACAACTCTTTAGTTGCCACTTCCTAGAGAGAATTACATCATTCTCATTTCTGCAACTTGATACTGATGTAGAAGCAAAGAATCAGTTTTAACAAAAACTAAGTAACATCATTGTCAACATACCACCAAAGGACAAACTCTTATTACTAAGGGATTTCAATGCAAGTGTAGGAAAGGATCATTGCCCATGGGAAAATGTCATCAGAAAAGAAGGTGTTGGGAATTGCAATTCCAATCATCATCTGCTATTAGGTGTATGCATGAAAGACATTTTATTCATCACGAATACACAGTTCCAACTTCTTGCTTCAAGATGACATGGATACATCTCTGATCCAAAAACTGACAATCCGATACAGATCATTGCCTTGTCACTATATGCATGAGAATCACTGAAAACAATAATACAACATCAACCACAATTTTGTAGAAAATATGACATCTCAAAACTCCAGAACCCTGACACTGCAACCATTTTTGAAGCCAAATTGTGAGGAACTTAGTTCTAATCCAGTCAACAAACAATCTGTTAATGAAGAATGGAGAACTATCCATGATATAGCTACAGAAACAGGAAATACTGTCATTAGCTTCACCAAAAACAAGAATCAAGATTGGTTTTATGAAAACAATATTGAAATCAACAACCTGATTGAGGTAAAAAAAGAATGCTTGTCTGATTCATGAATAAGATCAAAGATCCAGTCTTAAAAAGAAGCATTTCCAGATACTAAAACAAGAGTGTTAAACAAAACTAAGAGAACTGTGGAACATTTGTTGGCAACAAAATGCAGTAACACTTCAGGGCGATGCAGATACATGTCTTCTCAGATATTTCTATGCTAGAACGAAACAACTATTTCGGCCAGTACGAACATCCACTGGATCCCTTCTAGCAACTGATAATAGAAACTGCCTGACCAATCACAAGACATACTCCTAAGCTGGAAGGAACAATATTCCATACTTCTAAATAGAAACTCGACCAGAGATGAGGACTTCTTGAGAAATGTTCCAAATCCCCCTCCTAAGCTATGGATAAATATAAGGCCTACTTTTTAAGAATTCAAACAAGCTGTGATGCAAATGAAATCAAGGAAATCCCCAGGCCCAGATAATATACCTTTCAAACTGGTCAAACATGGAGGCTTACTTCTGCAAAACCACATTTTCATCCTCATTCTGAAGATGTGGGATTCCCAACAAGTTCCATAAAAGAACTAAAAGATGCAGTAATTATATCGACCTTCAAAATAGGTGACTGAAAAGCCTGTGGGAACTATACAGGAATATTATTACTCTCCATCAATGGAAAAATCTTTGCCAGCATTCTTCTAAATTAGCTCCAGATCATTGCTGCAAAGATCCTTCCAGAATCTCAATGAAGATTCCGTGCCTCTCACAGGGACAATCAACATGATTTTCTCTGCATGGCAATTCCAAGAGAAAAGCAGTGCACAACAAAAACCCATTTCCTTGTTTTTGTGACTTAGAAAAGGCCTTTGATAGTATTCCAAGAGCTGCAATGTGGACATTTCTTCATTGTTTTGCATGACCCAACCACTTTGTCTCTTTGGTTTCAAGCAATGCATAATGATATATCTGGACATGTATTCCTCTAAAACATGCTTTCAGAAGCATTTCTAATCACATGGTGACTAAAACAATGATTGGCACCTATGTTATTCTCCATGTATCTGGCTGCAATACTTCACAAACTTTATCCTGACAATCCAAGAGTTAACATCAGATATCGATATGATCAAGGACTTTTCAACCTTAGTAGATTTTGATCTAAATCTCTAACATACATGCAACAAATCTCAAGTTCAGTATGCTGATGACAACACTGCCCTCTGTCATTTAAAGAAAAACTCCAACAGTCTGTGAAGATAGTAAAATATAGTTTTAAGGTATGCAATATTTAAGGGTTAAAGAGCTCAGTATCAGGTATAGAGCATATGTAAATATAAAAGTGGACATTGAAGCCAACACCCAGAGGCAACAGTTTGTTTCATGCTAAATGTAATCTCAGGCCAAAGATGGATGACCTGACAACTGTGTTTAGCATGAAAGACGGTCGCCTCTGGGTATTGACTTCAGTGTCCACTTATATATATATATACATATATATATATATGTGTGTGTGTGTGTGTGTGTGCGTGTGTTAATCAGCAGTTACCATTTCCATAGCATAGGACAAATACAAAGAAATTTTTTTTCTCAAGGAAAACTTTTGTGATGTTCCTGAAAATTAAAATTTTAAACACTTAAAATTGTAAATCACATTATTTCTCTTTATTATTAAAATATGTAAATTACAATTCATTCTGTTCTTAGATAATAAAGATTCATTACGGAATTTCGACAGGTTCATCTGGTTCTCTTCAATTCAATAAAGAGGAACTTTCAATTCTAATTACAAAATATTTTTCCTAAATTACACTTTCTTTTAAGATATGTTAATGTATTGTTCCTGGGCTTTATGCAATGCACAACAAAAATGTTACTTTTTTCATATTTTTATTTACCCCCAACCAAAAACCTCTTCAATCAAGTTTCCTATTAACAAAATGTTCCAAATGTATTTTCACATATCAAATATTTAAAACAAATCCTGGAGATTAAATGCTTAATTTTCATTGCTATCCAGTGTTGTAAAGTGTACATAAACGGTGCAAAATCTCAATCATAAAATAATGAATTTATATTTTAATTAAAAATCAATCAATTCAAATTAAAATTTTCATTGGCTTTCACTTAATGACTGACAAAAGAGATTGTCAACATTTTGTCAACAATTTCAAACATGGAGGCAATGATAATGTTTGATAAATGTTTATGTTAGTTGTGCTTTCAACCAGAAGGCAGCCTTACAAATACATCTACTTTTTATTTTATGTTCAGGAGTTAGCAGCAAAGGAAGACAAAAAAAAAAAAAAATGCAAGATCAGACAAAAGGAAAATAGTCATAGTCAGAAACTGGCCTAGTGGAGTTCTTGCTAGCTGAATGGAAGATCTGATTTGTTAGTTTGTTGTGAGAAAGTACAAAAATAGCAGTGAAAATGTCTAAAGTGTCACTTACCTACCAAGTGAACCGATGAATGGAAAAACCACTATAAGACTATGCTGATTTCTAGTGTTTTGAACTTAAGGAGAGATGATGTTTTTTTCAAAGCATCAAATAGCTAATAGATTTTAAGTTTAACTGAAGAAATGTAAATATTGCTTAAAAGTAATATAATAATTTAATATAATTCACAAAGAGTTTTTTTTTTTAACAATTTCACCCCCATTGTTGGTAATATGCAGGTGGTTCCAGGAACTAAAAGTGAGAGAAAAGACTGAGTATAGGGAGGAATGAGGAAAGGACAAAAGATGAATGGGTTTTAAGAAGACAGAATATGGTGATTGAGGTTGCATTTTAATTTTTGAAGATTTTAGTTATCAGGAAAGCAAGTAAACAAAAAGGTTTTCCACAGGTGGGAAGTGCGAGAAAAGAAACTGTTGGAATACAACTGGCAGTTGCATTTAGCTATTTCATCAGTAAATGGGTGGGACCTAGATGCAAAATTTAATGGCATACTTAAATTCATGCAGTCAGTACACCAGGGAAAAATGCTCATCAGAGCAGTTGCCATGAAAATATTTGTAGAAAAGACAGAGGGAAGCCACATCATGTTGGTGAGAAAATGACTGAAGTTAAGATGCCAAGCCAGGATCAATTACATCTCAGATCCTTCTTTGGATTTTGTCAACAACCTTCAGATGAATAGCAGGACCACCAGACAAAATATGGCAGAAGTATTCAATGCAGGGATGAACGTTTATTGCTAGAATAAATGATTATGAGCGGAATAAACAAACTATAAACTCATTCATTCAATCTACTGTGATGTCTCAATAACAAAATCATAACAAGACATGGTCACAGAGGAAGTTTAAGTTATGCCTTTAATAAAAGATAATAACATTAATTCAACATCAGTAGAAAAAGCCAGGATTTAAATTACCCCCAAAATCACAATGATTTGTATGCAGCCATCTCTGGTCTTTTCATCAGAAATTCTTTTGATAATTTTTCAATTAAAACCTTTCTTTTTGTTGTGCTATATGTGACTCAGATGATGCCAAAATAGACTTTGCACTCAGTGGCCATCAGAGAAGACATGTGTATCAGCAGGTTGACCTGAGAGCTGAGCTCCTTGTTGCCAAGTGCAGATCTGCACTATGACCAGATCTCAGTGTCTATCCCTAATATTTATGCACATGGTTGACTTAGCTGTGTCTAGAATGTGCATATGTGGGACAAACCAGGTGACCTATAAGCACCTAACCAAGAAATAAGAAAGGAAGTCTTATACATAATAATGGGCATGTGGAATCCATGTTTGGAGAAAAACCCAAAGCCAGATACCTACTTGTTAACAATCCAAAGTTTGTTTTTTTTTCTTTTTTTAATCATTTCACCTGTAAATAATTGAATAATTGAATAGTCACTGAATTAACAATTATTACATATGAGAGATTTAGTTTCACTAGTTGTAACCCATGAAAATTTCATGATTTTAATATTCTGATGAATTTTAATTCTTAAGTTAATGACTGAATAAGCTGATGGCGACTTCTATGACAATAAAATATCCATAGAAATTCCCCTATTGCGTTGTGAAATATTTGATCTTAACAACTCTAACAAAATATTGCAATAGTAATTATAATGGAATCATGCTGGTCATTATTTTAAAAAGTGGGCACAAATGAAAAGATATGAAATTGACAACTTTTTCCATTTCACTGAAACAAACATTAAACACTTCTATCTTCCCTTCTTTCTTTCCTTCATTTTCTCAGTGAAACTAAGTAGTGGCTCCCCCCCCCCGCAATCAAAACGGAATAGTCCATTATTTATGAGGTATTGGCAGGGCGTAATGAAGAAGGGAACAAGCACATTTATAATTGGATGTTCTTATTGATAGAGTTGATAACATTATAGTCACAATTAAAATAATAATGCAACAATTCATGGAATGAATGGAAATTTCAGGCAGAATTTAAGTATTTTTTTCCCAAGTAAATTTTTTAGTTGTTTACAATGACTGATTTTTGATCAAACTAATTTTCTTATTAACAATTTCCAGTTCCAGACAAAAATACATTTACACACTGCAGGGCTTTTAGACACAGTGGCATATATATATATCATGCTTATATATGTTGGTTTATAAAAACGTCCAAAACCTATTCAGCATGCGTCATGGCATAGCTAAGTAACAGGCTATAAATATTTCAGACATTGTGGCATGATAAACTGTATCATACAATCTCAAGAAAATATATCACCTCAAAATACCAACCATTTCAAAATTCTTTAAAATGTATGCACACTTAAAACAGAAATATACTTTTTGCTTTGGTTAAGTGATACTAATGCATGTCCTAATATTTACTCAACCTCAGGGGTTATCAGCAAAATAAGGTTTCATATATTATGCATTTACTCAAGATGCATGAAACAATATATATTGTGATCCCTAAAGTGGTAATTTCTAATTGCTAATTTCTGCTTTTATTTCAGAGTGAGAAGTGTATCCTAGAATGGCACAATGGCTGACACGGCATGTGTATGCTCAGCTAGCATCCTGTTACAAAGTATGGCAGTCCATGGCACAAATACAAAGATATTAATGCAGTGTTCATGGTACTCATGTTTTAGTAGATGCCAAAACCATCAGAAATTGTCATTCCATGCTGATGGGATCTGTGGCAGATACCCACAGAAGTGGTTGTCCTTCAATATCCAGATTGGAAGAAAATATGAAAAAACTTAGAGGAAATATTCTCTACTAT
Organism: Acanthosepion pharaonis; assembly: GCA_903632075.3. Classification (NCBI taxonomy): domain Eukaryota; kingdom Metazoa; phylum Mollusca; class Cephalopoda; order Sepiida; family Sepiidae; genus Acanthosepion; species Acanthosepion pharaonis. The sequence continues at coordinate 2,279,882 of CAHIKZ030000446.1, read as the reverse complement.
AGTTCTTCATTATATGGATCAAAATATGAGGGTAAGTCAAAAAATTAACCACACTTTCACCATAACATATCTTTAGGTTTGTCACATTGCCTTCTGTGCTTATACTTGGTACTATTGCAGCCACATGATCAAAGTTTGTGCATGATCGTGCCAGCAAACCGATCACATTACCATAATAGTACCAAATGTAAGCATGCATGCACAGAAGGCAATGTGACAAACCTAAAGATATGCTATGGTGAAAGTGAGGATAATTTTTGACTTACTTTGTAAAACAGGGTTCATAATATCAACCAATAATTAACAAAGTTGTTAATCATTTTAAATAGGGAGTTTCCTTCTATACACACACTGCAGAAGATAAATTTACATAGCAGAAAATGTTAAGCTGAAATATGTTCAAGGAAGATAAGAAAACCAAAAAGATAAGGGAAATAAAAGAGAGTGAAGTTTCTAGTTTGTTTTTTAATGGAAGTACATATATTGACTATAATGGGGCACATTCATATGTGTTCATAATTATAATAGAGCACATTTCATGCACATTTACAAAAAAATTCACAACTATCAATTACATTAATTTTTTGGCTTAGGAATTCACCCCTGAAGATGATCTTGGATGAGATTTAAAGTACTTGAGGGAAAATAAGAGAAATGAATAACTATGGCTTCTTCCTTAATCAGTTTAATAACAACATTAAGAAATTGATCCATGAATTTGAGAAGTTTAAAATAAAAACAGACATTATATGTTCAGATTATTCATGCTTGAATGAAGATATGCTGCATATATATATATATATATATATATATATATATATATATATATATATATATATATATAATGGACTCTCCCTGCGGTTTTGACGTATGAGGATCTGCCAGCTTATTGATTCAGTTAAGTGGCATTTAAGACTCGCTAGTGATTTACAAAGGAGGCCACATATGGAGCAAGTGTGAGGATTGTGAGATGAGATCACTGTTAGATTGGTTGACCTTTTAGATCTTGCTCTCACTTCTTGAAGATGATTCTGACAAGCAGATTGAAAATTGCTGAGTCTACTAAAACACACTGATCTTCATTCTACCCTTTCCAAAGCTAAGATATATACATATATATATATATATATATATATATATATATATATATATATATATATATATATATATATATATATATATATATATATATATATCCATTATAATTAATAACTCTTAAACTATATACTCATTAAGAAAAAACTTTATTAAACAAATCTGAAATCACTTTAAAAAATTTTTATCAAAAAATAGAATAAAAATATTAATTAAAAAGATGTGCAAAAGTAAGTCAACCTTTACATTTACACTCTGCGTTTTTGTTCTACCTGGTTGCCAGAGTAAATATTTTTTATGCACATGTGAAAATCAAAATGACACATGTTCATTTTTTTGGTAAACTGTGTATACTACAATCATGCAAAAAGGGTGAAGTTAAAAACTAAATTTAAAAATAAAATATGTCAAGATCAAAAGAACTCCCTGAAGCTTTAAAAAATTGCATAGTTGAAGCCTATAATGATGGAGGCTACAAAAAGCTATCAATATGATTTGGAATGCACATCTCCACCAGGCGACAAATTATTTATAAACGGAATGCCTTTGGTATGATGACACTGCAATCAAGAAGTGGCTGTCTGCCAAAAACAACTGCAAGAGCAAGTAGAGATCGAGTTCAACAAGCACAGACAAATCCTGCTGTGACCTCTGCAGTTCTTCCAACACTCCCTGGCCAATGTCATAATCAATGTGCATGCGTCTATAGTGCGACAAAATCTGAACAATGCCCGTCTTCATGGCAGAATGCCTAGAAAAAAGGCCACTGCTTTCAAGAAATCACAAACAAGACCAGGTCAACTATGCTAAAGCTCATATTAATAAGCTAGAAATGTTCTGGCAAAGAGTTTTATGGTCGAATGAGACCAAACTAGGGCTTTTTGAGAGGAATGATAGGCAGTGTATCTGGTGAGCACCGAACACATTTTTGAAGAGAAGAATTTGATACAACAGTTAAACATGGCAGCAACAGCATTATGATTTGGAGGTGCATCTGGAACAGGCAAAAATAGTAAGCATTGACGGCACAATGGATTATGGAAGATACCAAGAAATTCTGAACGAAAGTGTCTTAACCTTGGTTTGAAAGTTGGGTATAAGTCAGAACTGGTTCTTTCAACAGGACAATGATCTAAAGCATCAAAGAAAATCCACAAAAGAATGGGTTTAAAAAAAATAATAATAATAATAAAAATAAGAAGAAATTTCAAATCTTTGAATGGTCTAGTTAAAGTCCTGATCTAAACCCAATTGAAAATCTCTGGTTCAAGATAATGAAGGCAGTACATGCAAGAAACGCAGGTAATATTGAGCAATTGTGGGAGTTTGCCAAGAAGAATGGTCAGAAATTGATGCTCACTACAGCCAGAAACTTTTTTAACAATTATAGAAAAAGAGTGGTTGACATTGTGTCCTCAAAAGGAGGAGTCACCAAATAATAAATGCAAGGTTTCACTTAGTTTTGCACATTTTCATTTTTAATTAATATTTTTATTCCAGATTCATAAAATTTTTTGAAAGTGTTTGTAATGCATTTAATAAAGCTTTTTCTTAATGAATATAAATTGTTGATTATCTGGAAAAATATTTTTTTTTATATTATCTTAGGGTTTCACTGACTTTTGTGCAGCGCTGTATATATCTCCATATCTTTCTTTACTATCATATATATATATATATATTTATATATATATATATGCATACATACACACACTAGCAGGGATACCTGGCATTGCTTCGAAGATCTCTGAATAAAAGTTTATTAATGACTATTTATATTTCTAATCATCTTATAGAAAATAATTGTTTATTCAATCTTTAAAAAATAAACTACATTGTTTTTTGGTCCATTACAAAATAACTAAATTAGAAAAATACCACACTACCAATACCATGCTCCCCATATTTTTATTCAAAAAGACACCTTAATATAAACAAAATATATATAAATTCATAAAACAAATATTCAACATGACTAATGTTGATCATAACTCATCTCTGTCTGTCCTGATTTTTATTTAACTAATTTTTTTTTCTTTTCAAATACAAATATGACTTGAAATGTAAATATAATTGATTTTCAAAACGAAATTCTCAATGTATCTTGCTTCTACTCTTTTTAAAAATAGTTAATAATTAAATTCATTTATCGAGAAATGTTTGCTTCTTCAATGTAATGTTTAAAAGTAAAACTTTACTTAAAAAAATTTAAATTCCCCTTCCAAAATTAATAGTAAATGATTATTTTTCAAAGTAAGACCCACAATAGTTTTTGCTTGAAAAAATGATTAAATTAAATACATTTAAATATATCTTAATTTAAGATTATTTATTTTTTTATTAATAATAATCCCCTCCAAAATAAATAGTAGATAATTATTTTTTGAAGAAGTAAGGCTTGCTATAGTTTTTGCTTTAAAAATGATTAAATTAAGTGTTCGAATATATCTTAATTTAAGTTTATTGACTTATTTAGATGTTTTAACTTGACACACACACTCAAATATTTGAATAAATAAATATTAAACTCTTTGCCAAATAATTGTATTCTTCTAAATTTACTTTCTTGTTTTAATATTCACTTTTTAAAGTTATGCTTTTATTTACTATTGATATGAAAATAAATTCAAGAGAATAGAAATTTTAAAAATACATACATGTATAGCATTTCAAAAGTATCTACAGAATTAAAAAGTAAAAACAAACAGTAATCATAATCAGGAATAAGAATTATTATCATTCGTTTTTACTTTTTAATTCTGAGAAATTTGAATACATTTAATTTTAAAATATCTTTGTAAATACAAATCATATGATAATTTTTTTTTCAAAAAGCTGGTTTGGGTGATAATGAGTCTGTATATATATTTACTTTGACATTAATTTCTGTAGATTTTTAGTTTTACTGGGCACACACGCACACATACAAACAACTGCCCTTATATATATATATATATTTTCATAGTGCGATGGATAAATTGTCATATAAATTATGCAAAAATGAAAGTAACACTGACATTTCATTTAAACAGATATATTTACAAAAATTACACAAAAATATCTTGAAATTTGCTTCACCCATGGCCTTCAGGTGAATTTGAAATCTCCAGCATTTTTTCTAGACTGTCTTCTTGTTTATGTAGATGAATGCTGCCATAATCCTTGCCTTCAGTTCATCTTTGGTGTTACAAGCAGTTTTGTTGGTCTCCCGCTCAACTGTGTCCAACACATAATAATCAATGGGGTTGCAGTCTGAGGAGTTAGAGGGGCCCAGATGTAAAGGATGATGTGGTTGCAGAAATTGTCTGACAGCCATGACTGGGTTTCCTGTTTGTGTGGCATGGTGCAGAGCCCTGTTTCCAGACATGGGGTCTTCCAGCAGCCACCCTCTTGACCCAGACCAGCACTAGCTCCTCAAAACACTTATGTAAACCTCTGTGTTGAGTCTGAGGTCCTGTGGGAAAATGAATGACAAGGTGGCAATCCTGAGTGATCACTCCAAACACCATGATGTTGACTGGCTACATCATCCAACTCTTTCCGAATCCTCTGCACTGTCCACAGATTGACACCCAAACACTCTGAAATGTTTGTATTGGAGCTTCCAGTGCAAATTTCAAGTAGTAAAGCATAACATTTCCAAATTTCTGACAGAGTGAATTGCACCAGGGTCCTCATTTTTCAAGGACAGTGCCCAACTGACCCTACTATAATGTGAAGTCAGCAAAATTAAAAACAGACAATGCACATATTAAAAATATATAATGGCGACAATTTACCTATCCCACCCGGTTTGTGTGTGTCTATATATATATATATATATATATATATATATATATATATATATATATATCCTTTCATGTAAATAAAACAGTGCTCAATACAAAATGAGAGCTATTAAGTATATGGGGTATTATGTGTATTTATTTATAAGTGTGTGTGTGTATATATATATATATATATATATATATATATATATATAGATGTATATAGGAGATGAGAACAAATCGAATATAAATTCAAATGTTCATAACATTAATTTAAAATAGGGCTCCATACAATCCAATAACAGAGCAATATTCTTTATTATAGAACATTACATTCAAACATGTAAAAACAGTGCTACATAAATGCACTCATGTTTTGATAGGTATTAACACATCTCATCAGGTGTTAATAAATGACTGATTATTACAGTTATTAGGATTTAATTACATACAACCTCTTTTCCCAGAAAAGAAAAGACAGAAAAAAGAAGCAAGAAAGAAAGACATAAGATAAAATCTCTTTTCCAGAGAAAAGGAAGAAGAGAAAAAAGGAATAATATACAGAAAAGTATAGAGAAAATAAAGTAGCAAGACTTGTTATGTTTATAATTGGTTCAACCAATCAAATTAAGTAAGAGGTCCTGAAACAGATTTAAAATTGCATTGAATACAGACGTTATATTTGAAACAAAATCTTTGCTTCAATGTTAACATCAAATGGCTAACATTTCCTATGAGGAAGAAAATGTAGTTTAACAATACTTTATATTAGATAAATAATATGGCTATTTAACAAATAAATGAAGGAAAAGGAAAGAATCCTATGTCCTACTTAAAGACCATAAGCCTGAGTTCAAGACCAAACTTTCTACAAGCATTATAAATCCCACCAGATCAAAGATTGGAGGGATAAGCAAAGTTATCCTTGAATGTGTTAATAAACAAATTAGAACTCACCTTGGACTTATTCAATGTGTGGGTACCACTGAAATTACTAACTGGTTTAGAAGCATCAACAACAAAAACAGTTACATCTTTATCCAGTTCAATATTGCTGATTTCTACCCTTCAATATCCAAGGCCCTCTATACACTGGCTTTAGAATTTGCCAAAGTTTATTCCAATATCTCAAGTGAAGATTATAATGAACTGTAGGAGATCTGTCCTCATCCACAATAAAGAACAGTGGGTAAAAAATTCTGATAACTTTGACATTTCTATGGGATCATTGGATTCCGCAGAGTCTTCTGATCTAGTTGGTTTATATATTTTGTATAACCCTACTGCTTATGAGAAGAACTCTCTAGATAGTATAGGGCCATACAAAGATGATAGTCTTATGGTTGTAAAAAACTCTACGAAAATTAAAATTGATAAACTAAGAAAAATGGTTCATAGGGAATTTAAAAGTTTAGATCTTGAGATTAAAATAAGTACTAATATCAAACAAGTTGATTTTCTTGATGTAACATTGGATCTAGCTTATAACAATTTTCAGCCTTATATGAAAAACAATGTCAACCCAATCTCTATCCACTCTAATTCCAATCACCCACCATCTGTAATCGAACAAATTCCTTCTTCTGTAGAACATAGAATTAGCAAACACTCATCAAACAAAGATATGTTTGAGAAACATAGCAGTGTAAAGTTCTTAGGAATAGTGGGTATAAGTCCACTGAAATTCAGTTTAGAGAATATGATGGTCAGTTAGTTATGTGCCATGCATGATACACACTTAGGCAATCTTGTTTCTTTTGATAGATGACTGACAAGGCAGATTTTTTCCCACGGTGGGTTGCCATTTCTTTCTGCAGTAGACCAGTAATCATCCAAGGTTATAGAACCCAGTCTGTCCTGCTATTTACCCATAGATGGGGAGGAGAAAAAGAGGATTCATACCTTTCCCAAGTGTTAGCATGTAAGTGAATGTAATGGATTCAACTGGAATTCAAACTTGGCTCTCCAGTTCCTCAATCCGAGCCCTATCCATTGCTCCATTGTATGTAATTCTAAGAAAAGAAATAGGAAAATCATCTGGTACACACCTCCATTTAATCAATTAGTTAGTATGAAATTAGGCCATAAGTTTCTCAAATTAATTGACAAACATTTTCCTCTTAGTAAAATTTTTAATAAGAATACATTAAAACTTAGTTATATTTGCACCAATAATCTTGAGAAAACAGCAACAGAACACTAAAACAATTTAATAATTTTAACTATAATATAATCACTAATACAAATATTGTTAAGGACAGTGACCAATGTAATTGTAGGAATCCTAACCAATGCCTAATGTCTAACAAATGCTTAACTGATTCCCTTGTGTATCTGTGTTCTCTCTCTATAGTAGAAAATTCAATGATTGAAAAGTTTAATATTGGCAGAACCAAGAATGCTTTCAAAAAACAGTGGTATTAGCACGTATCCTCTTTTACTAATGTTACTTATATAAATGATACTTCACTTTCAAAATATTTTTGGAAGAAGAAAATAAAACCCCTAAAGTTGAATGGAAATTTTTAAAACTTGCAAAGACATGTAGATCCTTATATGAACATTGTTTTCTATGTTTACAGGAGAAAATGCAGATAATCAGATTTTAAATAGGGAGGATTTATTAAATTAAAGATTTGAATTAATAATCAATTGTAAACACATTTTACATTTGACCTTGCAATTTTGCTAGACTTTGAATTTAACAATTGCTTCTTCTTATATGCTGAATAACCTTGTTGCAAACATATAAAGTTTATCTTTAATTAAACCTTTTCGATGTAGTATAGTTTGTATGTTAGTCTTCTGGTAATATTTAGTCTAGAGGTATATACATTTGGCTGACGTTTTAACATTTTCTATTGAGTTGTTTTATTAATACCCTATATAGAACTCTTTAGTTAACAGTTGCATCCTATTGAGTACATATTTTATTATTTTATATGATCTATATGTTAAATGTTTTGTTTACTCCATTTATTTAAATATTTTGTTTGATCTTTAAGTTTTCATTATTTCATTAAATATTTGTTTCTTTTCCTTCATTTGTTTCTTAAAGAGCCATATTATTTATCTACTATAAAGTATTGTTAAATTATGTTTTTTTCCTCATAAGAAATGTCAACCATTTGATGTTAACATTATAATGAAGATTTTGTTTCAAATATAACATCTGTATTCATTGCAATTTTAAATCTCTGTTTCATAACCTCTTACTTAACATAGGCCATTTTGATTGGTTGAACCAACTATAAACATAACAAGTCTTGCTACTTTACATTCCCTATATCTATTTTCTATATATTTTTCCTTTTCTCTTCTTCCTTTTCTCTGGAAAAGAGATTATATCTTGTGTCTTTCTTTCTTGCTCCTTTTCTTTTTTTTCACAGGGAAAGAGGTTGTATGTAATTAAATCCTAATAATTGTAATAAGCAGTCATTTACTAATACCTATATATATATATATATATATATATATATATATATATATATATCCAGGTAAGATGAGAATGAATAGTGTACAATTCCAACATTTGTAACATTTAATTTAAAAGAGGATTCAATACAAAGTAAAGCAATATTATCTATTCTAGGATATTACACCAAAAACATGTCAAAGTCGCTACACAATTGCAGTCATGTTTTGATGCATATCAATGCATCTCATCAAAACATGACTGCAGTTGTGTAGTGATTTTGACATGTTTTCAGTGTAATATCCTAATATATATAGATAGATAGATAGATATGAGTGTGGATATAAACCAAATAATGAGATATTAACAACTGTATATATGTGTGTTAGCATGCATACACAGATGAGCAAATAAATATTTATTTAATATAAAGTGTAAACAAAATAGTGTTCAATGTAGTTAAAGAGAGCTAAGAAGTATATATTAATAAATATACATATTCCTACATTTGTAGTGCAACTTAAAGTTTCATGTTTTTCCTAAGTCATCAGGCACGATCTGGTGAATGAAATGCTTATTACAGTACTGTAATAAGTGTTTCATTCATCAGTTCATATAATTCCAATGTTTGAATAAGCAGCTCTAAATAGAGTCTGCCCAAAATTAGCCTTCTGGCAAAAAAGTGCTCCATGCCATAAAAATGACAGAGCATTTGAATATTAATTCAATAACAAAGTAGGCAATGACTAGCCACTACTTTAAGTATCATGTGCTTACAAATTCTTCAGGTAGCCAGTAACTTGCAGTAATAAGATGATTACTTTATATACAACCAGACGAGTACAATTTGACAAGCAAACCAAGACTTGCACAGTGGGGAGGGTAGATCCTCCGGCCAAGATCTAAAATGGCAAAAACAAAAAAAAATTCAACCTGGAATGGTTTGCCAGTATAGCAACAAGCGCTCAATAACAAGAGAAACTGGTGTCATGGTACAGGAGCTAAAGCATTAAGCCAAAAAAGTGCTCAACAGGACACTATATATATATATATATATATATATATATATATATATATATATATAGAGAGAGAGAGAGAGAGAGAGAGATGTGAGCATTAACTCTCTACAAAACCTTCTGTAGAACTACATTTATGCTGTTTCAAGTCTTCTCTTCATCTTATCCACCATTTCCTATAATTTTTTTTAGAATTCTTCTCTATGGTTTCCTCCCCTATCAAAATCTACCTTATGACTTTTCTTCTGTGACTATTTTAACAACTCTTCTATTTTTTCAATTAATTTCACAAGTTACATTTAAATGAAAATAAATTATTCTAAAGTCAAGCAATGTTGTGCCTGGTCAGTACCTACAGGGGTGACTGCTTGAGAATACAAGGGGGTGTGATATATAGCAGCTCGAAATTGTTAATCAGAGAGCCATGTTCTAATTCTAGTTGGGTTTGTTATATTCTCTTTTGCACAAATACCCTTGAGAAAGGTATGCATCCACTTCTTCTCTCCCCAGCTATAGGTTAATTAGTAAAACTTATATCACTAAAACCATTATTATCTAAAAAAATGAATACAGAATATTTAAGTTTCGACATTAAATAACCAACATAGATTGATATGCTGCTACACAAAAACAGCCAATATTTTCAAATCAGTTATTAGCTGTATTAATTAATTTTAAACTAAAATTTACCTAAAGTTTTACAAAAAAAAAGAGAAATAAAGTCATCTCAGATTAATTAAATAAGCAAAATTTTATAGAAATTTTATTTTATCAATTATTAAAAACATGCAGCAGAAAGTATTTAATACAAATACATATGACAGAAAGTATTTAATATAAATACATGCTACAGAAAGTATTTAATATAAATACATGTGACAGAAAGTATTTAATATAAATACATGTGACAGAAAGTATTTAATATAAATACATGCTACAGAAAGTATTTAATATAAATACATGCGACAGAAAGTATTTAATATAAATACATGCTACAGAAAGTATTTAATATAAATACATGCTACAGAAAGTATTTAATATAAATACATGTGACAGAAAGTATTTAATATAAATACATGCTACAGAAAGTATTTAATATAAATACATGTGACAGAAAGTATTTAATATAAATACATGTGACAGAAACTAAGCTGAATCAACTTTGTCAATTTCATTCAAGCAGAAACCCAGTAACTATGGAAAAATATTCATTAGTGAGTAAATCTTGAATAATGGAAAAGGAAACCTAATTCTTGACATTGGACAATTTAGACCTTTGTCAGAAACTTACCTGGTCACTTTCTAGTTAACAGGTGTGGCAAATATAACCTACTTACAAATTCATAGCTTGTGATTTCTGTTTTTTAAACTCATATTGTACTTTTAAATTTCACCTTTAAGAACAATGAAACAGACTTTTTATAAGAAATATAAGTACACGACCTAGGAGCCACTCAAGGTAGAGGCTTACACAGTAAGAGGCACAAATTATGTGGAGAAGATAATGGTTAAACTTAAACAGGTTAAAATTGTAGTGATCGGGAAAGCATCCTCTTAGGAGTCAGTTCCACAAAGCAGCAGTTCACAGGAAGAAACCGTTCAAGTAGAACTTACATCTCACTGTTGGAATACAAAAAGAGTGAGGGTGGGTCACTACAATGTGCCTAGCATGGTGGGCCTTAACCATGAAAGTTAGAACTGGTGAAACTAAGGAATGTACTTTGAGCACTTTCTTTGGAAATAGTGATAGAGTTGCTTTTATGAGATTGACTGGTGTGTGGACATGTCAGATTTGTCAACTCTGAGAACAATGCCAAGAGACATCTGGTTTTGAACTCTTTATCCCTGTTACCTGGTTCATAACTAATCTTCTCTCAGTTAACAATTAAAATGAATCTGCTCTCTTTTAATTGTCTCTGAGAACCATTTTTGCCTTCTATCAGAATGGCTAATGCTAACCTCCAGGATAGTTACTAATTGCACCTTCTCTGACATTAAGTGGAAAGATTATTATCAATTGCTCACTTTGCTGCTATGAAAATTGGTTAACTGTGCTAGACAATTTTTCTCGCCAGAATCTCGTTTAACATATTTATAAGTCTACAATTTATCCTTGCTTTGAATATTGCAGCTACATCTGGTCTGGTGCTCCTGCTATATATTTAGAGATTCTTGATAAAATCCAAAGAAGAATCTGCAATGTTATTAGCCTGGAATCTCACCTTCATTCATTTTTCCACTGCTGTAACATAGCTTTCCTCTACCTTTTCTATAAATACTTTCATGGTAATTGTTCTGTTGAACTATTTTCTGTGGCATCTAAACTTTGTCAATTTAAGCACAGTACTAGGCAGAAAGCTCTCATTTTACAGTTGAAATGGTTAGATGTAACCATGAGTTCTATGCTAAAAGTTTCTTCTCTTGTGATTCTTGCTTGTGGAACTCTCTTCCAGCTTCTTGCTTCCCAGTTAGCCAGGATCTTCCAAAATTTCTATACAATGTCACTCATTATCTTCTATCTTCTTAATTCATGTTTTTACTATTCTCTCTCCTTAATAGTTTTTTCCCTTATATTCTCTAATACTCAAGTAACCCTTTGCATCTTAGTGGCTTTATTGCCTTGCTTGGGCTGAAATGATAAAAAAAAAGAAAGAAAGCATTGGTTTTGCACTGAGTGTCAGTTTTTACAAGATTCTCCCTGTAAATAAATATTAAATTGTCAAGTTACTCGATGAATTAAGAGTCACAAAAAAAAATCTATTTCCAATTCAGACCACATTTTCACCATTTCAGGCCACAATTCAGTTAAATTATTACAAAGAAAACATTTTTCACTAGCAAATCTACCTAATATGGATTTGTATACAGGTGAAATATTGGCTTGAAATGAGTTAATGTTGGTTCAAAATGTCTACATTGAACATAATTGCTGTACATTCAAAGAATGTACAGTAATTAGGCAGCATCTTAGAATTTTTTTAAATCCTTCTGCTTCTTCATGTTTTAGGTAAATCTGTGTTTTTCTGAAATTAGAAATCTAAATTTCCAGGTTTTAAGATTTTTAGGTTGACAGATCTGGTGTGTATGTGTTTTTAAGAAAGATGCAAAAGACCTGTGCCATGAATGGAAATTTTAAAATAAAATGTTTGAATAACTTCCATGCATCAGGTATAAGAATGATGTACATTATCTGAAACAGGAATTTTATTTCAATTATTTGATGTTTGTTGCACTCATTTTATTGAATTATGGTTTGAGAACATTTCTGTGATGTATTAATAAACACAAAGTTAATTGTAACTATTTTTAGAGACCAATTACATTTTACTAAAGCATAGTGCATATGGCTACTAGCGTTCAGAGTTAGTCTTGCCTTACAAAGAAACATTAGACAGTGCTGCTTTCAGTTGAAATTTATAAAATCTTTCTTTTAAAAGATTTTTTTCAGGAAAATAGGTTTTCCAAATCCAGTAGCTATTATCAATCTTTCTAGTAGTGATGTGGGCTTCCTTCCTAACTTTTTGTTTGAATTAGTGTGGAATGTTAACATCTTGATTATGTCATTATTTTCTCTTTGAGTTATACATGCTATCTATTTTAGTTGTTGCTGCTGTTGGTAGTCCTCAAAGGATGTGGTTTCTGTTATTTGATATAGTTTGTTAATCTATAGCTCCAGTTCACAATATTTAAAGAAGTATAGTCTTCACCATGTTTCACAGGCTTCACTTGCTCAAAGCAATTTTTACCATTGATCTCAGAAATTGGTTGTATACAACTGACAGTTTAGATATTTCTGAACAGGTTTGGCAGCATACATGGCATACATATGAAAGGCTCAATATGACAAGGCTATTTCAGAATATCATTCAAGTTTTCAGGTCGATGTTTTGGGTTGTAGCAATTTGTGGTGTTGGGCAGACTACTTCTGGCACTGCCTATCTTATATTCAATTTCCTTTTCTCCTATACTAAATTTGTTATAATTGATCCAATATACCAAGATATTTGAACTGTTTAGCATTTACTAATTCTACATCCTGAATTTTTATGATGGATTCAGGGTCAGTGCTATCACTGCTTTTATTTTAATTACATGTGTTGCTATAGATAAGCACAGAGTACATTTTGTCGTATCATTCACTGTTACTCAGTTATCAGCATGACACAGCATTAACATAACAGTTTCAGCAGGAAATCCACCAAGCTTTCTTAGGGGTTATTCATAGCTGGAAATAAGTGTTTCCTCAGGATCTAACTCCTCATTTAATTAAAAGATGGTTAGAGACATGTCCTGATGCTTACAGCAAAATGCAGATGGAATTGAGTTATTTCTTGGCACACCTATCATATATATGAAATGCACCATATATAAAAACACCATCCCTACTTTAAAAAAAAATATGATGCATTGACAGAATACTTTCCAATGATCGTTAGCTTATTCAGATTATTAAATACTCTTGGGGGTTGCAAATCTGTAATTATAGCAAATGAAATACGATCCAGATTAAGTGAATTTTATTTATCTATTTTTAAAAATATTGTTTCCAATAACGACATTATATTCAGTTTCAAAAATAAACAGATATGGAAAAGTGTTCGATCATAGGAAATTTGATTCTGTTTGAGATTGATAAAATTATCCCTCCTAATTTACCATTTGCCGATAATGTGTTTAGAATGAAACTGGAACCAATATGCTAAATCTGAATGGTGGAAAATATTGATAATGTAAAATCAATTCATTTAACTGCTCACCTCTGCCCTACCCAATTTCCAATTAATTTTGAAAGTAAAGTATCTAATGATTTACTTCTTTTTTCTTGTTTACAGATTAGAAATATATTTTTTTTTTTACTTTTTAGAATTTTAGAAGATTAAAGATACTATTAGTGGGAAGAAGGCATTATTGAAAAAATAAAACAAAGAAATGAGATTTATACTTTCCCCCTTAAAACTTTTAGTACTCTTGACTTTTGGCAATCAACCAGAAATTCCAAATTCTGACAGCAGTGCATATACACTAAAGGCAAAAATATTTGGATCCACCCTGCTTTTTGTAAATTATGACTTGACTATGCAATCTCCTGACCACTCTCCCACTGGAAAGTGGTCAGGAGAGAGTGGTAGGATGAATTGGATAGAAAAGTTTGAAGAGAGTATCCAAAGAGTGAGAGTGAACTTTTTCAGTGCTTCAAGAATTCTTGGGAAAATCTGCCATGTACTTTTTTCCAAGACTATTGGAAAAAATGCCAAGAATTTGTAAAGCCATAATTAACACAGGTGTTGGTTTTATTGACAAAATCAATATGATGATGTTGTATCATAATTTATTTTATAGTTAAGTGCTTATTTTTTTTATCACAATAAAAGCAAATATACTGTGGTTACTGAAATTTTATCTTTTACTTGAAAAAAAAATCGCATTTTAAGATGTTTTTTTTTTAAAAAAAAATACATGGTGGCCCCAAACTTGATGCCAGTAGTGTAATTTGTCAGATTTTGGTCTGAATTAAAAAATAGGAATATAGGAATGGGAAAGTTCACTGCATTTTTAACCATTATAGAAGATAAATCTGTATAGCAGCAAATCTTGGGCTGAAATATAGTCAAGGAAGTAAAGAAAACAAAGATAAGGGAAATAAAAGAGAGTGAAGTTAAGTTTCTAGGTTGTTTTTAAATGGAAGTACAGTGATGATTAAATTGCAGTAAGGTCTCAATATAAGATAAAACCAACTTTGGCACAAAAACACCAAATGGGAAAATCATTTGCAGCAACAAATTAGATGAGAATATTTTCCATTTCTTTATAGAAAGTGCTATCTCAGGTAAATCATTTTGTTTCTTTATTTTAATATGTCACGCGGTGTAATGTCTTATATTGAGCTTGAATTTTTATCATCAGATGTTTCAATAATTTTGTGAGGGCATTAATTCTGTTTTTTTTTTAATATTTAAAATATTGGTTCAAATGTTGAATATTTTGCTTACTGTAGATTGTTTGATTTTTATAGAAACTACTTTTAATGTTTATAATCGTTTTTGCAGGTTAATTTTGAAATCTGCTGAATTACTTTTTCTTTTTTTTATTTCAGATTAGAAATACATTTTTTTTTACTTCTTAGAATTTTAGAAGAATAAAGAAACTGTGGCAAAAAGGCAACAACCATTATTGAAAAAATAAAACAAAGAAATGAGATTTATACTTAACCACTTGAAACACTTATTAATTTTAGTAAGCAACCAAAATACCAATTCAGATTATCTGATTTTGATCTGAATTCAGAAATAGACTTGTCGGGATTGGATAGTTCACTCCAAATAGTGATATCCCAAATTTCCAGGAACTGGTTCTATAAAGGCAGGTAATCTTTAGGAACTTATTCTGTTTGTTTTATTTTCATTCTGAGAATGGAAACAAATCACTTTACAGTATAAAAAAGAATTAAACCATTTTGATAATTTAACAGAAAAAATTTATTTATTAAGATATTTCCAGATTGAAATTCTGTTCTTATCATATTTCTGTTCAGACATATGATGGTCTTTGATTCTAATGTCATCAGGTGTGTTATGGTTTCTTAGCCACATTCGAAATGAATCACCACAGTCCCAAAGATCCAATGGAAGACCTATCAAATTTATGACTAGAAGATTTACCATATTTTTAACTTCAAGAATATTTCTTTTTTCTGAATAAATTATGTTCATAACAAAATACCCTCTCTTAGCCTCCACAGAACTTACAGCAATGGTATAAATTATATTTTTAGCTACTATATATCAGCTATAAATATATAAGATTATTTCCGGATAATCCAACAACTAGTTCACTAATCTTTTATAATTTTAAGAATCAGTTCACATGAACTAATAGGATGCCACCACTGTTCACTTCCCACTGCATCCCAAGTTAGTTTATCTGTCATAGGAAAGATAAAAGTTGTTGTGACCATTATTTTTGCTCATGCTTTTTTGGTGCATTTTGATAAAGGCCTTTTTAGCCATGAAACCATGAACTTTCAAATTGTTACTGATGAGAACCATCAAAACAAGTGCCTGCCAATTTTCTGGGATGGCCCATGCCTTGAGCACCTATTGGTGTTGGATATCAGTTCAGGAAGAACTTTGACCTCATTTCCACTGCACCAGAGAGTGAGCAAAAATTGGAATGGGTGATAGAATAAACAGGAAAATGCATCCAGTGGCTGAAATAAACAGGACATATGAGTGCCCTGAGCCTCGAATAAACAGGGTGCACAGATGTCCTGAGCATAAGAAAATGCATGCTTGAGTGGATGCACGCCAGAAAAGACATGGCCATACAAAGTTGCACATGGCCGGAAGAGGTGTGGTCACAAAAAGTTGCGTAGGTGACATATTGGAAGAAGGTGTAGCCACATGAAATTGCATGGGTATCCAAACGTTCAATTCTTGGCCTGGTAGAGAGGCTGGTTAGAGTTTCACTGAAGATTTATCTCCAATTCCTGTATGCACATCCTAACCATTTGATTCTCTCTCACTCTACCCAATTGCCACAACTCAAACAATAAAGAGATTTATTTATATTTTTACAATGTTCATTGCCTTCTTTGAGTCTAGCAGCAATATACAACATTGGGACAAGCTCAAACCAAACCTCAGGGAACTTGTAAAAATAATCCAGTGCTAAATATACTTGGAAAATGGCCAGTTCCCAGTAAGTACCTGACTCCTCTTGCTGTCCTCTACTTTTACAATAGCCAGATCAGGCCAAAAATTAAGTATTGCTGCCAAATATAGGCAGGAGCTGCCCAGTCTCCACTTTCCAGTCTCATTAGAGTTCAAAAGAGTCCCCACGTCGTTATGGATCATGATTTATTTTCCACTCTGCAACCCCTTTCCCCACAGATGAAACATTGCAAGAATCTAGCTACTCTATTGCTATTTTCATGGAAAGTGTTCAAGTAAACTCTTTTGCTTAGTTCCTCTAATTCTAACCTTCATAGCTAAGATCCACCATGACATGTACATTGTAGTGAACCACCATCATTCTATTCATATTCCATTGGTGAGATATAAGTTCCACTTAAGCAGCTTCTTCCCACAAACTGCTTCTTTGTAGAACCAACTCCCAAGAGTGTGCTTCCCTGATAACTACAATTTTAACCTGTTCAAGTCTAAGTTTAACTGTTATCTGCCCCACATATCTGAATAATTTGTGTCTCTTACTCTGTAACCCTCTTGGGCCTTGTACAGAGTGAGCATCATTGTAAAAAAAATTTAAAAGGAACATTTTTTAATGCTTACAATCAGAATGAGTTCTGGGCACATAATCAAGGAAGAGGGTTTAGAGAACTTAATGCTCACAATAGATATTGAGGGACAAAGGAAAACATTGAGTGAGTTAACTTGGCAAGATTTTGTGGGTGAAAGGCAGAGCTATGACAATGAGGAATAGTAAAGAGGAATTTAAAGAGGAAGTTGTGGCGAGTCATAATCTCCTATATCGTGAAGGGTCACAGCATCTAAAAAGTGTTAATGGATAGTAGAGTTGGGACAAAGAGGGATGGTAAAGAGTCAAACATTGCTTAGAGCTACTAGGGACCTAAATTTCTGGAGAGCCATGATCCCCCATGTCCTGAAAGTCCTTAGCACATAAAAGACAATAAAAGCCATGTGTAGTGTTTCTAATAACTATGAATTTTGACATAATTTGAGTATGTTACAAGCAAATCTGTTGCTGAAGTGTTTTTCAGTCAGGACTAGAGAATCTTTAAGTTGTGGAGATATGTAAGAATCTTCACATGAGAAGCAAATGATTTTCAGGTTTGACGACAATCCACAGCCCAACCTTGGTGATGGGTCTAGTGACAATCAATATTTTATTTTCTTCCTAGCAAAGAACTTTTATCAGGATCTGCATTTGAATAATCTATGCATTACCTCCAAAGGAAATTTTGTTCAATATTTTTCTCTTGTGCAATATGTGGCAAACACATGTCAGTGCAGACACAAAAGAAGCCCATGGATCAGATGTGGACGTGTCTGCCAAAGCCAGTTACATCTGGGTTTTCCCTGTTAGTAGCAGTATGGCTTGGCATGTTCAGAAATAGTAACTTATCCAGATCTGGGTTTCTGTCTAGTTTCTCTTGTTAATAAAAGTGATGGGAAAACCAGCAGTCAGCAGTGGACAGTTGGCAAGACTTGGTGTCTTGTGAAGTCAGTCCTATGGTCATTTTGTTCTTGAAGTTGCTGTGCTTTCTAAAGAAGTGTCATTTTGTTACTTTCTGTCTCTTTCTTTTCTCTGCCTATTTCCCCTGTAGTGGTTGGGAGAGAGCAACAGGTTAGGTGTTTCTCCCAACCTCAATACACCCTTGCTTTATTTTACATAATATTCATGTTTATAAAAAAACAAAAAAAAAACAACTTTATGTTGGAAAATATTACACGGAGGAAGATTATAAAAAGTAGAGCACCACAGAATAAAAAGTGAGGGAGCTAAATCAGAATTTATTGTTAAGTTATAAATATTCCTAAATTTATATCTTTTATCAGATACTCTTATAGAATTAATTTTTTTTTTTTAGATATCCAACTGTAAAATTTATTTTGTTTTTATTTTAAATACAAAATTTATTGGCTATTTGCTTGTAATTATTTTTTGGAATGAGACCTATAGACATTTTTTAAATTTATATAAAAGTTGTAGAAGCTAATATTTCAGAAAAAAAAAAAAGTTTATTCATTTATTTTGAAAATTAATAGCAATAGTGATTTTTGACAAATACAGCTCAGCTTGTGGTAATAGAAAAATAAATAAAAATTTCAGCATCTCTAAAAAAAATGAACTTATAATAAAAATCACCAGGCAAACAAATCCATAGTTCAACCAACCAATCAGAAAGCTTTCACAATCAGAATGTAAGAATCTCTGCCTAACTTACCACCTAGAACCCTGCTAGCATCTCTAACCTTAATCTCTACAAAGCATGTGGAACCAATTAAGGTATCCCTGTATTAAGAAGCATGCTCTCAAACTAACTCCTGTTCTCTCTAAACAGTATAATAAATGCTTTCTGATTGCTGGATGTCATCATCTGTTGTTCCAGTTTTTAGGAAACCTGATGAACCATCTGACTCATCCAACTATCAGCCTTCTGCTTCTTTTTGGGAAAATTTTAGAGGCCCTAATCAATGCTGAATTGGTTTCTAAACACATTACAGGGCCTTTTCTCACACAAGCAATATAGCTTGTATTTCTCCAACTGATGATGTACTAAAAATAATTGCGGAAAAATGCTCTAGATAAAAATGGCGATGTCCAGCCTGTAGTGTTAGACATCTCGAAAGCTTTTGACAGGGTCTGGCATTCAGGCCTTCTCCACAAGCTTAAAAGCTATGGTATCTCTGAGCACATTTTTGAGCTGATCCAGTCATTCCTATCAAATCGTGAAATGGAAGATGTCCTGCATGGTTAGTCATCTATATTCTTTCATACTAACATGGGTGTCCCACAGGGCTCCATCTTTGGTTATACACTGTATTTAATTTTCATTAATGACCTTTTCGATGACATCAGCTCTCAACTTGGTATCTATGTTGATGATACAACCATTTACTCCTGCCTCAGTAGTAAGGCTGATCAATCAGACAAGATCAAAATGACAGCTGATGTACAAAACAACTTCAAGATGCCATTAACTGTAGCAAAAGATAGGTTATTAATTTTAACGCCAACAAAACTAAACTTCTCTCTATTAATCACTTGAGTCTCCTCTCTGCCTTTCATCAGCATGGCTAATGCTATCCTTCAAGAAAATGACTCATTGCACTTTCCCAGGCTAATATTCTCAGCTGATATAAGGCAGAAAGACGATACTGAATCCATCACTAGATCAGCTGCTAAAAAAGTCAGTTCACTGTGTCAGGTGAGACTATTGTTCTCTACAGAATTTATCTTGCATATCTATAAGTCTACCATTCATTCATGCTTAGAATATTGCTGCCATATATAATTCAGTGCCCCAGCTATTTATCTGGAATTTAAGCACAATGCTAGACTGGCAGCGAGATCTCATCAATTTATAGTTGAGCCAGCTAGATATAACAGTAACTTCTTTACTAACAGTTTCTTATCTTGCACTTCTAGCTTGTGCAACTTCCTCCTGGCTCTATGCTTTCCAACAAACTTTAATCTGCAAAAATTTAAATGCAATGTCAATTGCTATCTACTCTCCTCCTGATTGCTATTTTCTCTTTCTCCTCATTACTAATGTCTCTGTTCCTAATTTGTCCACACCCTGTAACCCTTTGTGAGAAAAAGAAGAGAAATAAACAAATCAGATCAAAATTTCTAAAAATAGTTTGACCAACCAATTAGAAAGCTTCACAATCAGGATATAAAGGTGGAAATCAATGTGAAGTGAGCAGCCCTTTACAAAGTGGATCTATAGCTGTACATATAAACAGATGGAAAATCAAACAAAAATCAGTTGATAAATTAATTTGTCCATTCTCTAATGTTGCAGTCATCATAAAATACCCAGAGGAGAAATGCTACATTTGCACAACTAGCTTACAAGGCTAAACCATTCCTTGCTATATTGGAAACAAACTTACTTTCCTTCTCCACATGGTCACGAAACTTTCATTACAGATAGAATTCACTTAAAGGAACGATCAATTAGCTTATCTTCATACCCTGCCTGGTGGCAAACACTGCTGGTGGTGCCAGGGGTGGCAGTTGCGCCATAGCCACCAAAACTGTGATATCACCCCTGGTTGGCGGCTGATGAAGACAGGGTATCACACGTGCTAACACACGTATCTTAAAAAAAAAAATACATACATATGTAGCGACAGGATTACCAATATTGTAGTGGGTTGTCACTATTATGTAAGGGTGTGTACTACATACATTTAACTTTGGCTAGGAAAAGCAGGATTAAGGACAATGCGTGGACACAATGCAATTTATATTTGATGTAAATAGCACATAGTATAAAATACAAAACAGAATGTAATGATTTCAAAACAACAATTGAATTTATTAGTGTTTAGTTTGGTTGTACACCAAACTAAACACTAATAAATTCAATATAATAAGCTGAGGGTGTGATAGAGTTATGTCTCTTAGATTTGGAAGTATTTGTACTTGAGCTCATAAAGAAGAAGTAATTATTAAACTGTAGTTTAGAAGAATAAAGTTCCTTTAGCATGTTAGGAAATGTGAGTTGCAAACCTTAGTAAGAGTTCAGAAGAGATTTTAGAGTTCGTACTTGCGTGAATGTTGGTAATGGTCTTTAACGCCTGACTGCATGGTTAAGACGGGAGTCCTTGGAGATTACATCTTGGCAGCAAAAAGAAAGATGAATGAAAAGAAACACGAGGGAGCCTATTCATGCTTTGTTTATATATGGCTGTGTATCACGTGGGAGGCTCAGATCAAAAATGCAGGAAATTTCATTCCTCGCATGCAGGATATCTGATTGGTCGGAACTGACCAATCAGCGAGCTAGTTTTGAGGAGATCAACCAATGAATGCTTGTCGCATGATTTCTATATACTGTGTGTATGTAATGGTGGTAATTTCAACAGGGGAAGAGTGCATTTTCCAATGGGGTGTAACTGGCAAATGTGGAATCTTCCACACATAAATACATATTTACTTCAACCCAGATTTTTATCTATTTCTCAATCTCTCTTTATGCACTAGGACTTTTACACTTCAACTCTTGAAACTTCAAGTTTCACCTTATCCTTCTGTATTATTTTGTTATATAAAGATTTATTAGTAAATTTGCAGATAATGCCCCAGTGACCAATTTTTAAAAAACGCATTATTTCTGGTGTAAAAAAGCTTGATTATTAGAAAAATAACAATAAAAATTGAGGAAACTCTACCGTTTAGGAGATATTCACCATCTTAGTTGGGTTTCAGGTACAACTTAGCCGCGTCAGTCAGGAATCTGTCAAGGCGCTCGGTACGGTGATGGATTAACTTCTGCAGGAACAAAAATATAGCAAGAGGCCAAGCTGTATCCAGGACCCAATTAAGATTGGAAATATCTCCTAAAAAGGTAGCCTTTCCTCAATTTTTATTAATATTTTTTTACAACAGGAATAATGATTTTTTAAAAATTTATCACAATTTATCTATCCGTTCCAGTGGGTAAACTTTTGCGCAGACTGGAGGGCAGACTGTAGGCGGGACCCAAATAAGATTGGCAATATCTTTCTTCTACCTAAACGGTAGAGTTTCCTCAGTTTTTATTGCTATTTTTGTAATAATCAGGCTTTTTTACACTAAGAATAATGCATTTTTTTTAATTGGTCACTTGGGCATTATCTGCAAATTTACCAATAAATCTTATAACACAAAAGGATAAGGTGGAAAGTTATCTGCAAATTTACCTATTTATTTTTTTGTATAAATACTGTGCATTTTTCTTTTTAGTTTAATCGTTTGAAAAGGCGAAAATACACCCAAATCAACTATGCCCTCCTACCCTCTCAATAACATTGTCAAAGAAAGATTGAAGCCGAGAAGACTTTCCGCATTTTTTGACCCTACAGCACCGTGGATGTAAATTGTATATTGTTGAATTATTTTTTCATGTAGCTATTCAAAATTTCTTTAAGTTGCGGTATTTTTGGCGTCCAGAGAAATTAACAATATTTATTCACAAAAAAAAAAAAAATTATATTTGATAATTTTTCTTCCTTTGGTTAGGGAATATTTAGGTACCGCCCTTCCTGTAACCTTTCTTTAACCCTCTATATCTCTGGGCATTTTTCCCAACATTTCTGTTGACGCGAAGCATTTTTACTACATCATATCCATTAACTAAATTACCACTTCTTAATTAGCACAATTTTTATCTAATTGATATCATCAATTAACAGTAGAAGATGAAAAAAAATATAAAATAATCGAATCAAAATATATAACAAATAAATAAAAAATATCTAAAACACTTCCATGAGATCGTTACAAAAGAGCATAGTAGCATGAAAAACGGTTTTAAACTTGACGAAAACAAAATTTTATCATCAAAATCTTTGTTACTATTAGGAAAGAACGATGCAATTTTTAATTATTTTAAAAAAATTTTTTCTGTCTTTCTTAGAACATTCTAATTTCTTTTCATCAGCGAAAGTCCTAGCAAATTTTAGTCCATTTTTTTTTCTTAAAGAGACATACATTTTGAAAATCTTGCAAAAATAAAAATATTCAAAAACTTTCAAAAACTATTCACAAATGATGGAAATTATTATGAATATGTTTTTTTGTTTTTTGTTTTTTTTCTTTCTTTTAAGTCAGTTTTTATATTTATATTAATCTCCCCATAACTAATTTCATTTTAGAAATTCAAACATTTAACCCGGATATAAGCGACCCGGATATAAGAGAAACATAGGTTAGAGCCTGTGTTAATGTATATAAAATAGACCAAACCGGATGCTTTTGCTTTTTCCCGACAACTCTCTTATATCCGGGTTACACTGCTTTTTTTTTTTTTTTTAGCTGAACCTTCTCTACCTTTAAAATCAGCTCTGAATTGTAACATACAAAAAAAAGTAATAAAACTCAATAAAACAAAGATTATCATTTAATTTCAAAAGCTTTTAGTTGCTTTTTTTTTTTTACTTGTTTATACACGCATTTTTATCAAGCAAGAAGAACGCAGAAAAACACTTCAACTTAGAATTTAATTTTATATAGTAATTCACATTTTTGTGGATAGGGTACACTCTTTTGCTTTTTGCTTTTTTTTTTTCCCAACTACAGTGGAACCTCAGTTCACGAATTTAATTCGTTCCCTGAAGGCCGTTCGTAACCTGAAATGTTCGTAAACCGAAACTATTTTTCAGTAGGAATCAATGTAGATAAAGAATGTCACAGTACAATAAAATTGGAAAAGAAAAGCACGCCACAACACACGAATGTAGACAAAACGGCAGTCGATTCAGAAATTATTCCGTTCAGGTTTTTAACTCGGTTCGGCAGTTTTGTTCGATAACCGAGGTATTTTCATCTCAAATTTTCTGTTCGAAAACCGATTTGTTCGATATGTGAGGCGTTCGCAAACCGAGGTTGCACTGTATTACCCACGGTCAAAAATAATGTTTGCAAAACTTTTAATTTTTTTGAGTTAGCTTTTCTTTTCTTTATAAAAATAAATAAATAAATGTTTTCTTACTTACAGTTTTTGCCTGGAGTTTATTTTCGGCAGAAATATGTCCTGTTTCAATGTGCTGTCAAAAACCTCTTAAAAACACAACCAATTTTTGTTTATCGATCCGATTAGAGAGGCAAGTGAAATTTTCAAAAACTATATTAGATTTTTACAACCTCTCCTAAGTCGTTCTTTTAGCTTTGAAAAAAAGTTTCACTTAAAAAAAAAAATAAAGTTTTAAACCTGGGAATTAAAATTATTTATCCAACTGTTTCATTGAAAAATGTTAGGAAATTTGGAATTGTCACGCGAAAACAAATAAGGAAACTCCTAGTCCTAAATAATTTTTTTTTTATTATTTATTTATTCTGGCCTATTTACACCAAAAGAGAAATAAACTGGTTTTTCTTTTCTTTTATTTTTTGGCTATACTTTTTTCATAGACTAGTGAAACAGAAAAGTAAAACGAAAGAAGTTCAAAAAATTGTTCACCGAATAATAATAGTTGTTTGTACTCTTAGGGGAATTTCACAAAGTTGTTAAAAAAATATTTCGTTTTTATTTCGCTACTGAATGCATTCGAGCAAATATTGACAAAAAAAAAAAAAAAAAATCAGCTCGTATCTAAGAAGTTAAATTAAGAGGTAATTACATAGTGAGTGAGTAAGTAATAACAGTTGGCAGACGACATCGGTACAAAATACCTGTCGGCAAGTTCCGGTAGTTTACGTAACTTTCAAAGCCTGACGATGAAAGTGAAAGAAAAAAATAATAATAGATTCTTTTTTTTTCTTTTCCCCTTCTTTTTTTTGATTTACCTGTTTAGCTCAGCATGATACACTGTCACAAAGAACAACAGGGGAGAAAGAAGACTTATACTTATTTTCCAAAGTTGATGGGGCCGGTTTAGAGAGAAAAATAAAAATCCATCCTGATCGTTATTACGTGGGCTTAAACAATTTAAGAAGTATCAGTGATAATGTTAATTAGATCCATTCACTATGATTGATTTAAGTGTTGAATTGATTCACTTAAATGGTTTCTAAAGCCTTGAGGTGATGTTCTTTTTTCCCATTGGAATACGGTGGTGTTCCTAACTCAGGAAAATTTACCAGGCCTTAGATGGGAAATCCTATCCTAGGTCACAACAGACAATCAGTTCTCTGAACCTTTGAGGTAGGGTGTAATTTCTCTCTTCCTCTGTCGATTGCCATTGCTGGACAGAAGTAATAGATTGCTGCTTCTTGTGTTCCGTTATTCCTCCATCTACTAAGGTCTTATTGCTTTTTACCCTCTCTTAGCATTATCCATTGGGGGATTTTGCTAAAAGTACAAAGACATGCTTGAAGAAATGAGGAAGGTTCCCTCTGATTTTTCACCTTAAAGATTAGGTTTAAGTATAATTAGCCTTTGTTTTTTTTGGTTTTTTTCATTTTTTACAGTAAATTTCACCCTGATAGAAAGGTAGGTTACATTAGGAGGCAATTTTAGCAGATAGAAGGGGAAGATAATGGTTAGCACTAGCCTTGAACATGTTCAGATTGTAGTGATCAGGGAAACATCTTCTTGGGAGTTGGTTCCACATGGCAGTGGTTAGCAGAGAGAAGCTGTTTGAGTGGAACTTACTTCTCATCGATAGAATGCAGAGGGAATATGGTTGGTTTGCTATTAGGTTGTCCCAAAAGTTTGTAAACACTTGCGAAAAACAATCGAGACAAGCGATGGGTTCAGAAAGGGCAAGAGACACTGTCGGTTCCAAAACAAGATCGATTCGGCAAGAAAGTCATGTTGTGCGTTTGATGGAACTTTGAAGGAATCGTGCATTTTGAGTTGGTTCGAATGGTCATGCCATCAGTGCCGAACTTTACTGTCAGCAACTGGAGCGGGTCTACGAAAAAGTTGAAGCAAAAAGTACCCGCTCTGATCAACCGAAAGCGCTTTTGATGCAGCAGGACAATGCCAAGCCACACACTGCCAGGAAGACCAAAGACAAGTTTGAAGAGCTGGACGGCGTTGAGGTTCTGCCACATCCAGCCTACAGTCCTGACTGTGTTCCATCAGATTACGGCCTTTTCCGCTCAATGCAACACTTTCTGAAGGGCTGCCAATTCGACTCATTTGATGAAGTCGAGGAAGCTTGTCAAGAATTCTTTGATTCGAAGCCGGCTGAATGGTACTTTTACCAGATCCGAAAGCTTGCAGATCGATGGCAGAAAGTCTTGGAAAATAATGGTCTTTATTTTGAGGAATAATTTTTGTTGTTTTTGTCATTACTTGGCGAGTAAAATTTCAATTTTTTGCAAGTGTTTACAAACTTTTGGGACAACCTAATATTAGGTAAGTGGCAGAGCATGTCTTTGACGTGAAGGTTTGGACTGGCAGGAATGCAGTTCATCCAAGCACTTTCTGTGGAAGTACTGGCAGAGTGGCAAGAGGCTTGCCACATCCCACTTGTCGGAGAGAGGTTGATGGTGGGTGGAGAATAATTTGTCACCTATTATGGCTGGAGAGTGAGGTCTTGCCCAAATATTACAACAGTACTCCATTTTTGGCCAGATCTGGTTCTTGTAAAGGTAGAGGATGTTTATATTTTTATTATGTAACAAGAGGAGAGCTAGGAAAGAAAAAATTATTCTCATATTTATATTACTCTCATTACAAGCATTATTATATTTGTGATGTGTGTTGTGGTGTAATGGATATTGGCTAAAAATGAGAACTTGGAGAGCTGAGTTTAAATTCCAGTCGAGTTTGTTATATTCAATTATGCACAAATACACTTGGGAAAGTATGAATCCAACTCTTCTCCCCCCAACTGTGGGTTAAATAGCAGAACAGACTGAATTCTTTAGCCTTGGTTGGCAACCAGTCTACTGCAGAAAGAAATGGCAACCTAATGTGGGAAAAATCTTCGGCCTTGTCAGTCATGTATCGAAAGATACATGATTACCCAAGTGTGTATCACAGGTGGCACTTAACTGACTGACTGATATAATAACACCATAACTCACTGACATAATGCAATAGCTGAATGAAAAAAGAATGACAAAGATGTATAGTTCCCAGAGAGTTTTATAATGCTATGTCGTATACAAAATTAGATACATACATATGTCTCACGCAGAGAAATTATAACATATATGCAACAACAAATGGTGTGTAAGAAAGGGGAACCTTACTTATAATACTTCTCAAAGGGAAAACGATAGTTACAGCAGTTTCTCTACTAACCTGGTTAGGCCATGTAATTTTTCCTGTAAGACCTACCACTGTGGGCTAGGGGCGTCCTTCTTTTTTGGGCTTGACATCACAACTGCCCTTTGTCAATCTATCTCCTGACCACATTCACCAGCCATCATATGATCCATGTGACTTTCTGAATTTGTGGGACAAACAGTTATCATTGTTTACACTATTCACCAGAATTAAACAAGTGCAAAAATTTAAATATCTAGGAAGTGCTTTAACAGAAGATGGGAAATGTGACACTGAAATCTCAAGGCGGATTGAGATAATGAAAGAAGGTTTCAAAAAGCCAGGCAAAGTATCAAGAAACAGGAAAATCTCATTAGAAACAAAGAAAAGACTACTAAAATGTTATGCAGTATCAGTCCTCCTATATGGCAGTGAATGATGGACAATCTTCCCAAAGATGACGAAGAAACTTGAGGCAACAGACACAAAGAAAAGAGTAGCGAACTGATATGTAATATCAGTCCTCTTATATGGCAGTGAATGCAGGACAATCTCCTCACAGATGAAGAAGAGACTTGAGGCAACAGAAATGTGGTTCTACAGAAGGATGCTGAAAATTCCATGGACTGAACATATGAACAATTCCACTTTTAGAGAAAATGTAAACAAAGAACACTTGTATGTTGCATCAGAAAGAGACAAGTGAAATTCTAGGGCACGTAATGAGGAAAGAGAGCTTGAAAATTTGACACTCACAGGTAAGGAGGACAGAGGAAACAGTGACATGCAGGGTTTGATGATGCCCAGGGCAAACTCCTTTATTGAATGTTGCTAAGACTCAAGTAGGGCAGCTTATATGGCCTTGTACTGAGAAATGTGAGAAAGGAAGACATTTTAAAAAGATCTTGTTGCTTTAATTCTCTGCTTCATCTTGAATTTGATCATCATTCACAACTGTAAAGGATGATTGATATTACATAGCAGTCCAGCACTTTTTTCTTTATTTCTAGTGGAATTTCCCTGTTTCTTAATACTTTGCTTAGCTTTTGGAAAACTTCTTTGCTATTTCAATGCACCTTTTAATTCATGTGTCACATTTTCTGTCATCTGTTGTAACATTTCACAGATACTTCTGTACTTGCTTAAGTCAGTCTGACATCTTCAATTTGTAAATCACCTCTTGGCCCTTACATTAATGAGGGTCAATTGGAAGAATGTAAATGAAGATTTACTTTCTAGAAGAAAGTAAGCATGCTAACAGATCATAAAATGTGTTACACACCTTCTCTCCAACCCTGAAAAGGAAATCTGATGAATCTTAAAAGGGAGTCTTTACTCATAAGTAGCTGTGTTTGACCCACACTTTAGAAAAGCATTTTCTATTCACAGCATCTGCTCCAAAACTGTTCTCTGGACAGACTAGGTTTTACTGATTGGTTTTTAAGTTTCACATGACTGGCTAAGTGCAGCACATACTAATTAGAAAAAAGGGATGAAAGTTAACCCACTGTTATACAGAAATAAAGTGTCACTGACAACACTTGGGTTTGAACATAGATCGCCAGTATTTGCTCACTGGCAATCCCATTATTGAATTAAGTAGACCATGTGACCATAAAAGAAACACATAAGTAGGAAGTAGCGTGATGTCTAAATGATCGTTATTTCTCTTCTAGCCTCCCCTACTATATGGATCACCATTTCTACTCTACCCTCTATTACTATTCAGATCACTATTCTCTACTCTATTCACTATACTATTTCTCTATTCAAATCACTATATGGTGGTTACTATTCAATCGAGTATTATCGAGCAAGTACTATTAGTGAGAGTGCTATTTGAAGGCATCTGACACCAGCATTGTTCAACAGCGTACTATAGTTGTATCTGCAATTACAAAGTCTCTACTACAACAAGCATTACAAAAGTGACAACGAGTATTCATTGATATTACAAAAGTGTCAACCAGGTGTTCACTGACATCACAAAACCCACCATGAAGATTCAAATGAAAAATGTCAGATATCCTTGGAATCTTGCACCAGTTTCCAGGTTTTCGATGTAGGTACTTACAAAGTTTAATCAAGTCTGGTCTGAGTTAGCCATTCAAACTCACTCACATTAAAGTTAGTTTACTGCCATAAAATGACAGTCAAGTGCCCAAAATTATAAAGAGTGACTTTCTAGTCAAGTGCTCCAGAAATATGACATTGAGTTAAATTTGGCATAGACACATTGGCTTTTATTTTATAAATTACAAGTTCAGAAGATTCATTTAATTTAACAATTTTCTTATAAATATTTCAGTTTTAATCTCCAATAAAAGTACCATATCCTTTTAGGACATTAGGAATCTTGGCTCTTCACAGCTTCCTTTTCTTTTAAAATTTGTAAATTATATATCATGAAGTTGTTTTCCTGTTACCTTCTCTACAATCTTGAATTCAGAAATGTCTTTCTCCTAGATTGGTTATCAGCCTGCGATGCTATCTGACTTATTTCTAAAATACATCTCTTCAGGATATAGGTAATCATGGCCCTCTATAACTTCCTTTTTTCTTTAATATCTGTGAAATGCTGTGCTTGCTGGGAGAAAGATAGTGAAATAGTTTCCCATTGCCTCCTCTACAATTTCGAATTCAGTTTTAGAATGATTGCCAAGCAAGGCTAAAGAGCCTCTTCTACCCTGCTATTTTAGTCCATAGTTGGAGTTGAGAATAACTATATGCTTAGCAAAAAATAAATAAATATTTAAAAGGGTAGACATACTTATAAACCAACATCAATGCAAACTTTTATTTTTATGCAAATGCCAATTGGATGAATAATATTTTCTGAGAAAATAGTGCTGATTTTTAAACATTAATCATTCCTCCTATATGGTAGTGAATGCTGGACAATCTCTTCACAGATGAAGAAGAGACTTGAAGCAACAGAAATGTGGTTCTACAGAAGGATGCTGAGAATACCATGGACCAAATCTGTGAGCAACGATGAAGTTCTAGTAACAATGGCAACAAAAAGGACACTTATGCTTAAGATCAGGAAGAGGCAGTTGAAATTTCTGGGGTATGTAATGAGGAAGGGGGGCTTGGAAAATCTGATACTCACAGGTTGAGGGAAAGAGGAATAGAGGAAAGCATAACATACTTGATGAACTTGAGTAAAATGAACAGGGTTTAGGTGAAATAAAAATTCAAAATTTATTAGGAGCTACAAGGGACAAGATGTGGAAGATGGGCTATGATCACCTACATCTGGAAGGGACACTGCACATAAAAGAAAAATATCTACACCTTCAAATAAAAAAGAATTGGAATCTTTTTTAGGGTTAGCCAATTATTACAGCAGATATTTACCGAAGTATAGTGAATTGATAGAACCCTTTGTGGAGTTACAACAAAAGAACAAGTTTAAATGGACTCAATGGCAGAATACAGCACATAATGAGGAAAGACAGCTTGGAAAATTTGATACTCACAGGACAGATTGAAAGTAAGTGGGCCAGAAGAAAGCAATGCACAACCTACCTGGAGAGCTTGAGTAAATCGATAGTGGGGCAGTGTTTGGGAGAAATGGCAAAAAGACAAAAGTTATTAAGAGTTATATCCTGAATGGACACAGCACATAAGAGAAGAACTTGAAAACAGAATATCTCAATTCAGAATAAACTTTATTGATCAGAATAAAAACCGTTAGAATCTACACATATTTGGCAAGATACAAGTTTATTTATTCCACTAACATAGAATTTTGAAGTTCTTAAATAGATGAATTCTTTGAAAACATTTTTGTTTAGTTGTTGAAGACTTTACCTTGCAGGAAGTTGTCAAAATGGTTGATGTACTGTCTGTTGGTTGGTGAATGGTCCATTGAGTATTTTGTAGCCAAATTCATTCAACTTCAGGAGTGTTTTTTTCTCTTAATATTCATCCAAAATCAAGGCCCAAGAGCCACTCAAGATACTGAATGCTGTTGTTGTATAAGCATAAGAAGAGGAGGTGAGATGGTCGCTCTATGATTTTAAGTAAGAGAAATATCTGTTAACTCTAGATTGTAGTGATTGGAGAAAGCATCCAGACAGGAGTCAGTTGCACAAAGTAACAGTTCTTGGGAAGGATCTATCTGAGTGGAGCTTCCTCCTTATGAATGGAATACAAAGGGAATAAGGTTGATTTGTCCCTGTGTAGGTGGCATGGCAGGTCATAGCTGTAAATGTCACAACAGCTGAAACTAAAGCATGTACCTTGTCAGAACATTTGCCATGGTAATGGTAATATTAGTTGTTTCCCTATAAGGAAATATTTGGTATAGATTGACCAAGAAGCCAGTATTACTGTCAACTGAAATTTATAAAATCTTTCTCTTAAAACAATTTTTCAGGAAAATTTGTTTCTCAAGTGCAGTAGCTGTTATTGCTCTTTCCAGTATTGATGGGGGTTTCCTACCTAACTTTTTGTTTGAAGTAGTGTGGAAGGTCAACATCTTGTGTATGCCATTATTTTCTCTTCAAGTTATATGTGATATCCATTTATCTGTTGCTGCTTGTTGAAAGTCCTCAAGGGATGTGGCTTCTGTTATTTGGTACAGTTCTTTGAGATTCTATAGTGCCAGTTCACAAGGTTTGAAAAAAGTTGCTCTTTGTGAAGACCAGAGGCTTTACTAACTCAAAGTTACTTTTAACAATTGATTTTCGAAAGCCATTGTATACAGTTTAGATATTTCTGAACAAGTTTGGTGATATGCATGATGTCCATATGAAAGTTTCAATCTGATGAGGCTGTTTAAGAATATAACTCAAGTTTTCAGGTGGATGTTTTGTTTTTGTAGCAATTTGCAGTGTGGGGCAAAACTACCTCTAGCACAGTTTATTTATTTCACTAACACAGAATTCCGAATTTCTTTAATGGATGAATTCTTTGAAAGCATTTTTGTGGCTGTTTAGTTGTTGAAGACTTTTCCTTGCGAGAAGTTGTCAAAATGGTTGAAATGTCCTATCTCCTATACTAAATTTGTTATAACTGACCATGCACCAAGGTATCTGAAGTGTTTTGTACTTACTAATTCCACAAACATTGTAATGTAATGTATGGTTGAAAATTGTCATACTACAGAATTGAACTTTTTCTTGTGACCAATGCTGGACAAATATGCCAACATTAATTTCATGACAGTATTTCTCTGTTGTGATAGTTTCACAAGGATTCAAAAAGCTGTAATCAAGTAATCTGGCTATGGAAATAAAAAAACATTAAATCTGCATTATTTCTATCTATAATTCTCAAAATGTGTGTGTGTGTGTGTGTGTGCGTGTGTGATCGGATGTTGTTTATGCGTTTTCACAGTTTTCATCTAATTGTGATGAAATTTTTTTTGTTTGATAGATAATTCTTCAATGCTGGTTTTGAGTCCAAATCGTTGGTGACAATGGTTCTCCACTACTTCCTTTCCATTATAACTCTCAGCAACGGTTTACTATTTACTATCTGTTCTTGGATATATATTTTATAAAAATTTAATAAAAATAATTAGTTTAAATTATTACAATAAAATAATCTATATCCATAATTCTCAAAATGTGTGTATGTGTGTGTGTGTGTGTGTGATCGGATGTTGTTTATACATTTCCACAGTTTTCATCCGATTTTGATGAAATTTTTTTGTTTGACAGATAATTCTTCAGTGTCAGTTTTGAGACCAAATTGGCTGGAAAAAATTACAACCTTGAAGATAAAAAATACCAAAAACTTATTTTTTACACTTGGCGCAAAAATCAAAGGCAAAATTTAATGTCTGGAAAAAACAGTGTACAGTCAGTTTAGAGAGTCAAAATCTAATGCAAAAGATTATTAGAATTATAAAAAAAGAATATATATTATAAACAAAAATTATTGTATATTATTATGATGGTCCATGGGAGAGGTTCCTTCCTTGCAAAATTGAGAACGCAAAAACAGCTGTTTTCAGGGCCACCCCCCATTGAAATTGTTAACCCACTATTTGGGGATGTGCCTTACTTGCACCCAATTGTTGTTACTAATATTGATTTTTGGGTGGGTTGACTTTAAAATTAAACTGCTTCAACTGAACGGCAAAAATTCCCAGTAATGAAAGACCCAGCTGAAGATGAGTTATACTGCTAGTTTTCTATAAAACATAATATTATGCAATTATGATTGACTTTTATATGAAAGTATCATTTTTTTTATGAGTTGACCCTTTTAGTATATGGGCAATAATGACTCTCCACACAATGCTCTTCTTTGTAGTTTTTAAGTGTTTATCTTTTTCTATCTTTTCCACTCCCTCATCTGCCATCCTTTTGCACAATATTATGTAAGTTATTCAGTTTCCCTCTGCCTTGTTGTCATCAATAGTCCTGTGAGTGTCAAATTCTCAAAGCCCTCTTTCTCTATTTTGCATCCCAGAAATTTCATCACTCTCTTTCTTATTGTATTTATAATTATCCTTTTTGTCCCTTCTTCTTTAAAAAATCCCTTGTTGCTCACAGGTTTTGTCCATAGTATTTTCAGTATCCATCTTCAGAACCACATATTTATTGCTTCAAGTCATTGTTTTTCATTCAGTAATTATCCAGCATTCACTTTAATTTTAATTTATATTTCATTTCAACATCTCAAGATAGTTCAGTCCCATTTGTCTCTAACTGTCTTTCCTTGATCATGAGTTACTGAGTAATTCTCTCCACCAAAACACATTTCCATCATTATTATTATTTTAAGAAATTCAACTTAAGAAATATTCATTTATTATTTTTTATTTTAAAATTCATTTTCAAGGGATTTCAATGTCATGCACAAAAAAATTTCTTTATGGCATGAGCACATTCAAAAGCAATCTTATTGAAAGTGGCAAACATGTATCAGTACAGATACAAAAGAGGACATGTTTGTCAATACCAATTACATCTGGGGTTTTTTCCCATTAGCAGTGAGACAGTTTGGCATGTCTATCTAGATATGGGTTTCTCTTCAACTGGTCAAAATTCGAGTCTTTGTAAAATGCTGGGGGAAAACAACAGTCAGCAGTTGGCAAGACATCGTGCCTTGTGAAGTTGGTCCCATGGGCATTTTGTTCCCCAATTTGCTGTGGTGTGTTATTTTTTGTTACTTCCTGTTTCTTTACCCTCTCTTCCTATTATCCGTGTAGTTGTTGGGAGAGCAGCAATCATTTAGGTGTTTCCAACCAAATCTCAACAGATTCTTTGCTTATATTACAACATCATAATCATTATTTACATTCAGACGAATGTCCTGACCTTTTATGTTACTATCACAACATTTCAGCTTTCTTCAGGTGTTTATCGATATGAGTAACCTTCAGGAAATTTTAACTTAACCCTTTATTTAATCTATGGTGGCAGACTGTTCTCATTTAATTTTAATTTATATTTCATTTCAAGTGTCCAAAGTCCAACCCTTACCTCACAGTCGGTGGGGGGGGGTGTAAACGGTAGTGTCAGAGCTATGCCGCCCGGAACTTCGTTCCTGGTAGGGCCACCCAAGGCAGATAGGTCTGACACACACGCCGCTAACAAGGGCTCTGGTGAAAATCCAAGGAGCGTCTGCATCAGTAACCGGCGGCTTCTGGTCGTTCCTGTCTCTGCGTCTGTGGGAACCCCGCGGCAAGCAAGAACGTTATCCGAGTAGGCCTGGGTACCCTACTTCTGTAATTTATCCCAAGAATCTTCTTCTCATAACAGGAAGAAGCCAGCTCAATCTGCCCAGGGTGAATGCCGCATCAGTACAGTAGTAGTACTGTTCTCATTCTGCTGTCTGGGTTTAGGTATGTCTTATTCTTATTTACTTAGTTACTATTTACCTTTTTTTTACTGAGTCAAAGTTTTTACTTCCCAGCCCAGGGTGCTAGTTCTCACTTGATCACTGAAGTTAAGCAGTGTCGAGCTTGGCTAGTATTAGATGGGGGAACCATTTTGCAACACTGTGTACTGTAGGCAACCTTCTACAATCCAAAATATGTTTCAGCTTTAAATAACCCACAAAGGGTTGATAAACTATGAAAAATCAAACCAATGAAACAACAATCCAGATGCCGGAATTGAACACAATTACTATATCATCAAATTCATGAACCAATGCTTTACTCCCACTCTTAAAAAATAATATGCGATATCCCTAGAGATGAATAGTGGAACAAGAACAATATATCCCTATAGATTAAATAAAGGCTTCATTTTGAAGTTCCTTGGATTTTATTTGGATCAAGGGGCACTTAAAGTAGACCAGAGGTCATAACAGCTGGAATGATAAGGATGTGGGGGTCACTCACATCATAGCAATAGAAATAGCCTTGTGTTCACAGGAAGTAAAAACATACTTCACAGAAACAAACATACACAGAGATAACAATGAAGGCATGTTAAATTGTACATTAATATCATACAATTTATTTTTTTTTGTATGTGTGTACTGGTGTCTGTATTTTTTATTAGAAATGTTTCAAGGTTGCATGTGATAAAAGGAAGAAGTTACTTTGTATTATCACAAGCAATATCCTAGAGAGAGAAGTTGGGACACATGTTGACCGTCCCAAGATTGTTAGCAAAGAGGTTGAATTCAATGTCTTTTGGCAGGATGTCTGTATTTTTGGCAGGAACAGTTTCTGTTGCATACTGGGAGAATTTTTATCATTTTTCTTTTTTATTTAATTTATTTTATACAAATTTTTAATGATATTGTTTTATTTTATTTTAATTATAATTTTCATTATTATTTTTTTTATTTATTTATGATAATAATGTCCCTACAAGGACATTATCCTAAATGTAATAATTTCTTAGTAGTATATTCATGTTTACTTAGTATAAGATGATATATGAAGTGAGTTTAATTCTTTCTTTAACTATGGAGACCAGCTTACTACCAGTATGACTAAGAAATCATTTTAATGTCCTTATTACCTGTCTTGCATTCTTACTCAGTGTAGACAGCAGTGGATCTACTATGGAACTAATGAAGCTTAATTTTCAGGACCCCTAATCTCAGAGGGTCCCTTGAAGCAACTTTTATTAATAAATGAATTTTTCAACAAAATCGCTAGTTTCTTTTTTTTTAAGTGTTTGTTATTAAACCAAGGCTATTTTAGTGATACTCACAAGCCGATGGGTTGAAGTATCTAATAATGGTCTTATGCTTTAATTTCTATTTCTTATGGCCTCAAAATTTTCTTGTAAATCTTTCCTGCACACAGAAAATGTGTATTTATGCTAGTACATATATGTATATATTTATTATTTATGATTTCCTATAAAGCACATTTTTAAATTTGATCAAATATCTTTTTAGATCTGATATTACGTGAAATCTTTCCTGTGCACAGAAAACATGGTGTCATAAAAGTAAGATGTAATATTCAAAAAGAAAATATAAACAAAACGGACAAAAATGAAAATGTAACAAAAAATGTTTAAAAATAATTATAAATAAAATAAAATAAAGCATCTTGTTAAGATGATTAACAAACTATTTGTAATCTAATTATTGCCTGAAAGATAATGAAATTTCAGTTTTCAGTGCTTTTTCTAATTAGCAAACTTTTACCATTGAACTGAGAAATGGTTTTCCTAGAGACTTTGAAAAGCCACAAAAACAGGCAATGTTTGAATCTATTATATATTCCACAATTATCTTCTACTGAGATGAAACTCTTTGTTTAAATATAATAGTCAGTCAAATATCACTGTTGGGAAGTCATCATGAAGAGACTTCATAAAATAATAAAATATCTCTGCTGATATTTTTAAAATGAAGAATTATTAAATGTAACTTCCAATATTTTTCAATACTTAGAGAAGAGCTTGATTGGAGAAAAGAAGAAGAAAAAACAGTCTTTAACCACAAAATTCTTTAGATGTCCTTTCTGAAAAAATATCCAGAATCTACTGATTTTTTGGTCCTTAAGAAACATGAGGATAGTTGCATATGTAAACTACTAATGTCCCACCCTGGAGAAATTAACAAAATGACAAGAGAGTTCCATAATATTTATACCAAACTATTTGATTAATTGCTCTTAGTAGCTAATTAACTAACAAAAACTTTCAAGATGAGGGACACCCCATCATGTTACTTACATTTCAGTTGCATTCTATTTACACTGGTTACATTTTGTTTCATTGATTATCGGTACAGCCATTTTTCTCAAGACAAATGATATTTATACAAAGACTTGCATTTTTTATATTTTTATACTTGTATACAATTTTTAAACATAAGTTGAAGAATACGGATATATTATCAAATATTCTTAAACATTGTTAAACAGTGTCTTTTCTTTTTCTTCTTCTTTTCCTTTTCTTAAATTGCACTCATTGCTAAGTATTGTTATTATTATTTTTTTATTATTCCTTTGATTTCTGTTGTATACTCATTTACTTCCAGGTTCCAACCAGAGACCAAAGGTCAGAAATGGCATCATGACATTTTCTACTGAACATTTTTGTAAAAAATTTAAAAACAAAAAATTTAAATAAACAATGTAAAATTGCACACATTATGCATAGATAAAGCCTTTCATAAGGTATGAGCTGTACTTCTGAGAACCATTTCTTTGTATTTCTATAAGATATGGGCAACCAGAGATCCCTCCAATGAGTCAATTATTATTATTATTATTTTTGATTTGTTCAGACTAAAGAAAAGAGTACTAAACTATTACATGATATCAGACCTCTGGTATGGCAGTGAATGCTGGACAATCTCCTCAAAGATGAAGAAGAGACTTGATGCAACAGAAATGTGGTTCTACATAAGGATACTGAGAATACCATGGACTGAACCTGTGAGCAACGACAAAGTTTTATTATTATTATTGTCTTCATCATCATCATTATATTTCAATTTTTGCTATGGTCATATGACCTTTCAAGTCTGCAGGAACACCTAAGGTAGGTAATAGTGTGTTGTTATGGCTACATTTCATGATTTCTTTTTCTAACTCCCATAACATCACTAGTGTTACGTGGACAAAGTTCTTAGTGTATAGGATGTAATTATCAAGACAATTTTCTGTATTTCTCTTAAGCTGGGATTTCTAGAGATTTTTGTGTTGTTGTGTTCCTTTTTTATCATTCCAAGCACACTTACTATGACTGGTACTATTTTTTGTTTTTAAATTTCACTTTTTTTTCATATTTTTCTTTCCAGGCCTTTATACTTTGATAGTTTTTGAAATTCCTTGGTTGTTGGACAAGCCATGTCAATTAGTAGGCAAGTTTTTTGTTTTTCTTTTTATACTTATGCCCGGTCTATTTGCTTCAATCTTCCTGTCTGTAAAGATGGTGTAATCACATAGAATTGTGATGGCTTCTATTTCTGTAACCAGTGTTGGGTGATGTTTCTAGCAGTGTTTCATAACATCTTTTCCAAAGTGTTTGCATATTGTCCAGTGTAAGTATTGCCCAACTCTATTGTGACAATTTTTATATTCCTTTGGCACAAGTACAGAACATTCTGAGATTAAATGGTCTATGATTTCCTGATATTTTTCACAGAACCTGCATTTTGGATCCACACTATTATTATTATTATTATTATTATATTTCAAAAGTATCAGAATGATTAAAAAAGCATTTAATTATATATATATATGCATAGTAAGTTGTATGGATATGAGTTTGGGACCCTAGGTTTTATGCTTTTCTGATCAAACATACATATATATATATATATATATATATATATATATATATATATATATATATATATATATATATATATATATATATAATGGACTCTCCTGTCATATATATATATATATATATATATATATATATATATATATATATAATATAATGGTGGACTCTCCTCATATATATATATATATATATATATATATATATATATATATAATGATGGACTCTCTGTCATATATATATATATATATATATATATATATAAAAAAAGTTTCAAATTAAAAATTATAATGTTTTATTTTATGAAAGTTTTATTTATTTATATATATATTTATTTTTGAAAAATTGAGGACAATTTTTCAAAAATAACAAATATATATAAATGAAAAATACTTGAGACAAAATAAAACATTATAATTTTTAATTTGAAACTTTTTCTATATATACATATTAAGAAAGTATACGTGGCTTCTCATTATGCTATATATATATATATATATATATATATATGTTTGTTGTGATATTTTAAGAAGTATCAGATATGTTCCCACATCTTTTACAGACTTTAAATCCCAAGCTTATTCATGGACACATCTACAGACAATCTAATGTAGTAGTAGTAGTAGTAGTAGTAGAAGTAAAAAATATAATTATGTATCAAAAGTATTTTCACTTTTAACAAACCTTTACAAAATGCTCACTAAAGGCTTACAACTAAAAACACTATTATATATTGTATATGTAAGGATGTATTGTAATAACGTACAAGACCTTTACTCCCAAACTTATTTCATGGAAATATCTAAAGACAATCTATTGTTGATATTAGTAGTCCTACCAGAATGCATTATTGGCGGCCACAATCTTAACAACATAAGATATGCAGATGACACAGAGTTGATAATGGACATGGAAAGAAATCTACAAAACCCCAAAAAAGAAGCAAGAAGAAAGGATTAAACATCAACTGCAAGAAAACAGAATGCATGGTTGTTTGCAAAAGGATGAGCCTGAAATATAAATTACAAATCGGGGATACCAAAATCAAACAAGTACAAAAATTTAAATGTTTGAGAAGTGTTTTAACGGAAGACAGAAAGGGTAATACTGAAATATGAAAATGCATTGGGATAGCCAAAGATGCATTCCAAAAGCTAAGCAGAGTATTAAGAAAGAGAAAATCTTTGTTAGAAACTAAGAAAAGAGTGCTGAACTGTTATGTGATATCTGTCCTCCTGAAGATGAAGAAGAGACTTGAAGCAACAGAAATATGGTTTACAGAAGGATGCTGGGGATACAAATGACCGAATATGAGAGCAACAAGGAACTTTTAGAGAAAAAGGAACAAAAAAGGAAACTTATACTTAACATCAGGAAGAGACGGTTGCAATTTCTAGGTCACATGAGGAAAGAGTGTTTGGGAAATATGAC
Organism: Acanthosepion pharaonis; assembly: GCA_903632075.3. Classification (NCBI taxonomy): domain Eukaryota; kingdom Metazoa; phylum Mollusca; class Cephalopoda; order Sepiida; family Sepiidae; genus Acanthosepion; species Acanthosepion pharaonis. Next base: position 2,239,128 of record CAHIKZ030000446.1, on the reverse strand, counting down.
ACTCACAGGATACATTGAAGACAAGAGGGACAGAAGTAAACAACACATAAACTACATAGTGAGCTTGAGTAAATGGATGGTGGAACAAGGTTTAGGAGAAATAACAAAAAGACAAAGTTTATTAAGAGTTACAAAGAACAGGAAGTTATGGAGAGCCATGATCGTCTACATCATGAAGAGACACAGCACATAATGAAAATAACATCATGATATCTTTTCATTTATTAAGCTCTTAAGTTTTCTTCAGATGTCTGTTACAGCTGGCAACTGTCTGGAAATTTTGAATGAAACCCTTTATTCAATTCAGAATAGAATTTTCTTATTTCACTGTCCGTGCCAAAGGATATCATGTATCAGTTAATTTTATCTAGTTAATTTGTCTTTTGTAATATCACTTGTCCCTTCCCTTGAACCGTAGTAGAACCAGACAAGTTGGAGAGGCAGATAAGTATATTAGGTTTAAGGCTACAAGATTCCACCACCAAATTTTCCTATATGGATAAAATTGTTGGTTAAATGAATTTAGTTAACTGACAGACATGAGCATTACAAAATAGTGACAAACTGTGGAAACAAAGAGCAGTATCACTAAAGACAAATTAACTAGACAGAATTAACTGGTACGTGACATCCTTTAGTATGGACAGTGAACAATTTACTCCGATGAAAGCTGGAAGAGACACGTGACATATTGAATCCATTAAATAATTTGATATGCACTAGAAATGTCTGTTGAAGCAATTTTCATATTTACATTGATGGTCTCAAGTTCTATCTGACTGAATTCTGATCTTCTTGATATTCTTTAGTAATGGACTGTCTTTTGTGTTTTGAGGATTATTATTGTTTTTAAATCTTAAATCTATCTTCCAGATGCACACTGCATAGAGCTGGGAGCCAGAAACTTGTCTTAACTTATAACTTGGTTCTATTTTGCTTGATCAAGGCATTTACCTGTCTTCAAGCTGAATCAAACTATTGTCTCTCTTCATAATAGATTGCGTACTTTTTTATTTGTACTGATCATTTTTTTCTGGTCATACATTCTTGTCACTTTTTGCAGCCATACTGATTGTTTTTTGTTTTTTTTAAATATTTTCAGACCATTTTTTTCATCATACTTTCAGATCATTTTTTCTGATCATATATCTAGATCATTTTTTCTGGCAACAATTTCAGACAATTTTTTTCTGATCATATTTTCTGATCATACTTTCAGACCATTTTTTTTATCATACTTTCAGATCATTTTTTCTGATCATACTTCCAGATCATTTTTTTCTGGCAATAATTTCAGACCATTTTTTCTGATCATATTTTCAAATCATTTTTTTTATAATCATAATTTTTCTTATCATACCTTCAGATCATTTTTCTGGCAATAATTTCGGACCATTTTTCTTATCATACTTTCAGATGATTTTTTTCTGACAATACTTTCAGACTATTTTTTTCTGATCATACTTTCTGATAATTTTTCCTGATAATACTCTCAGCTCATTTTTCTTGGCAATACTCTCAGACCATTTCATTTTTTTTACAAATTGAAATTCTTATTTCTATTTGTTGGAATCTCCAAGAGACGTTATTATTGCTATTCATTGATTAATTCCAAAACGTTTCTTAAT
>CAHIKZ030000446.1:2227500-2232500 GCA_903632075.3 Acanthosepion pharaonis | reverse complement strand
CCTTAGAAATCACTTATGGGTGCATACCAGAGTGTTAGCTTGGGTATAAATGATGAAAATGATAAACTTCTGAATGAAAAATACAAAAGTAAAGCCACTTAGTGAAGAGAATGTTTTTCTGCAAAGAAGTGACAATCATCATGTCTGTCTGTATATATATATATATATATATATATATATATTTGAATAATCTAGACTATTTATTTTTATTTTAATCCTCTCAAATACACAGATCAATTTCTTAATGTTGGTATTCAACTCATTAAGGAAGGTGCCATATTTTTTCATTTCTTTTATTTTCCCAAGTACTTTCAGTTTCATCAAAGATCATTTTCAGAAGTGAATTGCTAAGACAAAAAATTAATGTAATTGATAGTTGCGAATTTTTTTGTAAGTGCAACTCATAAAAACAAAACCAGAAATTTGGGACCTACTCAAAGCTGAAGCAATAAAAGATAGACATGACAAAAGAAAAAACTTGTCCAAGCTCCTAACAAAAAAAATTAAAAATTGCTGCCCAGGAGCTATGTAACCATACTCATATAATTAAAAAAAAAAGAAGACAGATAAAACTAATATTTTTGTTGTATTAAATAAATCTGATTATAATTCAAAATTATAACAAATACACAACAATTGCACCAAATTTAAAAAAGCCAATTGAAAATCAACAAATTGATCACAACCAACAACACAGAACAAAACAATTTAAAACTTACCAAAATAATTGGTGACTACAAACCAGGATAAATGTATGGAACTAAAAAAAGACATAAATCTAACTTTCCTCTCCATCCTATTCTATCCCAAATCCTCACTCCAGTTTATCAATTAATGAAAATCATTAACCAACTCATTACACCATACATACTGTTGTAGAGTACGAAAGGTTTTTCTTCCTCCGTATGAGTTCGAATCCCTCGTCGCCAAGTTGTTGTGTAGTGGTTTCACAGTGGAGGCTTGCATTTGTACTAAGTCGGTCCTAAAATAGGTTCGATGTACAAAACATTAGGAACTTGATATAATAGGTAATGACACAGTAATCTAGTTGGGGTGGCTGATACTTTAATATCTGACTAATGGTCGTCCGACATCGACTGACTGACCAAAAACTCCCTGAGCCACTCCTACTACTCCTACTTATTATAGGTGGGAGAGTCTATTAACTATAAAATAGGTGTGTTCCACTATACCTAGCAAATACAGTATTAAATCAACTCACAAACTAATCCAAATCTTAAAAAACACTAAAACCTAATAATGAAACCATAGCCTCACTTGATGTTCAAAGCTTATTTACTAATGTCCCAGCGAGAGAAAAGATTGATATAATTATAAAGAATATTTACAATGATCCATCTCTCCCTCTATTAAAAATTAAACCTAACATATTATGGAAACTTGTACCACTGAGGTTCTCTTCTATGACCATCAAAATAATCATACTTATTATAAAACCCAGGTTGTGTGTGTGTGTGTGTGTGTGTGTGTGTGTGTGTGTGTGTGTGTGTGTGTGTGTGTCTGTTCGTTTATATATTGGATAGGCTTTCCTACATTTTTCAACCAATTTCAACAAAACTTCTCAGGACTATGTAAAATTACCTTGCGGTGGTTCTGACAGTGCCAAAAATAGGAAAAACACAATTGTCTTTGCATGAAATCAATTTGAAAACACGATTAAGAGGCATCACTGTCGCGAGAATGAAAGGGGGACAACTCATATCGAGTTATACTTATTATTATAAAACCCAGGTTGTTTGTGTGTGTTCGTTTATATATGGGATCGGATTTCCTACATTTTCCTTATTGTCTTGCACACTTTTTTCTTTATTTTTACATTCAGAATGCTTTAAAAATTCCATTTATAAGACAATTGTTTATAATAAAATTCTATTCAATCGGTAGACTCATAACGATTGAAAACAATGTTTTGTTTGAGTTTGGGTTTGACCAATTCGTAAAAAAAAAAAAACAAACAAAAAAAAAAATAATTAAAACATGCATGTCCATCAACCTTAAACAATAATCTTTGTCAATTTTACTTTTCAGTCTTTATGATGGTCGATACTTGATGTATCTCTTACTGTTACATCTCCGGGCAATGCCAGGCTCTACTGCTAGTATATACATAAAATGTAATGGCATTTCCATGGGTTCAGTTCTGAGACCATCAGAACTGAACCCATGGAAATGCCATTACATTATGTATATATATATGTGTGTGTGTGTGTGTGTGTGTGTTCTTTTGAAGTGGAATTTGATTTTTGTAGAGAAAAAGCCACAAGGAGTGACATCTGGGGAATATGATGGTCGTCAAACTTGAGGAATATTATGCTTGCTCAAAAACTGCTGCACAAGCCATGGTCACAGATGGAACCTCTGTGGTATGATGAGGTGAACACACTCTACACACTTTCTTTCCAAGCACTGTCATAAACAATAAAAGTAAGCAATAACATTATAATTTAGATTGTATATGTGACAAAGTTCAAGGTCAATCTGTGCTAAGTAGCTTCACTCTGTGTTCTTTAGCACTGTTACCATAACAACAGTCCAGAGATTTTTTTATCAGACCTCATGTAAATAGTTCTATCTATTTAATCTTTACTGGATTCTTGTTACAATCCAGTTTCTCAAATACTTATTAACGTATATTTGTATTATTAATAATATCCTAAATAACAATTAGTTTGAATTCCTTTTGAAGGTGGGCATCACTGGCCGGAACCTAAAGTATGTTTCTCATTGTCTCCAGTCTAAACAGGCATAGACTTGGATCTAGTGAAGATCCAAAATAAATAAACTTAAATAAAACCATGCTTGCAACACAATGTTAATTTTCATGGGAAACACATCTGTTTGCTTTCCATTCTACGTCAATAATAATGGTCACTAGGAACACATTCTGTATTTTAACACAATGATGAAAATTCCTGTTGCAGTTGTAAAACAAAATTGCAAGAGACTGACATGTATATAAAAACAATAGCCTGTTTGGTGGTAAATGGTGAACCAGGAGTGGCAGTATCACTTTAGCCACTAAAATTGCATTACCTCCCTTAGTTGGCAGCTGATGAGGACAGAGTATCACACGTGCTTTCACATGTTGTATGTAAAGAAACAACTACCATTATGTTTTTTATTATTAGATAATTTCTTTTTGTTTTAAATATTTATAGTGATAAGAAAGATATATAAATTCATATAACATCTTCTTCAGAAACAATAGCAGTGTTTCTTGTAATATCCTCATTTGACCCTGGGATCAGGCATGGTTTCAGGGTTATGGCATCATTACTGATAACCCAAGGCATACTACAAGTGCAATCAAATGCAATCTCTACCCCAATCTCAAAGTTTGGTATATCAAGTAGGAATGAAACTCCAGCATCTGAGTAAAATGGGAGAAGCCTTACTGTTGTGTAGGAAACCTACCACCCCTCTTGAAGATGAACTTGTCTACAAACAAAGACGTTAAATAGTGGCATGTCAAAAGACAGACAGAGTCAGAGAAGTTCTTGGCTGAGCTAGTTATAGACTACTCAGGTGATTTCTGTACCTACTTACCAACCGAATAAACCCCTTTTTATTGTTACATGTTATTTGGCGTTTGTCTTTATTAACCCCAAATCAACATCATAACAATTACACATCCAACCAATATTTCTACCTGCTTATCATTACATAATGGACATGTCCTCAGATTATCCATTCACTAAGAAGGTTGCGTTTCAGCAAAAGAGCAGAAAAGAGCCAGAAGAACAGTTCACATAAATAAAATACATCTCGAAACTTTCTGTTTCCTTGCCTCTCTGATGACGACCATCTTCAAAAATTTAAATGCAACATCAATCACCATCTTCTAACTTTCTGAACCGTGTCTTTCCTATACTCAGTCTTTTCTCTCACCTTCACTGTCTGTAACCCGCTACATATTAGTGGCATTCCCACCTTGTTTGGGGTGAAATGATTAAAATACATACATATATATATTTTTTTTAAAAAAAAACCCTCTCTGTTAAGTTTTAATATCCCACCTTCTCTCGTCTGTTACCCCTCTCTTTAGCTCTAACATTCGTCCCACACTCTCATACTTACACTCTCTCTAAATTTTATTTTTTATTCCTGGAGTTGTTTTTTCTGTTTTCTTTTTGAATTTGTAGGTCTGATGAATTGGATCGTATTTATGATTCCAATGGAATAAATTATGACCATAGAATATTAGTGTTTAAGCCTTTTTATTACACACACACACACGTATATATATATATATATATATATATATATATATTAATTTAATTGTTTAAACATTATTTTAAATAGATACTCATATTTGAGATGATGTTCTGTTTTTATTTATTTTTTACAAATATATTTATTTATTTACATCTACCTGCCTGAATATTCGAGAAATCTTTTCTGAAAAATATGGTGGATTCAAACTTGCATTCACTTGGAGAAACCATCATTACATGTGACATGCCTTGACCTCTCAGCCATGTATGACCTCCTAATCAAACGAATCCTAAATAGTGCTTTGAATACATACCTTCCCCATTCTTGAAATATGCGTATCTGTTCTGTTTCATATCCTAACATAAACAAAGATAATTTTAAGGAAATGGATTAAATGCAATATATTTTAATTAAAAATATGTTGGATTTAATCCATTTCCTAAAACGTGTGTGTGTGTGTGTATGTGCATGTGTGTATACCTATACATGTGTATGCATGTGTGCAAGCATATAAATGCAGGCATATGCACATAAATTCAAACAATGATAAATAAAAATTTAATTATAAACCTAACTTCTGTTATAGTCAAGCGTATGGTTGCAAGAAAGAAATGCGACAACAGTAGAAATAGATTTACGTGGTTTATTTCAACAGGAACGTAAGGGTTTGGGACAGCTACCTTGTGGTATAGTTCATTAGCCGGCTTTCGGATCTGGTCGATCTCTCATAGTAGTTCACACATGTTGACGGTGGTTGATGCTAC
>CAHIKZ030000446.1:1977500-2222500 GCA_903632075.3 Acanthosepion pharaonis | reverse complement strand
CAGACCTAGATAAACCTAGTGAGCCAGACAAACCTACCCAGGTAATATATATATATATATATATATATATATATAGATAGAGAGATAAACCTAGTGAGTCTGACGATCTGCTTAGGTGAAACCTGGGTAGGTTTGTCTGGCTCACTAGGTTTATCTATATATATATATATATATATATATATAATAAAATCTAATCGACTCTCCCGTCGAGATTCGACCTATGAGGGTCAAGCAGATCAGTTTCCAGGAAACCGACAGCCCAACACCGGCACATGAGATTTGATTATAGTGGTGAAGGCCTCGTGCAGGACCATCCACATTTTTTGAAGGGATGAATACAGAGACCTGGTGCACCGAATGCCACATGGTTCCCAAACGACCCTGCGAAGGTTTTGAATTCAGAGTTGTCCTTCTCCTGGACCAGTTGCCATCCAAGGCTATAGAACCCAGTCTGTCCTGCTATTTTACCCACAGCTGGAGGGAGAGGAAGAGGATTCATAGCTTTCCCAAGGGTATTAGCACGTAAGTATATATATATATATATATATATATATATATATATACAAAATAAATTAATTGCAAAACTATGAGGTTCATGGCAAAGCAATTTTCAAGTGCTGGAATTCTTACTTCTATTTTGGGTTGACACCATTTTTTTTTTTTTTTTAATTTTCTGTTTCTCGCAAGATACTTTATTTGTTGGGGTGGAATATTATTGTTGTTAAAATATTTAAATGAATTGTAGTTTAATTTTGAATTTGAATTTAGATTCAGATTAACATTTAAGATTGAAAATAATTTTGGAAATAAGAAATATAAATTCTAATTTAGAGAGACAGTGATTTTGAAAACATAAATAAACAAGAAGGGATGTTGGAAAGTTAAGTTGGGTAAAAATAATAATTCCAGGACTTGACAATTGCTTCGGCATGAAATGCAGTGTTGTGCAATTAATGTAAGATATTATGTATGTTTCTTAATATATTTATTAAATAGCTCTGTTATTTTATGCTGAGCACTGTTTTTTCTTACACTATAAAGTATATGCATTTGTATATGATCGCTCACTCATATACCTACCTATATTTACCCATTTGGTTATATATATATATATATATATATATAAATAAAATAAATCCTAAAGAGCCAGGAAAACCTACTCGCTCTACTTACCATATTGAGCAATCTACATTTTAGTCTTACTACTCATTTGTTTTTTTTTTTCTTTGGACGAAAGACTTAAGGCACTTGCTGATTATTTTTGCCCAATTCAGATGTTTTTAATTCTTTCTTTTTTTTTATTTCCAATTTTTTCCTCTACCAATTTGTTTTGACATATCTACAAGTCGAGCTATCTGAGGTTTTTTTACCAAATGACTATTACTATTATATATATATATATATATATATATATATATATATATATATATATATATATTTTTATTTAGGCATTTCACCCAAAGCAAGGCGGTAAGCCACTAGGACACAAGGGGTTACAGAAGATTTAGAGCAAGAGCAGATAGGAGTGATAGAGGAAAGGATGAGGAGAAGGATAGTGGATAGATCAAGATGGAGATGTCGATTGACATTACATTTGAATAGTTGGAGATTATAGCTCTCAGGGAAACAGGAATAGGGAAGGGAGTTCCACAGGTGAGAGGTGCGAGATATGAAGCTATTGGAGTAGAAGAGATGGCTACATTTAACAGTTTCAACAGTGAAAAGGTGAGAGTGGGGTGCCAGCCTCGTAGGACACTTGAAATCATAAAGTCTGGAAACCAGCGAATGCAGCTCCTCGGAGCAATTACCATGAAAGTATTTGTAAAAAAGACAGAGAGAGATGACATCGCATCTGTGAGAGAGCAACTGTAGACGAGATGCCAGATCAGGGCCAATTATATTGCATATCCACCTCTGGATCTTATCAAGAACCCCGAGGCAAACAGAAGGGGCTCCAGACCATATATATATATATACACACACACACATATATATGTAGTATAAATAATGAAATTGGAAGGATAAAAAGCCTACAGAATGATACCAATGCTGTTAATAAAACTGATATTTATCTCACTTATTATAAAACGCAGATTGTGTGTGTGTGTGTGTGTGTGTGTGTGTGTGTGTGTGTGTGTGTGTGTGTGTGTGTGTGTGTACGTTTATATATTGGATCGGATTTCCTACATTTTTCAACCGATTTCAAAAAAACTTCACAGGACTGTGTAAAATTACCTTGCGGTGGTTCTGACAGCTCTAAAAATTGGAAAAACACAATTGTTTTTTGCATGAAATCAATTTGAAAATACAATAAAACACGATTCTGTTGCCAGAATGAAAGAGGAAAACTCATATTGAGTTATACTTAAAAAACCCAGGTTGTTTGTGTGTGTGTGTTCCTTTATATATGGGATCAGATTTCCTACATTTTTCAACCGATTTCAACAAAACTTCACTTTTTTTGGCAGGTAGTGTTTCTTATTGTCTTGCACACTTTTTCCTTTATTTTTACATTCAGAATGCTTTATAAATTCCATTTACAAGACAATTGTTTATAATAAAATTCTATTCAATCAATAGACTCATAACAATTGAAAACAATGTTTTTGTTTGAATTTGGGTTTGACCAATTCGTAAAAAAAAAAACAAAAACAAAAAAAAAATAATTAAGACATGCATGTCCATCAACCTTAAACAATAATCTTTGTCAATTTTATTTTTCAGTCTTTATGATGGTCGATACTTGATCTATCTCTTACTGTTACATCCCCGGGCAATGCCGGGCTCTACTGCTAGTTTCATATAAAAGCAAAGCATTAAGAGATGGATTTTAAAGTCAAAATTTTCGAACACGCCTATGTTTCAACAATGCGAGGAACAAACAAAGACGTGGAACTTATTCTTTCAAGGAATGTTGTTGGTTAGAGGTATCCCTGTGGAAGTTATACTCTCTGAGTAAACCCAAATCTCTGTTTAATCCTTCAATATTTTGAAAATAAATTTCAACTGTGATCTACATCTCACCTCCCAGCTGTTGAGCGAAGATGCCAAAAGAATGCATCTGATGTCATCTGCATCTGGTAAATTGATTTGTGACTGGGAAATTCTTATTATTATTCCTGATGGTTTTCTTGTGGTCGTTAAATTGAAATTGGAATTCTGTTCCCATTTCTCCCGCATATATGAACATATGAGTGCCAATGGGTGGGGGGGATGAATATATATATATATATATATATATATATACAAAAAATATATAAAAAAGTGATATTTAAATTTACTTCTTTCCTGTGACTTAAATTTTCATGTGTACATGCTGTTTATTTGTTGGTGGTTGCATAATCATCAGGTACTTGAAAAGGACAGGAAACTCAATTGTAAATTATTGCACACCTGGACCAAAATTATTGATAAACTGTCCAAAGTTCTTGTTTTTGTTCTTTGAGTACTTTTACCAGTACTGTTCTTATCAACAACTAAATGCTGTCAGTATTGTAGGCAGGTGTTTCTTGATACATTCTCGCATTTTTTGACACATTACATTTCAATTGAAAAATATGTGTATAAACGACAAGTACAATGGTTTCCCAGAGTTTGACAACACCAAAAATGACTAACTAGATTTGAAGTAATTTATATGTATTATAATTATTTTATGCATATTTAGAAATACTGTCTCCTGTGCCAAAAGATATTTTATTTAATGCCTGTTGTTTCTTTTGTATAATAATAGATGCAAGTATTTATTCATTGAATGCTGTATAGCATTTTGGTATTATTTACTAATATTTGTTGATTGCTTGTGATGTATGTTTACACTCAGTTACAGTGAGTGACAAGTTAATCTATAAGATAGAGTTGTACTTGTGTGATCAATGTAAGAATTTAATATTGTTTTTTGATTATTAATATTGGAGATGAAACCCATGTTGTTAGGACAGTAGCCTTCAGCTTGTCTGTACTGTTCTGTATGTTGTCTCTCACCTTCCTCTTGACAAAACCCATAGATTCTCTGTGGAGTTCAGATCAAGTGAGTTGACTAAAGCTTGTTGCTAATCAGGAGGACCTAAGAATTTATATACAACATTGTCTTTGCCAATAAACTTTGAGCATTTTATTCACAGTTTTGATTCAGATATGCAACAACTTAATATTTCATTTCAGAGATGAGTAATTGTGCATATACTTGCATTATTTTGAGCTATTGTTCTCATCTTGGTTGATGTAGATGTCATTTATAGGGATTCAGACAATCAATGAACACCTGATGATGATCAAAGGGTTGAAACATTGTATCTATAACAACATCTATATCAAACATAATGAGAGCAATAGTTTGAATTGATACAAGTTTAGTGTGACAACTCATTCAAAAAGTGGAAAACTACAATAAGAAATTAAACAGACTTAACCTTTTCTGTTGAATTTAATACAACTTGTTTAAATGAATTCTTTCTGTCTAGATATACATTATAAAATTTAACACAGGATTGAAAGAAGGCAGTCCAGAGGGAAACTACCTAATGAGGTCTGACCTAAAACCATTTATGAAGAAACAAATGCAAAATCAATGGCAAAATCAATGAAACAGAAAAATGTAAAATAAACTAAGTACAATCTTACCAACCCCCAGAAAAAAAAACCTGCCATTATGGAAAATCTCAAAGGAAAGTGATTACTATAACATAACTATGAATAGGTTTGTTATATATGAATAAAGTATCACTGCCGACACTGGAGTTTGAACACAGATCACTGGTGAGCAAACACAGGTAATTCCATTTCTAATAAGTAGACAACATAATCATGAAGGAAATGTATTTTTGGGAATTAGCATGGCATCTAATTGATCACCATTTCTATTCTATCCTCTATTACTATGCAGATCGCTATTCTCTACTCTATACCATTTCTATAATATTTCCCTGTACTGATCACTATACAGATTACTATTTGGATCACTATACAGTGGTTATTTTCCAAGTGAGTATTATCAAGCAAGTACTATTAGTGCAAGTGTTATTCGACGGCGTTCTATAGTTGTATCTGCAATTACAAAGTTTTTACTATGATGAACATTACAAAAATGACAACAAGTATTTGTTGACATCACAAAAGTGACAACAATTGTTTATTGATATCACAAAAAGGTCAGACTAAAATTATTGATTCATTCTTACTGAAACAATATGAACCACCATGATGTCGTACATGTCAAACTCAATATACAGTAAAATATTTTCTAACTGAATGAATTGATCTCGATTCAAAAAGGTACAATTTCTTCAAGGCTAACAGAAATTGTACTATATGAAATTGTACTATATGAAAATATTATTATTGTACTATATTGTACTATATGAAAATATTGAAATAAATAGAATTATAACTGAAATTAATTGGATTATATTTAAAAATATATGAAAAAAACAAAGATTGTCCATTTTCCCTAAATATAAACCAAAATAAATCAATTTTGGCATAAAATAACTCGAAAGATTTGATATGCTATTAAACTTAAAAACTACCTAATGAGTTTGTGTGAATGGATGGCAGAGTGAGTTCAAAGTAGAATAATAAAGATTTAAACATTACTTAAACATGAGACAGGAAATTTTGGAAAACCATGATCATCTACGTTCTAAAAGACATAGGGCAACAGCCATCATCTTAATGAATTTGTCAGAATAGATGGCAGAGCAAATTCAAAGTGGAGTGGTAAAAAGTCAAACTTTGGTTAGAGCAAAAAGAGACAAGAAGAGGTGGTGAGCCATGATTGCTTATATCTTGAAGGGACATCGTCTATAAAGAAAGAAGAATATATATAGCAGTCTGAGCTCTCTAGCTTTGGAAGGGTAATTTTAACTCTGAATTCAAATCCCCTGTAAATATATCATGGGTCAATGTAACACAGTGATTCTCAACCACTGTGCCATGGCACACTAGTTTTCCTTTGAAGTGTACCACAAAATACTGTCACGGCATACATATATATGCATGTGCAAAAGTAATAATGGTACAGCATTAGTATTTGAATAAGTATTAAACTTTTTATCCCACATTAGCTAAAAAGGCTTTATCAGTTTTATTTCACTTTCCAACTTCTTATTTATATGAATTAAGCTTCTCAACCCAAAATAACAAAAAACAAGAAGTGAGAAAGACTACAACTCAACAGAAGAAGAAATGAGACTCTGCTTATTGCACATTTGACCAAACATTAAAGATATTGCAGAAAAAACACCAGGCACTAAATAAAGTGCACAGTAGTTGAATAGAAACACTGAAATAAAGTAAAGTTCATATTTGTGTGTGTATTCTTTAAAAAATCTGACAAACACTTGCAATTATAATGAATCTTACCAAAATTAGAAAAGGTATTAATACAATTTAATACTTGAATGAATACGAGAACTAAAAGAAGTTCGCCATTCATGTAAGATAATGAAAACTATGCTTTCAATCAAAAACTAATGAAATCTGCAAGACTAGCTGTGAAAACAATAATGATGCTAATATACATTCTCTTTCTGTCTATCTTTCACACTTACATACACACAAACCACAAATATATATTGAGGAACTAATTACTAATTATGAATTTTCTTTCAAAAAATATATCAAACAAAAAATAACTAATTTAGTACAATGGTCATGTCAAGTGTGAAATGCATCATGAATGAAAATGTGTAGAATATATATATATATATATATATATATATATATATATATTAACAGAATAAAATTGGAGAGCCGTGTTCAAATTCAAGTCATGTTCATTACATTCACTTATGTGCAAATACCTTTGGCAAATATATGAATCCAACTCATCCCCCCAGCTATTCGTTAAATAACCTTTTTCCTAAAAAGAAGTCATTGTTATTCTCAAAAAATTGTTAATGCAATAATCAAAATGTTGCACCTTCACCAAGCCAACACTAAACATTCCCCTATCATAATACATGGGTGTTCTCATAAGGAGGTTACTTGCATTGGACATCTATTAGAACTCAAGTTCACCCAAGAACTCAATTGGAGGCTACGTTCCATGATAAGACTAGCCCCCTATCACATAGACAAGAATGAATCATCCACATTCCATTCATATTCCATTAGTAAGGAAGAAAAACCACTTGGACAACTTCTTTCCAAGAACTGCTGCTTTATGGAACTGCACATGTGTTGTGTATATATATATATATATATATATATATATATATATATATATATATATTCTACACATGTGCACTTATATACACACACAAAATAAAATGTATATATATACATATATATATATATATATATATATATATATATATATATATATATATACATATATATATATAGATATAGATATATGTATATATATCTTTGTTTTCTCTCAATTTCTGATGAAACCTTAATAAAAGTGAAACATATTAGATTGATATGTTTCCTATTTGTTCTTTATTTTATCATATATATCTTATATGTCATATATATGATATCTTAAATAAATTTTTGAAATAATTTTTTGCAATCTAGCCAAATTCATCTCTGTTCTTTTCCTTTCCATCATCTTTGTTTTTAACTATCCTACACTGCGATAACAGAAAATTTCCCAAAAATGATGATATATGTTGTAAGAGCCTAAACAGAAATTTACTGTGGCTGAGCCAGTGATTAAAGCACTTTCTCGATATTTTCATCTTAGTGAATTATTTTATCTTTTGCTGGCATTTTTATGTCAAAATTGTGGTCAGTTTCATGACAGTGAACAACCAATCTATTTTGTGTGTTGTTTTTTAAAATATCTCTTTTGTGTTCACATAGTCTTTTGTTTAAACTTCTTGACGTTTCTCCAGTATATTCTTTCTTGCAATCCTTGCAGTTGATAGAGTAAATTCCTCCTTCAAGTTTTGGCTTGTTTTCTTTTTTATTGATTAAGACTTTTATTGTTTTAGATGCCATTGTGACAAATTGAATTTAGATAAATTCTTTTTGGTTGTAATTGTGATAGAGTTTTTGGGTAGAATAATATATTTTTGATTCGTTGGGTTTGTTGTTTATTTGTTTCAATATTTTAAGAAGGATCAAAAGAGTTTCTATCTCTTTTACAACTCTTTCTCCTGGTTACTCTTCCTTTGTTCTCATTCCTTAGCAATGTTCTCATTTCTAACTCTTCCACACTCAGTAACCCCTTGCATCTTAGTGGCTTTACTACCTTGCTGATAGTTGTTCTCATCCAAATTTTAATATTTGGAAATTTGGCAGGAAGGGAATAATAATTTTAGAAAAATCTGTTAACTTTGAAGCCTGCAACTGTGAAAAGTAACCAACTAGGCAAATTGGCAAAAGGCCAAAGTGTACATGAAAGGATTTGTTTCATTGAATTTCATTTTTTTTTTTAAATTTTATGTATTGATTTTTTTCTAACTTATGATTTTTAGAATCAAATGATTTTATGACAATATGAGCAAAAATATATATACAGTTTTATATATATATGTATCACTGGAGTGTCTTTTTGTGAAATAATTGTTGTATAGTTTGAATTATAGGAGACATGCTAAGTGCAAACTAAATAAAAACAAATCTTGTCTATAAAAAATATTCCTAAATTATTTGAATACATAATCATAAACCAATAGTTCTCAAACATTTTTTTTTCTCTGGGTTACACTTTCTCAGTGTCTCTCATCATGCCCATATGCAGTTATAACAACATCAATAAACCCAGTCCAATGAAGTCCTAATGGATGAAACATGTCACAAGTAAACTTTTTTAAATTTTGTCTTACAATTTCCTCAATACTGTTTCTTGATATATAAAAATATATATCGTTATCTCATATATATATATATATATATATATATATATATATATATATATATATATATATATATATATATAATGATATACATATATAATGATATATATATACATATATATATATATATATATATAAATATAAAATGTTGAACATATGTCAACACTTAGGCGACAGTCTGTTTCATGCTATATGCTGTCGCCTCTCAAGGACTTCTATGTTCACTTTTATATTTACACACGCTCTATCTCTGATATTGAGCACTTTATCCCATAAATATAGCACACCTTAAGACTATATTTCTTTATATATATATATATATATATATATATGTATATTCCTTTTTTCTCTTTTTTTTATTTTTATATTTTTTATATTTTTTTTTTTCATTATTATTATATATATCATTATTTTTCTCAATTTTGTATTTGTGATGTTTATAACGTAATGATGATGTTTTCATTGCTGAAAATGATTAAACAATACAAAGTATCTACATTGAATCTGATCACACTCCTCCCACACCCTGTTTTTTATTTGTTCAGTCCCAAAAGATAAAAAAAAATTCTAGGTTACCCTATTGGCCCATGCTTTATTCTTCCTTCTTTCCTTTCTTTCTCTACCTCTCTCACTCTCTCCTCCTCTCTCTCTCTTCTCCATCTCTCTTTTTTTCTCGCCCCACAACAATTTTTTTAAAGCCTTATATTGAAATTTATATTTTTCTTTCTTCCTATTTTAATATTACCACTTTTCCTTTTTTCTCTTTTTTTTTTTTATTTTCCTTCCAGATGGATAAATTGACTCCATTTATTAACAAAAACTCTGGTCTGGAGAGATGGATGTAAAAGTCGAAATAAATTATAACTGAATGGATTTTTAAGGATTCTGTATCCATTATATACAATATATATATATATATATATATATATATATATATATATATATATATATATATATATATATATATATATATATATATATATATATATATATATATATATATATATATATATATATATATATATAACTCCCTAATGAACCAAATGATAACACACACCCACAGCAATACACACGCTTACACATATCATACTTACTCACTCCCTAAGAACCAAATAACACACGCACAAACACTAAACAGAGACACATCCCCTCACCAGGTCCAATAAAACTGTCAAACTGACCACGGGAATTCAGAGTAGCATGGATCTACCCAGCTCTTATCTCAAATAACAACTTAAAAGAGACTGTTTGACCAACACAAGGAATGTTAAAAGTTTCATGTTAAAAAGATAAAAAAATAAAAAAAACAAACGAAAACTACAGACAAAAGTTCATTTTCTCCATCAAGACATTCATTTCTGTAGTTTACTGCTACCAGCAAGCAGAAATATTTCTCCTCCCGATGATGGCCATTTTGGTCGAAACTAGTCGAGGAATCTAAATGAAATAATAATAAAAAAAATGAAAAAATATTAATCTACAACCCAGTGTGTCTAAAGATTTTAATTTTTTAATATTTTTTTATTGTTCAAAATATATATATATATATATATATATATATATAATATAAAAGTGAACACAGAAGAGTCAACAGGCTGTTCCATGGTAGACACAACTATCAAATTGCTGATTGCATCAGCATCAAATAGACTGTCGCCCCTGAGTGTTGACTTGATTGTTCATTTTATATTTATATTTACATATGCTCTATCTCTGATATTGAGCACTTTTATCCCATAACTATAAACTATATTTCTTATATATATATATATATATATATATATATATATATATATATATATATATATATATATATTATATATATTTAGATCAGCATATTTTCATTGAAACAGGTTTGGTTAAATAATTTAGACATATGTTGATTATTTTTGTTGTGATCTTTTCAAATTTGAACAATGAAAAATATTAAAAAATTATTAAAAAATAAATTTCATATATATATGTATATATATATATATATATATATATATAAATTCACTTGAGGATGAAATGGAACTAATGTTTTTAATTTAATTACAAAATTAAATTCAAAGTTTTCAGCTTCCATTTTTGAAACATGGTTAATACTGTGTAGCAAAATCAGTTAATTTATAACATTAATGCTCTGTAAATTTACATTGAGCACTATTTTGTAAAAATAAAAATACCAATAAGAACACCGGATTATATATCTTACTGTTCTTTCTTTTTATTTATATATAAATATAGATAGATAGATATATATATACATATACATATATATTATGAAACAGACAAAGTCCGACAATTTTTTTTTAAAGACATTTTTTAATGTTTGTACGTTCTTTTTATAGATACAAATATTTCCATAAATGCTCTTTTTATAATAAACAATATTAACAACATTTACTGGTCTGAATGTATGAGAAATATTCATAAAAATATGCATCCTCCAACAGGAATTGAACCTGTATCCTATACAGAACTCTCATATAGCCTGACGTGCCTTAACTGATTGGGCCACAGAGGAGTGTTTTGGTTAGCAAGGTCGATTTTACTGTTTTTAAACACAATTCTTCATGATTTTCTCTCATACATTCATATCTGCTCAGTGCATATCCAAATCTAAACAAATGACGTCACACATTATGAAATGGACAAAGTCCGATAATTATTTTTTTTAAGACATTTTTTATGTTTATACATAATAGATACAAATATTTAAGTAAATGCTCTGTTTATAATAAACAGTATTAACAACATTTTCCAGCCTGGATGTCCAAGATATTTTCTTAGTAAATATGCGTCCTCTGACAGGCCGGTAAATGATGTTAAAAAAATAATTGTTGGATTATATATATATATATATATATATATATATATATATATATATATATATATATATATATATTTTATAATATGCTTTTAAATCATTCTTTTTTAAAATATAATAATAAGAGTTTTCAGATATGTTCATTGGATAACTTTAGGAGTAAATGTCTGTAAAAATGGTAACCCTTGATGATGATGATATTATTATCATTCTACTAATACTATTAGTACTACTACTAATAATACTACTTCTTGCTGCATAATAACATAATTCAGTAACCCTCTCCTTTGAGTGGCTTTTGATCCTTGTATTGGGTGAACTTAAGTAACTAATCCTAGGTTTCAGGTAATGACCAGTAAGGGATTCTACTGAGCAGAAAGTAAGGTTCCATCATCCTGGACTAAAAGCTGATACCAAATGTTTTATTGTTGTTTCACAGAACTAATGCTTCCTAACTTGAAATTATCAAAGCATGCATACTAAAAAACAGTTTACACCAAATGCTGATTCTATGATGAATATCCAGAAAGAGTTGACCATCTTGTATCAGTTTGCATGGTATTAACATTTACCAAATGTAAAACTCGGCATGACAGGGTGGGCCAATATTTACACTGGAAAAAATCTGCAACTTTTATTGGAAGGAAAAATTGGTGTGAATACCACCCAGACCCAATTACAGACCTGTAACAATTCTGTGGGACTTTGCAATACACACAGACAGAACAATCAAAACTAATTGCCTAGACATCGTGATCAAAGACCACAAAAACAAAATCTGCTTTCTTATGGACATGGCAGTTCCAGCAGATTGTAATTTAGCTTTGAAGATTTTCAAAAAATTATCAAAATACAAGGATCTTGAAGTGGAAATCTCAAATATGGGGTATCTGAAGACATCAGTAATTCCAGCTATGGTTGGAGTCTTGGGTTTGATTAGAAAAGATTCTGATAGACTCGTTGAAGGAATTCCTGGCAGCCCATGCCTTAAAGAAATACAAAACATTGTTCTTACAAGTACAGCTTACATCTTATAAAGGAATTTTATCTACATGCAGTCATAATGGCATTTCTGACCTTGTCTCTGGTTGGGCTCTGAAAGAAAATGAGTATACAACAGAAACCAAAGGAAATAATAATAATAATGATAGTGAAGTCATCAAGAGTCTTTAGATGTTACATCAAATAAGCTTTGGAGTAAACATCTATTAAAAAAAAAAATGGAAATACTTCTGATGTATAGTATAGCTGGTCACTCGTATTCAAGGATACTCATCTACTAGGGCAGCGAGCCAATCCCTATTGCAGACGCTTGCTCAGGCGCATTTGTGTTTATTCAACACCCACAGAACCCACCTGTTATTTATACTGCAACTATGCTGAGCAGACCTTAGTTACAGTTTCTGGGAAAGAGCACATTATCTAGCATGATCAACAATTTGAACAAGGCCAGCATGCTCAAGCCTTCAGATTCAAAGACTTGTGACTTCATGCTAGGACAGCTATCGACGGCCCCCAAGGGTTCTGTCTACCCAATTTCACTCACAAGGCTTGGGTCAACCCGTGGTGTAGTTTTTGGGCACTTTCCAAATGTATCATACACTGGGATCAACACCTCCAGTCTGATAACATCAGGATGTCGCCTTCCTGATCAATCGACCATGATGAGATTCAAACCTGGTTCTTATGGTCAGAATGCGAACGTTCTAACCACTCGACCAAGTGCCCCGTGATGCATCCTAATAAATAACAATAATAATATAGTAGAATTAATTTAAATGTGCACATGAAATAAACATTGAAGTAAAGGTCTAAAAATGATATTTTGATATGCACTAATACATAATATTAACAACATGGCTGAGTCATAGGTTGTCTTCAGATTTATACATGAAATGAGCTCACAAGTAAAGAGCACCATCCTGAGTATGACAAAAACTACATCTGCATCCTGGGTAGGATGATAAACAACATCCAACAGCAAGGCCTCTGATCAGGAGGTTTTAAGAAGCATGGCACCATGTCTTAATTGCTGGTGTTCCCAGGTACACCCAGACCCGGGGTGGTAGCACCTGTTAGGGTTCCAGCTATGGGTAAATAGTTAATCCCCCCCAAACTGGGGTCAAAACACAATGAAAGTGTAAAAATAGGTTTTAATACCAGAAATACTTTGTAAAAAAAATTATTACCAGCAATAAATTTTTGAAAAAAAAATTACCAGCTATACATTTTTGAAAAAAAAAATTATTATCTATACATTTTTGAAAAAAATATTACCAGCAATAAAAATCTTGTTGGCATTAAATAGTCCATTGAGGTTGATATGCCATAAAATAAAACCAAACCAAACCAAACGTAAAGGGCAGTAAAAAAAAAAAAAGAGATTGATTTGATATACTCAGATAGTTGATTTTCTTTGCTTCTATATTTCTGAACTTCTCAGAAATCAGGCTTTACATATTGCAAGAATAACAATATTGAGGAATTATCATTGATAGTTTTTAGACTCTTCTTTGCAAATGGTAGTACCTCACTTCTTTAAACTTACAATCACCTATTCTCTGCCAAAAATAAATTTCCTCAACCTTCAGTGACTGTGGGGGATTTAAAAATACCTGAATATTCCTTTAGAGAATAAGGACTTGAAATACTGATATGGTGTCAAAGATATTCAGGTGAGGTAAAAGTTGTGATAGCATCTGTCTCAGCAAAATATATACTTCTAAGTTGGTGTCAGATTGATTTGCCCCTCTCAAACCATAATTATGAATAGGCTTATGGCCACACCATGTTGAAATACTAGTTCCTCTCTGATCATCAAAGTTAAGCATTGTTGGGCCTGGTCTGAACCTGGACAGGGGACCACATGGCAATACCAGGTGCTGTAAGCTGCTTGGGAAAGGTATGAATTCACTTTTTCTCCTTCCAGCTATGAGTTAATGAGTAAGACTTGTATTACTAAATCATTATTATCTCCCCCACCCACCAATTCTGACAATCTAAAAGTATTTTCTGGCTTTAAATAACCTGCAAAGGGTTGATAAGCCATAGAAAATGAATGAATGAATCAATCAGTCAGTACATACCTGTCACATAATCAAGTACTTGTCACTTTATACACATAAGATATATGATAAAATATATTTTTAAGGTATGCTATGTTTATGGGTAAAAGTGGTCAATTTTAAGGATAGAATGTATGTAAATATAAAAATAGACATTGAAATCAACATCTAGTGGCGACAATCTGTTTCATGTTAAACACAATCATCAATCCATTGATGTTGATATGGTCTGATGATATATATATATATATATATATATATATATATATATATATATATATATATATATATATATATATATATATATATATATATATATATATATATATATATATATATATATACACACACACACATATATATACATACTACACATTCAGACACAGGTTTACAGCCATATCATGTTGAAACATTGGTTCCCCATAAAATGACTGAAGTTAAGCAGCATCAAGCCTGGTCAATACAAAGATGGGTGACCACTTGGGATTACCAAGTGCTGTAAGCTTGAATGTATGGGTGGTGTAATGAATAATAGCTCAGAATTGTTAATTGGAGAGTCAAGTTTGGTTCATTATATTCACTTATGTTCAAATATTGTTGGTAAAGGCATGAATCCACCTATCCTACCTCCAGCTATTTAATTAATTAGTTAATTAGTAAGATTTGTATCACTAAAACAATTATTATCTACCTAACCCCCCAAAAAAAAAAAAGGATTGTTTTCTTAAGAATTACTGGAGAACTGGCAGAGAAGGAAAAGAGACAGGAGGAAACAAAATAAAACGGAATAATGACTAGTGAGACCACTGCCTCAGAAACAGCAGCACGACAGGTGGCACACAACTCCTGGAATAAAATGTGCCAAGTGAACAATTTCACAAACCACTGAATTTCTGACAATAGCAAATCAAGTCTCACCAACTGCCCACTGCTGGTTTTCCCATTGCTTTTTTTTATATCAGTCAGTTGACATAGACCTGGATCTGGATATGTCAAGCTGTTCTGCTGCTAATAGGGAAAACCCAGGTGTGACTAGCTTTGACAGACATGTCCACACACAATTCAGGTCCTCTTTTGCATCTGTACTGACACACGTTCATCACAATGGCTTTAATTGTTTTTGTATATTGTTATTTTTATTGTTATGTTTTTTTTAATTTTTTATCAGGTGAGTTTAATGTTTTCAGGGAAATTATTGTTAATTGATATTCAGTTTATATTTTTGTGTTCATTATAGAACATTATGGATATTTAGAATATTAAATGAATTCACTGACAGGGGTTTGTGTTTGTTGATTTTTACAAACAGACGTTTTAAATATCAACATCCTCTTCCATGCAATCCAAAAGACAAGACTTAAGATAAACCTTTCCAAAACAGAAACTATGATCTGGATTTGGAATGAAAGCAGTGATGACACCTACCTAGAATCCATCATAAAAAATCAGAATATGGAATTAATAAATGCTAAAGGCTTCTAATGCTTTGGTGTATGGATCAGTTATAATAAATTTAGTATACAAGATACGGAAGTTGAACATAGAATATGCTGTGCAACGTATAATTTTACCCAACACTGCAAGTTGCTATAAAACCAAAATCTTAAACTAAGAACTCAAGTCATTCTCTTAAATAGCTTTGCCAAGTCTAGACTTTCATATGAATGCTATGCATGGCATCCAATTTGTTCAAAAATGTCTAAACTATCAGCTATGTAGAAACATTTTCTCAGATCAAAGATTAAAAATGGCTTCAAGTAAATGAATCCTCTAGGTATTAAAGAAAAAAATCCTTCCTTGGATCTTATAGATTGGTGCTACAGAATCGCAAAGAACTTTACCAAATAGCTTTGTCAAGTCTAGACTCTCAGATAGATGTCATGTGTGGCATCCAACCTTTCCAAAAATGTCTAAGCTAGCAGCTATATAATTTTTTTTTCTCAGATCAAGGATTAAAAATGGATTCAGGCAATGCTTAGTATATATCTAATTTTGTTCATTAATTTATAAGGATAATGAACTGTGTGCTAAGTCTGGTGAGTATAATAAATATTTAGCTGGGTAACAAAAAAATCAACATTATTTACCATGAAGTAGTACTTCAGATAAACCTTTCCAAGACATAAACTATGATCTGGAGTTGGATAATAAAGTGATAATAGATAGTAAACATTTCAAATACCTCAGTGTATAGATCAGTCATAAAAAATTTAGTATAGGGTGTAAGAAAATTGAACATAGAATAGGCATAGTACTATGAAGCATCCCAAGAAATAAGACTCAAGATAGAAATTGAAATGAAATCAGTGAAGGCACCTACGCTGAATCCATCATAAGAATTTAGGATGTGGAATTATTAAAAACCAAACACTTCAAATATTTTAGCATATGGATCAGTTGTATCAAATTTAGTACAGGAGATAAGGAAACTGAATATAGAATAGGCTGTGCTAGGGATAGTTTCATCCAACATTGCAATTTGCTACAAAACCAAAACATTAACCTGAAACAGAAAACATGAGTAATATTCTTAAATAACCTTGTTATGTCAAGACTTTCTTATGGGTGCCAGGTATAACAAAAAACCTGTTCAGAAGCATCTAAACTTTCAAATGTATACACTTCTTTATAAAATTAATGGTTGAATATTGCTTTGAATAAGTGAAGCCTGAGGGTCTTGGTAAATACCATTCTTCTTCAAACCTTTTGGAATGACACTACAAAATCATAAACAAAGAACTATACCAATGATACCACTTGAAGACTACCAACAGCAGCAACAATTAAAATGGATAGCACATGTAACTTGAAAAGAATATAATAACATAAGATATTGATGTTCCACACTATTTCCAACAAAAGGTTAGGATGGCTGCATGTTCAGATTACATTGGGTTACCAGTATAGGTTCTTTATATTATTTATTTGAAACTCTGAAATAAACATACAGAATCAAAGGTATAAACAAATAATATATATTTATTTATTTGACTTTGATTTGTGTGAGTCCTTTGTAAATTGGGGTTGTGAAAGTTTGTTGGGCTTGTTATTTGATAGTTTACTTTTGTATTAGTCATCATTTTATTGGCTACTGTCAGGAATATGCTTGTTTTAGAAATAGGTACGGTTTCAGTCTAAGGTGTATTCTCAGTCCTCTGAAGGGTAGAAAAATGTCTTAAGCAGATGACTGCTTACTTTCTTCATGCAATATACTTGGCTCATTTCTCTGGCAGTTCCTTCTTTGTCTCTACCTGTCAGCTGTGTCTGTTTATATCCACTTAAGAAATGGCTCCAGACTACTGGCGCAAAGCTTGGTTTTGGCAAACATCAAAAGTCTCTTTTTTTGACAGGCCAAAATTCTTTTATTTTCCAGTGTTCCTTTCTTTTCCATATTTTTTATAGTTGAATTTACACTTGGAGGCTCTCATATTTTTGGTATATTTCTAGTCCCAATGACTAGACCCTGGGATAGGAAACTTCTGCTATTTTACAGTTGTGTTAAATTTTTTCTTCTTCCTCTTTTTATTTGAGGGATCCCTTCTCATTAGTTGAGCAAGAAGTATAGGAAGAGAAGGGTAAAGAGAGAGAGAGAGAGAGAAAGTGATGGGTCTTAAAGGAAAGCAAATGCTTTATTTTAATTTGAATTCTTTTTTTTGTTTATATATTTTATTTTCATATTTTATTTTATTTTACATTTGGGTTCACCCCACCATTACCAGTGTCACAGAGTGGGGTTTGAGCACTGGAGGCAATTTAAACAATTGTGTCTCCTCTTTAGCCATGAGCTGTGTTAAAAATTATAGTTTTGTATGTATTTTTTCAACATACTTAATATTTTGCACTCCTAAAAATTTATTGTCTGGGTCAATCGCCCCTACTGGCTCTGTCCACACTATGCCACTGACCATTGCCATTATTCAGATTGATTCATTTCAGTTATGTGCTATGAGTGATACATGCTTAGGCGATCATCTATCTTTCTTTTTTCCTACAGTAGGTTGCCATTTCTTTCTGTGTTAGACCAGTTGCCAATCATGGCTATAGAACTTGGTCTGTTCTGCTATTTACCCATAGCTGAGGGGAGAAAAAGAGGATTCATACCTTCCCCAAGAGTATTAGCACGTAAGTGAATGTAATAGCTTTGACTGGAATTCGAATTCGGCTCTCTTATTCCTTAATCCAAGCCGCTTATCCATTATTCCACCCTGTGTGAATTTAAGAAGTTCTTGGGATTTTTAGTTCTCTGTATTTTTATTTAATATAAATATATCAATGTCACAGGTGTAAATTGTTGGCTGAGAGTGATTTTAAAAAAATAATTTTCTAAGACTGACATGTAGAATTCTGATAGTATTGGAATGACAGATGAAACTTCATATTGGTTTGAAGGAATAAGACCCATGCTTCATATTAATGAAATCCCTTTATTTAGGATAGACACTGTGAAAACTAGAAACAAATAAACAACATAATGCAATGGATATGAACAAACACAATACTTTTCAAAGAAACAAATATAAATGGTGACAACAATTACAATATTTCAACAGAAATTGAGGTACAGTGTATTAAAGGCCAGAATTTTAAGAGATGATAGTAGAAGCTAATAATTAGTGGAGGTTAGCTTCAGCCATGCTGATGAACCAGCACTAGCTAGAAAGCAGAAAACACATGATTGCTTCCTTACTCCAAAGTGTCATGTGAAAACAGATCCACAAAAAATTACAGTTAAACATATGTATGTATATATGTGTATATAATTCATATATGGTGTATGGCTGAGTGATTAGAACATTCACTTAATGGCCATGGGACTCTGGTTCCAATCTCACCATGTCCGATTTGTTAGTTAAGTGTCTGCCAGGTATTATCAGCTTGGAAAGGTGATCCCAGTATGCAGCATATTTAGAAAATGTTTGAGAATTACACCACGGGTAAACCCAAGTCTTGTGAGTGAAATTGTGTAGATCCAAAAACCATCCATTGCTGACATAGCAAGTTACAAGGCTCAAATGTTCTGGCCTTCCACCAAAACATTGAACACACCAGCACACACCTATGTCTTCTAAGTGAAATTGAGTAGATTCAAAAATCAATCATTGCTGACATAGCAAGTTACAAGGCTGGCATTGCAAACACACCTATGTCTTCTGAGTGAAATTGAGTAGATCCAAAAACCAACCATTGCTGACATATCAAGTTACAAGGCTCAAATGTGCTGGTATTGCACCAAAACATTGAACACACCAGCACACACCTATGTCTTCTGAGTGAAATTGTGTAGATCCAAAAACCATCCATTGCTGACATAGCAAGTTACAAGGCTCAAATGTGCTGGTATTGCACCAAAACATTGAACACACCAGATTATGCACTCATAGTTGCAGTATAAACTATAGGTGGACTCTTCAATTTTAGTGGGCACTTGTGATAGTAATTTGTTAGTCACCTTGGCAGACACATGTGCTCGAGAATGAATAGCCTCCCACTATTATAACGGTCAAATGTTTATTTTTATTTTATGAAATATTAAAATATATAAATTTCTTTTCTAATAAATTCACCCTAAGAAAGGTGATAATACCGCCATGACACAATGAGCTAATGGTGGCTGGAAGAGAATGAGAAGACTTTAGAAGGAACTGGAAACCAAATTCTAAACAGGAAACAAGGGATGAACCTCTCTGTTCAAAAGTCCCAGGAGGAGTGTAAACTGGATGATAGGTGAATATATCTACTCCTATAAATACTCATAATTTTAAAACTCTAACTGCTGCTACTATATAACTTATCAGTAACACAGTCTCTAAGCCTAATAATGCATAAACCAGGCCCTTTGGCAACCATTACAATCAGTTTTTGTGAACAGATTTCCAAAATGGTTGCCAAAAGGGAGCCTGTATGGTAGTTTCTTTGAAATTATTGGTTTTATTTTTTGAGGTAGAAGTGATAAATATTTATATACATTGTTAATCATAACATCTATTAATTCACTGACAGGTACATTGGTGAATAAATTTTTGATGTCTAGTAACATCAATATACTATTATTTGATTTAATGCTTCTGATAAGTTGTATGAAGTGATATATAGAGATTAGGCTGTATTGAGAAGGTAAGTATGGTTTAACGATTTCATTGTTGTTTTGAAAATTTGGGCAATATAAGTAGGTATTTGTGATGTCCAGTCTGGTGCAAGGGTTTTGTTCCCACCCCCAAATCTTTGATATATCCCCCACTCCACAATGTACTATATCTCAATTTTCATAAGTTAGTATTCATACAAAATACAAATTTTCTTGTAACCTAATTATATACAATAATGGATCAAATGCAATGTAGGTGAACAATTCAACTAGAAAAATTGAAAATAAATGCAATGTATCTCAATACAAATTAGAGACATGTCCTAATATATCAGTCCATGTTAACTAAATCAACAATGTTTTGTGACAAATTTTTAAGATCATCTTGAGATTTTTTTTGTTAAAATGTTGAATAATTTTAGTACATTCAACTTTATGGATGAAAAATAGTGAATTTTATTTTGACCCCAAAAAAGACCCCAGAAAGACCTCAGAATCTGCAAAAATTTGTCAGATGTACCTAGCTTAAGTTGTAAATTATATAAATGTAGATGTAAAAAAAGCAGATGTTGATAAGATAACAAGGGGAACAAAGTAATGAAAATTAATATTAGAGTATAAATGAAATTAATTAATTCTATATATATATATATGTATGTATAAATAAACATATTTGGTTGAATTAATGTTTCCTTCACACTCCACAAGCTCTGAGCGACCATCACTCCAAATTGCACCCCATACCATTACTGAAAGGCCCCCATTTTTCACCGTTGGCTGCAGTCTTTTTAAATCAAACTCTTGACTAAAGAGACCCATACCCATACTTTTCCACTGTTGGAAAATAATGCGAATCTTGACTCATCAGAGAAAATGACAAGTGGTCGAAAAGTTCACAGGTCTCTCCACCATCTCGTGAGCCCTATCCTTTCTGCGTTTGATATTGGCTGGATGGAGAAGTGGTTTCCTTCTCGCAGCTCTGCCATAGTAGCCCAGCTTGTGAAGATACCTGACAGCTGTTCTGGGACTGACATCAACTTGTGTTGCTATGTCAGAGGCCTTGCAATGTGGATCCTGTTCAACATTTCTTTCGACAATACACATGGTTCTTTCAGAGGGCCCAGGGTGGCCTAGATGAGGTTTTGTGCACTTCTTGCCCTCTCTGGTGAATTGTACGATCACTCTATTAACAGTAGAAAGGGGTATTGAAAGATTTTCACATATTTTTATTTGACTAAGACTACCTTCATGTTGGCCCACGATACGTCCTCGCTGAAATTCGGATCGGTCTGATGCTCCTTTGGTTCGTGGCATGTTCCAGTATTGTTATCTGCAATTTTAATCAAATAATCTAAGTTAATTTATCTTGGTTATTAAAAAAATCAGAAATAAAATTTATCTTGGTGTTTATTCAATTCTTTCATGTCTGTGTATATATATTATATAGCGATATATAATTTTATATAATTTTATGTATCAACAAACAGTATTTAGAAAAATAGTATAACAAATTGTAAAAAAGTTTTTGGAACACGTTTCATCTGTTAGAATTTTATCAGACTGGGCTTTGTTGATGTTGCCATGTCTACATATGCGCACAAAATGAGAAACGCTGGTAGTCACAAAATTTTTGAAAGAATATTTTTGAAAGAATATTTTTGAAAGAATATTTTTTCAATATAGCAAAATTAATCTATATTTTTTCTTTTTCTCTCCATCACCCTTGTCACTGACTATCCAACATTGTGAAATTATTTCAAAAATATTCCTTGCAGATTGACCACAGATACTCGATTGGATTTAAATCAGGAGAGTTTCTGGGCCAGACTATAGTACTTTGATTTGATCATGGGTAAGACTTGTTATTGTGTCTATGCAGTGTTTCAATTTTTGTACACTTTCACACACCACTGCAAATGACCTAATCTGAAGAAAAAAATAGAAATCAATCCCACCCTGTCACTCCAGTGGGTCTAAAACAGACCGTATGGTGAAAGAAAGGAAACTAAAGTGGTTGTTTTAATTAATTTGCACAAGGGTGTGTGTATATATATATATATATATATATATTTTAATTACTTTTTAAAAAATATGATTCCATCACTACATAAGAGTACTCATGTTTCAAAAACAGAAGATAAAAACTTCAATTTAATTATAGAAATTAAATTAAATTAAAGTACCTCGTCCTGTTTCATCCTCAAGCAAATTTTGGAATAATTAATTTTGAAATTTACAGAGCTTTATAAGCATATACATTAGTAATATCAATTTCTATGGATATGGAGAAAACCAATCATTTTAATAAGGGGTGGTAGGGTATTCATTTTCACTGACAACTATTGTATCAACATATTAGTTACTTTAGAAAAGAGGTTAAGTCAAGGTAGGTCTGGGGTGCCTTTTTTCAAACGAATGATGACATCCGTTCATCGCATATCGTCTGGTCTATTTCAACAACAGAAAGTTTTTGACACTTTTGTTACATCATTAAATGTGTATTTTTATATATATATATATATATATATATATATATATATATATATATATATATATATATGTAGGTACCTGAAAATCGCATTGAGCATGAAACTCTGAGTTTTTAATTAGTTTTTATTAATATATACTTAAGAGCTCTGTTACTTAGCATTGGGCACTGTTTTTCTTACACCAAAGGATATATCTATATCTGTATTTGTATTTGAACACTTACACATACATTTATTTATATTTAGCAATTTTAGTATATATATATATATATATATATATAAAAATGTCAAATATATATATATATATATATATATATATATATATATATATATATATATATATATATATATTTGACATTTTTTATGTTTATAGGTCTTTTTATAGATACAAATATTTAAGCAAATGCTCTGTTTATAATAAACAGTATTAATAACATTTACCGGCCTGAATGTCCGAG
Organism: Acanthosepion pharaonis; assembly: GCA_903632075.3. NCBI lineage: Eukaryota > Metazoa > Mollusca > Cephalopoda > Sepiida > Sepiidae > Acanthosepion > Acanthosepion pharaonis. Next base: position 2,198,781 of record CAHIKZ030000446.1, on the reverse strand, counting down.
AAATTTTCATAGAAAATATTCGTCCTTTGACATTTACTTAAATATTTGCATCTATAAAAAGAACGTATAAACATAAAAAAATGTCTTAAATAATTGTCGGACTTTGTCCATTTCATAATATATATATATATATATATATATATATATATATATATATAATATATCCTATATAAACTCATATATTTATTATAGTTGGATTGTTCACCTATATTGCATATGTTATAAAATAAAATAAGATATATCTCGGCTGATTTACATGCAAATACTCAAGAGCGAGAGCCAGATGTGAACGGGACAAAGCCCCATCACAAAATAACTATTATCTTCATTTACAAATGTTCCTGACACACGAGTTCCGGTCGAAAAATAAAATAATATTTAAAGTGTTCTATTTTCTGTCCAATAAAATGCTTCCCTCCTAATTATACTCGCTTCGTTTTTTGAGCCTGTTAACCCATAAAAAAACGCTATAAAAGGGGTCACATGGAAGTACAACAGCAGTCAACTGTTGGCTAGGGAACAGACCGTCACGGTCAGGTTGAGCAGTCAGCAGCTGTCAGCAGGGGAGCATCAACCACCGTCAACATGTGTGAACTACTATGAGAGATCGACCTAGATCCAAAGTCGGCTTATGAACTATATCACAAGGTAGCTGTCCCAAACCCTCAAGTTCCTGTTGAAATAAACCACGTAAATCTATTTCTGCTGTTGTCATATTTCTTTCTTGCAACCATAGGCTTGTCTATAACACATATGATCCATAACTGTGCATAATTAAGTTACAATAAAATTTGTATTTTATATGAATACTACCTTATGAAAATTGAGATGTGGATGTGTGGGGCAGCCCCATGTAATAGATTCAGGGAAGGGGTACAAAACCTATTCACCAGCTCTGACCCATGGACATACCTGTTTGTCAAAAAGTTTACTCACTCAAACATGTATATCCATTTCAAATAATGTGAAACAATTTTGGATTATAAATAAAATCTGCCATTTCCTTTGAAATTAGTTTGTTTACATTTCAGATGTATGGGCTTTGAGAGATCAGAACACGATATATAAATTCTTTAAATAGGGTGACTGACCTTTTGACTTTGAAAGTATTCCCTGGCTTAGCAATATAAAAAAAATTTGTTTGAATCCTGCCAGAAGGCACAATTTTTTTATTAAGTCTCTTGAATCCATAAGCTTTTAGACATAAATTTACACTGTTTAAAATAATGCTAGTGTGGGTGTAAAAAAGAGAAAGATCTACAACCAAAAACTAACAAACTTTCTTTCAAAGCAGCTACCAAACTTTATAACCAAAGAAAGAAAGAAAACAAAGATAAAATAAAAAGAAAATAAGAAATAAAGACAATAAAAGAACACAAATTTAAGAAAACAAATAATATCTGATAATTAACCATAAAAAAAATAGGAAAAAACCAGTTTCACCTTTTTGACATTCCTGTTTTTATAAGCCCCCAGTGGCCTATATATCTATATTGAGGCTGCACAGTCTATAAGTCTTTAACCAAACTTACATATATACATGCATAAGCACACACACGCACATACATAAATAAAAATTTCATTAAAAACAACTCACAAAGTACTGTGTAAGTACAAAGTAAGTTTCTTATTTAATTTTTCTTTTGTTATAATTTTTTTCTTTTCTGAACATAAATTATGTAGAAATTGATCTGTATATCCGAGCACTTTCGATTATACTTTTAGCCATTATCAAGGATGATTTTATTTTTACTTTTAACTGAATGTATGGATTGTTTTATGCATGTTTCTAAAGTTATAAGAATTGTCAGCACATTGTGGCCATGTTCATAGTTGATATTATTGAGTGTTGGCTTTTTCTTTTTTATTAATAATGCTTCCATTATTTTTAGCCTTTTTTATATATGGATGAGGTTATTATGTTTTTATTGTCAACAAGTATGTTGTGGATGGAATTTTGTAGGTCCCTGTGTGTATTTAAATGACACCTAATCAACCTTTGGTCAGAGAGATGTAACACGCATCTTCTTGTTAGACATGTTGTAGTATATCCAATATAATTATTCATGAATTTAGTTTGATCAGGAACACAATTCCTTAAGGGATATGTGAATTCATAAATAATATTGGTTCTCTGTAATTTGGATCTTTAAGATGAGTTATGAGTTACTTTGTTGGTCATTTTTAATAAAACTTGTATAAAAGATAGCTGCCCAAATACACAATTATATATATATGCGTGCGTGTGTGTGTATAGTGACAACTCAGTAAAGGCTTATGGCCATATGGCATTGAAATATTGGTTTCCATATGATTCCCAAAGTTAAGCAACATCAAGCCTGGTCATTACCTAGATGGGTGACTGCTTCAGAATACCAGGTGGTGTAAGCTTGGATGTACGGGTGGCACAATAGATAATGACTCAGAATTGTTAATCAGATAGCCAAGTTGCAATTGCAGTTGGGTTTGTTATATTCACTTACAGGCAAATATCCTTACGTCTTCTCTCCCCATCTATGGGTTAATTAGCAAGACTTGTATCACTAAATCATTATTATCTCCCAAAAAATTCTTACACTCTAAAAATATACTCTGGCCTTAAATAACCTGCAAAGTGTTGATAAGCCATAAAAAAATGAATCAATCAACAACTCAGTAAGTTAGATTTTGGTAAACAGCAATAAGCAGTACAGAAATTCATTAAAAGGGGAAAAAAGTTAAATTCCTTTATTGCAAATGTTATTTATGCTCAAATTTTTGAAATTATGAATTATTATTAAGTACCTTTGTATTTTGACCAGCATCCTCATCTTTGCTGTTAACCTAACAAGTCTTTGGCCGTTGTAACCTCCCACTTTCTTGAGGTGTTTGCCATCCTTGGTAATCACAGAATCCTTTATTCAATCCAAAGGGCAGAGGTTGATCTCATTCAGTTTTTTTTTATATGGAATCTATCTCTGTGGATTTAATTTTGAACAAGACCTTATATTCCATTGAAAAGGGGTAGATTGTTCTCATTCCACTTTCCAGTCCATTTTTTATCATTTCAACCCATGCAAGGCAATAAAGACACAGGTACTGATGTCAGAGTATATGAGAAAAAAACATTATTAAAGAGAAAAAACAATAAAAGGACAGGAGTTAAGAAGACAGAAGATAACAATTGAAATTGCATTAACATTGGGAGGGAATAACTGTGAATTTTTATTTATTTTTTCTTCTCCAACAATAAGAGTAGATAGATTCACCTTTTGTCTGGTTCACACTCCTCCCTGTTTTTTTAAACATGAATAGTAACCAATTCCAGTGTGTATTGATGAGACCTAGCCGCCAATCTAGTACTGCACTTAAATTCATAAAGTCTAGGTAGCATAGAGGAAAGTTCATCAGAACAATTACCATGAAAATGTTTATAGAAAAAGCACAGGGAAGCTACATTACAATGGTGGAAAAGTGGCTGAAGGTGAGATGCCAGGTCAGGATCATAACATTACAGATTCTTCCTTGCATTTTACCAAGAATTTCTAAAGACATAGAAGTAACAAACCAGTTGTGGTAGCAATATTCAGTGCATGGATGAATGGTAAACTTATAAATGTCCAAGATAGATTATGGTGAGCAAAATTGCCATGCATGACACAATGGACCAACATTTATAGAAGCAGACCTAGCAATTCATTCAGTAAAATCTTTCCTCTTCACGACAGCAGAAAAAGTTATCTTGAGAAGATGCAATGAGTCACTTTTCTGAAGGTTAGCATCAGCCATGCAAAAAGGGTTCTTTTGGACAATTAAAAGAGAGCAGTTTTGTTTTGGAGATGGTAGATTCCGCAGAGGATGGGATAAACAGTTTAGTTCAAAATCAAATACATAAAGGTAGATTATTTTCATTTCACTTTCCTGATAGAACAGTCTACCCCTGTGGATGGAATAAAGGGTTTGGTTCAAAATTCCGAGTAATTTTGCAATTTTTAACAATCAAAATAAGCAACTAGGTCTGAAAAGAATGATATTATTAATAAACTGGTATTTTAAATTTAATAATAGATCTTTATGCTTCAGTGCAGTTATGAATAGAGCAGAGATTTCACAACTGACAAAAGACAGTTCAGGAATTCACTTTCTTTTTCCTTTCTTTGATGCCATATGTAAATTCAAATACTTTAATGGATTTATTGCCCAATCAGTTCAAAGCTTCCTCAACCATTCAGAGTGTCTTCCACTATTAGAAACATATTTGCCTTGTAAAAGAATTGATTTCTGCATTTTTTATCTCTTTTTAATGCATATTTTCTTGATGTTTTTTTCACGCTCCTCTGTTGTTTTTTTGCGGAATGTCTTCTGGAAATTTTTTTGTGTCCTCCTTCAAGCAATATAGATATTTCTTGAATCCCTGATTTATTTGATTTTTTAAAGATGCAAGGCAGTAAAGCCACTAAGACACAAGGGGTTATTAAGTGTGGAAGATCAAAAAAAAGAGAGAGAAACATTAAGGAGTAAGAATAGAAGAGCAATCAAGACAGTTGATAATGATTGACAGTGCATTTAAATTTAAATTTTTGAAATTAGGCCTCATATTCATCCATAGCTGAGGAGGAGGATTTGGAACATTTCTCAGGAAGTCCTCAGCTGTGGTCAAGTTTCTATTTAGGAATGTTGAAAATTGTTCATTTCAGCTTAGTGTCTTGTGGATCGGTCAAGATGTTTGTATTATCAGCAGCTAGAAGGGATCCAGTTGATGTTTCCACTGTTTCAAATAGTTCCAAATCTCTGGAAAAATCTTTACCAGTATCCTTCTAGAATCTCAATATGGATCCTGTGCCTCTTATGGTACAATCAACTTTCTAGGCAAGGCAACTCCAAGAGAAAAGCAGGGAACGACAAAAAACCCATTTTCTTGTTTTCTGTAACCTGGAATGCTATCAAAGGTCTTTCCTAAGAGCTGCAATGTGGAAATTTCTTCATTGTTTTGGATGAACTGACCACATTATCTCTCTGATTCAGGTAATGCATAACAATGTCTGGATGTGTAATTCCTCTAAAATATGCTTTCAGAAGTATTTCCAGTCATGTGGGGACTAAAACAAGGATGCGTCTTGGCACCTATATTATTCAAGCTGTAATTCTTCACAAACTTCCTCCAGACAATTCAGAAGTTGACATCAGATATTGATATGATCGAAGACGTTTCAACTTTAGTAGATTTTGAGCTAAATCTCTAACATACATGCAAGAAATCTCAGAATTTCAATATGCTGAGGACGACAATGCGCTCTGTCATTTAAAAGAACTCCAACAGTCTGTGAACAATTTTGCTATGGCCTACCATTGTTTTGGCCTTACAGTAAACATTAATAAAACCAAGGTCCTCTCACTGTTAGCCCCAAATACCAGATTTTGATATTATCAGCTGTGATACCTCTCTAGAACAAGTAGACCATTTTCCATATCTACGCAGCCTTTTATCAAACAAGTGCACCTCAGAAAAGGATGTGGAACACAGAACTGGAGCTGCACACAGGGCATTTGGAAAGTTAATCAAACGCACCTTCAGCAACAAAGATATGAACTTAACAACAGAAATTATAGTCCAGTATTTACATTAGTCAGACTATTGTCCTCATCTTTGTCGCCATATTTGTCACAACGTTTCGGCCATTGTACGCTCCGGCCTTCTTCAGGTGGTTGGAATTTCGAACTGAACCCTTTATTTTGATCACTGGGGTAGACTGTTCTAGTTTCACGTGCCATGCTTGATGGATGTCAGTTATCAGTTATCTCCTGCTAATTTTCCCTCTGAAAGTTCTCCACTGCCTTAACCAGGTATTGAACTCACCAACGCCTTTATCCACTGTGCCATGTGTCCTTGAGGAAATGTTGTGACAAATATGGTGACAAAGATGAGGACAATAGTCCGACTAATGTAAATACTGTACATAATACCTCATCTCAGAAATATAGACAGACTCAGAAATTATAGTATATAATGTTCTTATCATTTCAATTTTCCTATTATGGCTGTGAAAGCTGGAATCTAACAATTAGAATGATTTCATCAGCAAAAGCTTCTTTCAATCATAAACGTCAAATGGAATTACTATGTGACCAACGCTGATGTCCTGGAAAGAGTCAATGGTCAAAGCATTGAATTGCTGATCATTTCAACACAGTCTTTGATGGTCAGGACATGTAGCAAGAATGGAAGAGTCAATATTTCCACGTCAAGTCTTATTCAATGAGCTCACTGCAGGAAAAACCACAGCGTTGTCCTCTTCAAAGATACAAGGACCAACTGAAAACAATACTGAAGGCCACTGGGGATCAAGAGGCAGCAAGTATCTTAAAATCTATGACATATTGGAATTTTTGTTATTTTTAGGAATTCATTATTTATAAAAATTAATCAGTGTAGATAAATCAAAATTGTAAAAATATAAGTTCATTTCCAAATTTTGACTGTTTCAATCATCAATAGGATTCAAATGCGTATATAAGTAATCGTATAATAAAACCCATTGAGGCAGACAGAACTCAAAATACATATCACTTTCATATATGTGTATTGACCAAGGTCCTTGTACAGCCAGCTCCAAATTTCATTTTACCAGATTTTGATATTACCATTTGTGATACATCTCTAGAACAAGTAGAGCCTTTTGTATATCTAGACAGCCTTTTATCAAACAAGTGCACCTCAAAGAAAGAAGTGGAATCCAGAAATTGAGCTGCACACATGGCATTTGGAAAGCTAATCAAGAACGTCTTCAACAACAAACATCTGAACTTAACAACAAAAATCATGGTCTAAAATATTAGTCATTTTTACTTTGCTATGTGGTTGGGAAACCAGGACTCCATATTGTCACAGTATCCAAAAATTGGAATGCTTTCACCAGTGAAAGCTTAGTTCAATCTTGAACATTAATTGGAATTACTATGTGACTAACATCAAAGTCCTGGAAAGATTTAAAGCATCAAATCAATGACCATTAAACACTCCCTTCTATGGTTAGGACATATAGCAAGAATGGAAGAGTCAAGGTTTCCACATCAAGTTTTATTCAATGAGCTAACTTCAGTGAAAAGACCATGAGGTTGCCCTCTTTGAAGATACAAGAACCAACTCAAAATAACACTTGAGCCTAAATCATTAGAAACACAAGGACAAGACCATATCAACTGGCAATGTTCTATCATCATCATCAGAACAAAAGACTTTGAATCCATCAAAAGTGAAAAGAATAAGTCAAATGACAAAAGAGAAAGGATCAAGAAACTCAACCTCATTATCCTCCAACATTACTATGCAGTCAATGTCATCGGTTCTTCCATGCAAGAATTGGTCTACTTAGTCAGCAATGCCATCATCATAAAGGAATCATCAGAAAAGAAGAAATTAAATTCTTGGATATGATAATATATAGATATAAAAGTGAACATAGAAGTCAACACTTAGAAGCAACAGTCTGTTTCATGTTAGATGCAATCATCATGGCCTGACGATTGCATCTAGCATGAAACAGACTGTCGTCTCTAAGTGTTAACTTCTATGTTCACTTTTATATTTACACATGCTCTATCTCTAATATTGAGCACTTTATCCCATAAATATAGCACATCTTAAGACTATATTTCTTCATATATATATATATATATATATTACTCTTTTGATTCTGTAATGATGAGTTTAGCTAATGTAATATCGTTCAATTCATGAAAATATATTGTGGCTATTTTATTTTTAATAAATAAAACTTTATTATTGTATTGGTGTGTTTCACTTACAATTTACAATGTATGTTTATGTAACAAATTTATTATAATTTTCTTTTCGATGAATAATTATTGATTTAATATATATTGGAGTGGAGATTGCGTGTTATGTTATTTTTTTCAGCCATTTGATAATATTTCACATAATTGTAACACTCTAAGCATTTTTGTATTGGGAAGTGTAAACACACCAGGGGACTATCCATTTTTGGAAACACAAGGTGTCTAATGCAGGGTTATGTAGAAACTTTAGTTAATAAACAAAACAAACATTTTGGCTAATCCATTGTAAGTGCTTATATAATGCTCACAGTTTTGGTAACCAGTTAGGAGAGGTTACTTGTAACTTAAAAGATGTGATAGACTTTTCAACATTAGAAAAAGCTCCTTGCTTTCTTAAGGTCTGAACATCTTCTGTGCTAAGATATATATTGCCCTCTTGGCATCAATTTAAACAGATGCCTTTATTTTTCTCATAGGTCAAAACTATAATGTTTGTAAGTGAGAATTTGACTGAAATATGTTGGAAAATTTCCCAAGTTTTCATCTGAAATCAAGAAAATATTAATTTTAGGCAAAATGGTCAGAATATATTAAAAAAAACAATGGTGTCAGTTAAGCCCATATCCTCCTGTCATCAAATTGAACTGACATTTTTTCCATATAGCTAAACTATAATTAAAAACTGATTATATGATAGAAAGTAAAAATTTAACTAAAATATGTTGGAAAATTTCTAAGCTTTGAAGTGTCTGTAATGTAATCAATCCTTTCTCACCAATGTAATGTGGCTACCCTCTGTTTCTTCTACAAATATTTTCATGTTGTGATGAGCTTTTTGCCTTAGTGTCTCAACTGTATGAATTTAAGTGTGCTACTAGACTAGAAACTAAGTTTCACCAATTTACTGAGTTACCTAGATGCAACCATCTATTCTAACAATTTCTTTTCTTGCACTTTTCTTATCATTTCTTGATTCCCTACCATCCATTATCTTCAAAAATTAAAATGCAACATCACCACCATTTTCTGTTTTCCTGAACCCTGTTCTTTAATAGTCCTCTTCATACATCTCATTAAAGTTTTCTTTTTTCTTTCACTCCCTGTCATGCCCTGCATCCTAGTGGCATTATTGCCTTGCTTGGGGTGAAATGATTAAAAACAAAAATACAGACGTCAGGCAAAATAGTCATTATATATATATATATATATATATATATATAAGGTGGCTGTTTAAAATGGTTAAGCTATTATCTAATCAATTAATAATAATTTCTAATCTATTCATTTATTACTATAGATGTAAATTTAGTGGACAGGATCAGTACATACTACACCTGAACCTCACTGATTGGGGATCTCGGGTAGAGTTTTGTGAATCTTGCTATCTTATCATTTGCTTTTTTCTACCTATATATATATATATATATATATATATATATATATATATAAAAGAAATATATATATTTATGGAATAAAGTGCTCAATATCAGAGATAGAGCGTGTAAATATAAAGTGAACATAGAAGTCAACACTTAGGCCGACGACTGTTTCATGCTATATGCAATTGTGGCCTGACGATTGCATATAGCATGAAACATGTTGACTTTTATATATATATATATATATATATATATATATATATATATATATGTTACAAATTAAACTGGGCACAACTGACAATTAAAGGATTAACAATTTCTATGGATTTTGACGTCATTCTGTAGTTTTTTTTTTTTTACCAAACCCATGAATGTTATCCTCCTGCTAAGTGTCAAACACTATATAAAATTCACTATTTTTTAACCATAATGTTGAATGTGTTAAAATTATTCATACAAAAAATTAGTTGTGAAAACATGAATAAACTGGAGTTTTAAATGTTAACATTATTATTGGTAGTTTATTCACTGTCTTGTGAAACTGGAGGACCTAAGCCTGATTGAGGGTACCAGACAATGTTTTGTGACCCTCAATATCTTGTCAACATTTGCATTTTTTCCTACATTTAAAAATTAACCTTAATTGACCTATAGCAACCAAAAAATTATAGTGGGTTCCGATAAAAATAAAAAAAAATATAAAAATAAAATATATGAACAAAAAATAAAAAGACTTCAAATTAAAAATAGGCATTTGCACTTTCCTTTGAAACCCTTATCTCTTTCTTTCTCTCTCTGAACTTCTCTTTCTATACTTCTTTCAACTAACAAGAAGGAAACCCTTAAATGAAAAAAGGAAGAAGAAAAAGAAAAAGACTGAACCTATTCAAAAACACCAAAAGTTTGCAGAAACAGAGCATTTTTATTTTCAATTAAAAAAAAAAAAAATCAAGGAAGCTATATGCATAACTTCTGTTATAAAAAAATGAAAAAAAAGGCACAATGGAAGTTTTCAGGGCAGATTGGCACCCACCAAATTTCTGAGATTACTACTATCCCTACCATGGTCTGACTTCAAAACACCAAAACAGACATTTCTCCAGACTGTCATCTATACTTGCCTCATTAATGAACTTTTGCTCAGCCAAATACCAAAGAATTCAGTTTTTACTCTAAAGAAAAGGGGTCTCTCGGATGATTAAGAATATGGAGTGAGTAGCCATGAACAAGTAGAATTGACAAAGTTTGCCATAACAAGAAAAGAACAGAGCAAAAACAGACAAGCAAACACTATATGCATGGCAAATTAACAGTAATAAGGCAAAGCAACAATATCATGACAAAAAGTTCACAAACTAAGAATTGGCACCAACAGACAAAAGCAAGATTAAGCAAGCGAATGTACCATTCTGACTTCAAGACAAGATAGACCAGGACTGTGTCAGATGAAACCATGAACTGTTCTATTTTATTGGCTAGAAAAAATCCCATCATGCATTTGTGTGCTTCTGCGGGGAAAGTATTTTGCAGTCATTGGTTATCCAGGTTAATAACAAGCTAAGACTAGTTTTGTGCCTGATCCCATGCAAGCAGGGTCTGGACAGATTTTGACCACTGGCCTGAGGGTATGCACTTTGGTTCCCCACATTAAATAACTGACCTTGCATCATAATCTGCCCCAGTGGCAGGGAGTGGCTTTGAGTAGATACCCATTCCCATTTCAGATCTTCATTAGTGAGCAAGCTTCTATAGGCAGAATACTGTGACTGCTCTTATTATTTTTGAGGGGGTGGACGGGTTCTACTAACACATTGTATTTTAGTTTGATGTGCTATTTTTAGTTTTATTTTTTGGGTTCATCCCCTCTCCATCATTTCACATGTGTTTATATGTTTAGATAAGAAAAAAATTCAAAAAATCAAAAAAATAAGGACAATTTAACTCTATGAAACTTTCATTACATGGTGATTTTTGTAGGTTTCCTGTGAAGATGTGGTATTGTGGTATATTTTGAATTGAATGGTGTTGGATGAGTTCTTGTGATGAATGAGCAAATTGTAATGGATGAATGGGTCGTGAATCTGATTAGCTAGGTCTAGGATAGTTAATGTTGACCAGCCCTAACCCTCTTCCTCTTTGGCCTTGTGCCAAAATTGTTCTTCATAAATAATAAATCAACATTCCTATTTGGGATTGAAACTAACAGAAAGTTTGTTTTTTTAACTCTTTTGTTATAGTATCTACCTATAAGCAAAACTAATTGTTTTGCTAGTAACCAAATAAGAATTATATTTGGTTCACTGCATTCGTAGTTGTCTCATTATCTTAAGTGCTTTCACACAAGAGTTCATATTTCCCATGGCCAAAAATAGTGAAATGGATTGATTGGTTTTTATAGCAACTTTTATTTTTTGTTTCTTGTTTTCTTTCCAGTGAAGCACTTAACAAGGCAATTATTGGCAGATTTTGAAGACTGGAATTATTCAATCCATATTGTCAACGCTGTTCACATGAGTGAGTTTGCTGAATTTGTTGGCACTGATATTTTCTGCTTTGTGGAAAATGGTAAATCAAAGAATTACAGAATTAAAAATTAAGTCAGGATGCCAACAGATGCTGGCATTTGGTTGAAAGCCAATTCTTAGGAATTATTGATTACCAAAAATTATTTTTATTTGGATGAGTTGTATTTTTTTTTTTTTTTTTTCTTACTTTTACTTTTTTTCTTTGGATTCAAAAGTGTTATAAGAAAGTGAAATTGTAAAAGAGAGGAAGAAAGAAAAGAGATAGAAAAAAGAAAAGAAAAGGAAAAAGTGAAAAGACAAAGAAAAAGAAAGGGTGGATGTTGAAGGCTCAAAAAGGAAAAAATACAATGAAGAAGAAAGAAAGAAATGAAGAAATAAAAAAGAAGCAAAAAAGAGAGGGAATGGAGTAGGAATTGAAAGAAAGAAGAAAGAAAGAAAAAAGAAATTGAGAGTAAAGAAGCAAAAGGGAGTAAAGAATGAAAAAAAAAGAGGGTGGAATAAAAAGTAGAAGCAAGAAAGAAACATATCGGAGTCAAAAATGGAAGGAAAGATGGAATAAAATGGAAAAAGAAAAGGAAAGAAAAAGTTAGGCAAAAATAATAAAGGAAATAAATGTAAAAAAAGACTTTCAAAGAAAGCAAAAAGAAAGAGAAAATCAATGAGAGAGAGAGAGGGAACAAAGTTGAAAAAGAAAGAAAGGAGAATATTTTGAATAAAGAAGAAAGGTTGAAGAAATAAGAATGAGATATTTTGAGTACGAAGATAAGAGAAAAGGAGATGTAAAAGAAAATCTAACAAGGAGAAAATAAGATGGAAATTATAGAAACCTGGGAATAAAGGAAAGAAAACTTGGGAATAAATGGATGAAAATAAGAAAATGAAAGAAAGGAATGAAAATAGAAAGATAAAATGAATAGGGAGAAAAAAGAAAAGAAAAAATATTACCCTTTCTTTTCCAATTCTAAGAATTCTTCTTATTCTTATTTTTTTAATGCAGTTTTTCCTTCTTTATATCATTCTCCTTCCAAGCTTCTTCCTTTCACTTATACATTCTTTATTTCTTTCTTTCTTTCTTTCTTTCTTTCTTTCTTTTACATATAAGCTTCTCTATTTTCTCACTTTCTGGTTTTACCATTTATTTTCTTCTTCCTTCCATTTTTTCCTTCTGAATTTCTTCATCCTTTGTTTCTTATAACTCTTTTCTTCCATCTTTACTTCTATTTCTTGCTTTCCTTTTTTCTTCTAATTCTTTTCTTTTGTTTTTACTCCTCTTCCTTTCTTTCCTTCATCTTTCCAACTCTTTTCTTCTCTCTTTACTTCTCTCCTTTTCTGTCCTTCTTTCTTCCCACTTTTTCTTCTCATTATACTTCTCTCCATTTCTTTCCTTTTAACTCTTTTTCTTCTCTTCCTATTTCTCTCTCTTTCTTTCTTCCTTTCTTTCAACTCTTTCTTCTCTCTTTACTTCTCTCCCTTTCTTTCTTTCTTTCTATTTTCTTCTCTCCCTACTTCTCTCTCTTTCTTTCTTCATTTCTTTCAACTCTTTTCTTCCCTTTTTACTTGTCTCTCTTTCTTTCTTTTTAACTCTTTTCTTCTCTCCCTTTCTTTCCTTTTAACAATTTTCTTCTCTCCTTTTCTTTCCTTTTAATTCTTTTCTTCTCTCCCTTTCTTTCTTTTTAACACTTTTCTTCTCTCCCTTCCTTTCCTTTTAACTCTTTTCTTCTCTCCCTTTCTTTCCTTTTAACTCTTTTCTTCTCTCCCTTTCTTTCCTTTTAACACTTTTCTTCTCTCCCTTTCTTTCTTTTTAACTCTTTTCTTCTCTCCCTTTCTATCCTTTTAACTCTTTTCTTCTCTCCCTTTCTATCCTTTTAACTCTTTTCTTCTCTCCCTTTCTTACCTTTTAACTCTTTTCTTCTCTCCCTTTCTTTCCTTTTAACTCTTTTCTTCTCTCCCTTTCTTTCCTTTTAACTCTTTTCTTCTCTCCCTTTCTATCCTTTTAACTCTTTTCTTCTCTCCCTTTCTTTCCTTTTAACCCTTTTCTGCTCTCCCTTTCTATCCTTTTAACTCTTTTCTTCTCTCCCTTTCTTTCCTTTTAACTCTTTTCCTCTTTCCCTTTCTTTCCTTTTAACACTTTTCTTCTCTCCCTTTCTTTCTTTTTAACCCTTTTCTTCTCTCCCTTTCTTACCTTTTAACACTTTTCTTCTCTCCCTTTCTTTCCTTTTAACTCTTTTCTTCTCTCCCTTTCTTTCCTTTTAACACTTTTCTTCTCTCCCTTTCTATCCTTTTAACTTTTTCTTCTCTCCCCTTTCTTTCCTTTTTAACTCTTTTCCTCTTTCCCTTTCTTTCCTTTTTTTAACTCTTTTCTTCTCTCCTTTCTATCCTTTTAACTCTTTTCTTCTCTCCCTTTCTTTCCTTTTAACTCTTTTCCTCTTTCCCTTTCTTTCCTTTTAACTCTTTTCTTCTCTCCCTTTCTTTCCTTTTAACACTTTTCTTCTCTCCCTTTCTTTCCTTTTAACTCTTTTCTTCTCTCCCTTTCTTTCCTTTCAATTCTTTTCTTCCCACTTTACTTCCCTACTTTTCTCCCCACTCAATCCTAGAATGTCAACATTTTAATCTTGAGCAAATACTGGTCTCTTCAATATCATCAAGTCACAATCTCATATTCTCATTACCGGATCAATAAAATGATTAAATTACTTCTGTAGCGGCTCTGAGGCATATCATATTTCAAAATGCATTTCTCTCTTGCCTCATATTTAGTTAATTTAAATTTGCTTTAAATATATATCAAATTAAAACTTTCCTTGTTTTTATTTATAAAAATAAATGGAGGAGCCTACTGATAGCTATAAAAAACAAACAAGGAAATTACAATTTTCATTTCTTCCATGGAATTTTTCATTATAAGATTTATTAAAACTTTTTTCTTACTCCTCTTTCTTTACTCTTCCATACTCTTCTTTCATTACTCTTCTTTCTTTACTCTTCTTTCATTACCCATTTTTATGCACCTTCTTTTATTCTTTAATTCTTTTCTTTGGTTACTCGCCTTTCTTTACTCTTCTTTCTTTACCCTTTTTTTTATCCCCCTTCTTTTATTTTTCATTCTCTTCTTTGGTTACTCTTCTTTCTTTACTCTTTCTTACTCTTCTTTCTTTATTCTTTCATTCTTTATTCTTCTTTAATTACTACTTCTTAGTCGTCTTTCTTCACTCTTTTTTCTCTCTTGTTAGTAATAGAGTCAACATACTTACATAAACTTTTCCATTTAGTAGAACTATCAATACACCCCATTACTCTTATCAATCATAATTACTCTTTAATTGTTATCTGTCTTCCTTATCCCCATAATTTTCACTTACTACCATCTCCTCTTTCACTCATATCCTATCTCATTCATCATAAACATTTTAATGTCATCTCCTCTACCTTGAGTGCCTCTAAAGCCTTCTATCTGGTGAAATTTAGTATTAAGCAGGCTTCTTTTTTTTTAAGCAAATTGCCCCAAACAAGGCAGGAGTGCCACTAGCACGCAAGGGGTTACAGAAAGTGAGAGTAAGAGTAAAGAGGAGTGTTTGAGAAAAAGGATAAAGAGAAGGACGGGGATCAAGGTCAAGGCATCAGAAGATGTCAATTGACATTACATTTGAATATTTGAAGATTATAGCTAGAGAAGCAAGTGGTAGGAAGGGAAGTTCCACTGACAGGAGATGTGAGATTAGAAGCTGTTGGAGTAGAAGAGATGGTTACATTTAGTCATTTTGACAGTAAAAGGGTGGGACTTTGATGCCAACCTAGTAGCGTGCTTAAATTCATCCAGTTTAGGAACCAATGTAAGTAGTTCATCAGAGCAGTTGCCATGAAAATACTTGTAGAAAAGACAGAGAAAGTGAGTGTAGACGGGATGCCAGATCAGGACCAATCATATTGAATCTTCGTCTCTGGATTTTATCAAGGACCTCGAGATGAACAGCACCAGACCATATATGGCAGCAGTATTCTATGCAAGGATGAATAGTTGATTTGTAGATTTGAATGATCGACTCAGGTGAGAAAAACCTTCTGGTGTGACACAGAGAACCAGCTTTCCTTGCAGTAGATGAAGCTATAGATTCAAATGTAGTTGTTTCACTTCAGCGTGAGACCAGTCAGGTGCAGAGAGGTGCACTCATGGAGTTGATTATAATTTTCAATAACTACAAAAGCAAGTTAGTAAAATTGCATCATTATAGAGTAGAGCCTGAGTATCTTTTAATCATGATAAAAAATTGTACTATCGAAAAATATCTATTGGGGCTAGATGAGCCACATTCCTTAGTTTTACCTATTCTAAGCATCACAGCGAAGACCCCACATGTCATGTACACTGAGGTGAACCATCTTCATTCCCTTTGCATTCCAGTAACAAAAATCAAGTTCCACTTGAACAGCTTCTTCCTCTTGGGAACTGACTCCCAAGAGGATGCTTTCCTGATCACTATAATCTGAATCTCTTCAAGTCTAGGGTTAATCTTTATCGCTCCCACAAATCCTCATAAACTGCACTTCTTCCCTCTTATTATTAACACTCATACAAAAATTTTCTCCAGTAAATTATTGATCCTGACCTGGTACCTCAGCCTCAGTCACTTTCCCACCCATGTTTGTTTAGTTTTGTTTGTTTAACAACATATCAAGTGATTATACATCATTTAATGCCAAAATTTAATTTTCCTGAAACCTTTGAAGTAATAAAAATGATATATGTTATTCTGCTGTCATAATTGAATACATGGTAGATGATACTCAGCTTTTGTGCATAGAGGCAGTGATATGTATGTGATTTATGTTGTAGATTTTTTTAATGTATATTTTGGAATACAGTTTGATTTCTTTAAGGTATTGTAGGATATTATATGAATTAATGTAAGATTTCTTTGATGTTGGTGGCTTGGTTGATTTTGATGACATATCAACCTCAATGGATTATTTAATGCTGAAATATAAATATATACAGTTTTATGCTTTCAACTAAATATATTTTGAACACAATTGCATGTCTTCAACTACAGGTAAAATGTATTGTTGGTAATTCTGCAATAAAATGTATTGCTATCATTTTGCTATAAATATGCATTGTTGGTAATTTTTCTATAAAAATGTGTTTTATACTTTCATACTATTTTGTTTTTGTTTGGCGTTCACTATTTGCCCATAGCTAGGACCCTAAGATGGGCTACCACCGGGCTCAGAGTGGACCAGGGTACAACAGCAATTAAGAGGTGGTTCCATGCTCCTCAAAACCTCCAATCTCTCAATCAGAAGACTTGCTACTGAATTTAATTTATCATCAGACTCAAGACTGTCCATCACTGTAAAGTTGTTTCCCTGTGCTTTTTCTATAAATACTTTCAGGGTAATTGTTTACTATGGTACCTTGACTTTAAGCACATTAAGATTGATGGCAATGTCTCATCAAATACCAGATATATGGCTAGATGTAACTAGGTGGAACTCTCTTTTGGCTTCATGCTTTCAAGCCTATTTTGATCTTAAAAAATTTAAATGCAATGTCAGTTGTTATCTACTGTCATCTTGATTACTATTCTTCTATTGTTCTTTATTCTTAATGATGTTTCTGTTTTCTCATTCTTTCACACCCAGTAACTCCTTGTGTCTTAGTGGCTTTACTGTTTTGCATCAGGTGAATTTGATTAGAAAAAAAAAACACTGTCAATGCTGAAAAATGAGGAGAGGGTAGTTTCAGTTTGAATGTATCAGTAATACTCCATTTTTTGCTCAGATCTGATTCTTGGAAAGATGGAGCATGGCAAAAGGAGCCAGGTATTTTGTGTTACAAGGAATCAACCATATTTTGTGTTACAAGGAATCAACCATATTTTGTGTTGCAAGGAATCGACCATATTTTAAGCAATGGTTTATTAAAAGTGCGATGGATAAATTGTCGTCTAAATTATGCAAAAATGAAAATAACACTGACCTCTTATTTTAACAGATATATTTACAAAAATTACACAAAAATATCATGAAATACCAAATAGTAAATTTATTTAATAAAATTACATTGCCTTCAAACATGACCACCAGACAACTTTGGAATTTCCTGCAATTCTTCTAGATGGTCTCCTTGTTTAAGTTGGTAAATGCTACCATAATCCTTGCCTTCAGTTCATCTTTGGTGCTACAAGAAGTTTTGTTGGTCTCTCATTCAACTGCACTACACACAGTCTGGGGAGTTAGGTGGTCAGATGTAAGGGGTGATGTGGTCACAGAAATTGCCTGACAGCCATGACTGGGTTCTCCTGCTTGTATGGCATGGTGCAGAATTCTGTTGCCAAACATAGGGTCTTCCAGTGAACCAGCACTTCCCCCTCAAGGAACTTGATGTAGGACTCTGTGTTGAATCTGAGGCCCTCACCAACAAATTTGGGAAGTTATTTTCTCAGAACACTCAGTGTGATTTTTTTCCAAGCTGTTGTACCTTCGTAATCACCATTAGATTCATCCAATTCTTTCCAAATCCTCTGCACTGTCCTCAGAATAGCACCAACTCTGAAATGTTCATATAGGAGCTTCCGGCATGAATGCCAAGCAGTACAGGATGCCATTCCCAAATTTCTAGCAGAGTGACTTGAGACATAGTACTCTTTTTCTCACAGATGATGCCTAAATAACCTTACTATACTATCCAGTCAACAAAATAAAAAAAAATGTGCAAAATGAAAAATATAAAATGGCGACAATTTACCCATCGCTCCCTGTATACCTTATTTAATATAAATATGTGTGTTTTGTGTGTGTGTACATTAAATGACACTCTTACATCTCCTCTTCTTCTTAAAGACTTAAATTGTCCATATTTTCTTCTTAGATGAAGCCTTATTGTTAATGAAGCCATATTGTCTCGCTTTTTGAAATCTCTGCAATATGATGAATTCTTCAAATTTAATAGGTTATGGATTAAAAAAAACCCTTTCAGCAAAATTTCTCATGTCTCGCTAATGTTTAATGTTCAATATTCAAAGATTGACATGATCAGAAGGCTTTTTTGTTTTTTTAATTTTTTATGTCATACGCATTTTCCAAAGAAATTGACTGGCAGAATTTGATAGCTGAGCATCTCTTTTCTTTGGTAATTATTTTGTAGAATGAACAGTTTTCAGATAAAAAAACACATCAAGTACCTCTAATGCTTTCTTTCTTTCTTTAAAAATAAATGAAATGTCTTATTAAATATTTTATGGAGTCTTAAAGAGAAATACTTTTAAATGACACAGACAATTTATTACTGGTTAGAAAATTGGATGAGAAATATCAACATGTAAAGTACCAATATAACCACCCACCACTTCTTCTTTATATTCTGTATCCTCTCACAATGTAGTCGATCATGACTCTCCACAATATCCTGTCCTTTGTAACTATTAATAAATTTTGTTTTGTTGATACTTTTCCTAAACCTTGTTCTACCATCCATTTACAAAAGATTATTAAGTTTGTTATGCATTGTTTTCCTCTGTTCATCTTTCTCTCAATTTGTCCTGTGAGTATCAGATTTTCCAAGCCCTTCTTCCTCACTATGTGCCCCAGAAACTTCAACTGTCTCCTCTTGATGCCAAGTATAAGTATACTTTTTGCTTCCATTTTCTCTAAAACTTCATCATTGCTCACATGGTATCCTCAGTATCCCTATGTAGAACCATATTTTTGTTGCTTCAAGTCTCTTTTTCATCTTTGAAGAGATTGTCCAGCATTCATTGCCATACAGAAGGATAGATATCATGTAACAGTTTAGCAATCTTTTCTGTTTCTTATTACTTTGCTTAGCTTTTGGAAAACATCTTTATCTATCCCAATTTAACTTTAGATTTTAGTGTTGCACTTTTCATTCTTTGTTAAAACTCTTCCCAGATATTTAAATTTTTTGTACTTATTTTGGCATCTCCAATTTGTAATTTGCATATTAGGCTGTTCCTTTTGCTAACAATCATGCATTCTGTGTTCTTGCAATTAAGGTCTAGTCTTTTCTTCTCATTTTCCTTCACTACCTTCTACAGAAGTCCTTGTCATTTCCTTTCTGTGTCTGCTATCAACACTGCATTATTTGCATATCTTATGCTAAGATCATGGCCACCAAAGAGGGATCCTGATAGGACTTAAAATTCTCTCAGAATTGCCTTACTGTACAGATTGTATAAGCATCTTTTTTGTTTCCATTTTCTCTAAAACTTTGTCATTGCTCACATGTTCAATCTGTGATACTCTCAGCATCCTTCTGTAGAACCAAGTTCCTGTTGCTACAAGTTTCCATCTGTGGGGAGATTGTCCAAAATTCACTGCCATATATGAGCACATTTATTACATAACATTTTAGTATGCTTTTCTTTGTTTCTAAAAAAATTGTTCTATTTCTTAATACTTAGCTTTTAAAAGGCATCTTTCACTCTCCCAATGCATCATCAGATTTCAGTGTCACACTTTCTGTTCTCTGTTAAAACATGTCCCAGATATTTAAACATTTGTACTTGTTTGATTTTGGCATCTCCAATTTGTAATTTGCATGTTGGGCTGTCCTTTTTGCTAACAACCATGCATTCTGTCTTCTTGCAGTTGATGTTTAGTCCTTTATTCTGTGCTTTCCTTCACTACTTTCTGTAGGAGCTTTTTTAGCTTTCTTTCCATGTTTGCCATCAACATGGAGTCATCTGCATCTCACCACACACATTGTATAAAATATCTTAGTTATGTAAGTCTACATGGTACTTCCAAAATTTTGGAGAGCTTAAAAAATACCTTAATTGAATATTGTTTTATAGATCCTCATAAAAGGCAATACTTTTAAAGCCAAATTATGACTGACATTTTGGGAGAAGGATCATATGCTTGCATGAGATTGGTAGGATCTCTTCAAAGCAGACAGATTATACAACAGCAATCAAAGGAGTATGATTGATGATAGGAAGGATTTCCAAGTTTTTGGTGCTACATCTTCTTTCAGAGTTGCTCCTCTATCCTAAGTGAATGATTGCCACTACAACCTGAGTGAGTGGTTGCTACTCCATTCTGAGTAAACAGTTTATTCTCCAAATTGAGTGGTTGCTACTCCAACCTAAACAAACAACTGTTACTCCACTTTGAGTAAATTGTTGCTTTTTCACACTGAGTGAATGGTTGCTACTCTAACCTGAGTGATTGGTTGCCACTGCAACCTGAGTGAGTGGTTCCTACACCAAC
Source organism: Acanthosepion pharaonis (assembly GCA_903632075.3). NCBI lineage: Eukaryota > Metazoa > Mollusca > Cephalopoda > Sepiida > Sepiidae > Acanthosepion > Acanthosepion pharaonis. The sequence goes on along the minus strand of CAHIKZ030000446.1, from coordinate 2,177,870 downwards.
CTAAATAAACTTTGAGTGAAAGCTTGCTTCTCCACTCAGTGTGAATGATTGATACTCCACCCAGAAAGAAAGGTTGTTTTATAAAATCTGGTACCGAGAAAACCTGTCATAAACCAATGTTATCTAATTTTTAGTTAAATGTCACAGGATATGAGTTTTCTTTCTTAGTTCACCCCAGTAGCACTTTCAATATTCTCTACAGTTGTACAGGCTGATGGTCAGCTCCCCAAATAAAAGGGTTTTGTAAATCAATAGCTTTTCATCCTTAATTCATCATAAGCTGATGTAGCTGTATTATATATTTTCAGCAATATATCAATACTCAAGGTGCCAGCATTCTTGGAGATTTGGTGGTTGTGATGAAATCGCTTCAGCACATTTTGAAAATGGTACAGTGGAAGTGTTCAAGGAGACAGAGGTGGCATTGGTGTACAAGATGTAGAAAGAGAGACCAAGAGAGAAAAATATTTTCATTAAAAGTTATTTATATAGTAATGCACCTGTTGTATGTATCTATCTTTTACTGTCTTCCTCTCTCTCTCTCTCTCTCTCTCTCTCTCTCTCTCTCTCTCTCTCTATATATATATATATATATATATGGTTGTGTGTGTGTGTGTGTGTGTGTGTGTGTGTGTGCACATAAAAATAACATTTTTGCTTTATTTATATATTCAAAACCTCCTTTAATAATAATGGTAACAGTATATATATATATATATATATATATATATATATATATATATATATATATATATATATAAATTAATTGATTTAAAATATGGTTTTTCACTACACAGTTCTAACCATATTTCAAAATAGAAGCTAAAAAGCCCAATTTAATTTTGCAATTAAATTAAAAGCATTAGTTCCATTTCATCCTCAAATTTGGGGCTTTTAGCTTCTATTTTTGAAACATGGTTAGAACTGTGTAGCGGAAAAAAACATATTTTAAATCAATTAATTTATAATATTAATGCTCTGTAAATTTACATTGAGCATATTTTGTAAAAATAAAAATATCTATAAGAACACGGATTATATATCTTACTGTTTTTTCTTTTTATTTATATATATATATATATATATATATATATATATATATATATATATGTATATACATTAGTGAATAAACAAAATACCACATTGATATCACAACTCAAAGTTTCATGCAAACGTGCACTCTTAAGATGCAAACATACTGACTGTTAGAGCATTTTTTACCATATATATATATATATATATATATATATATATATATATATGTATATATGTATATTTGTATGCACATATATAACTATATGAATATATGTATATAAATATACATACATATATATATATATATATATATAAATATATTTATATAAATATGCATAAATATATATATAATATATATATAAATACATGTATATATATATATATAAATATATATATATATATATATATATATATATATATATATATAAAAATATAAAAGTGAACCTTGAAGTCAACACTGAGATATAACAGGCTGTTTCATGCTGGATGCAATCATCAGGCCGTGAATGCTGGATTTTCCCTTGGTTTTTATATATATGAATCAGTGGTGCATTGTGGGTAATCTATTCTGGTGGTTATTTTTGTGGGAGTGGCTTGTTTGTTTATTTATTTTTTTATTTGTTTGGGTTAATTTATTTTAATTGTTTTTTATCTTATTTTGTTTATTTGTATTTATCATTTCAGTTTTCGATTTTTAAGTAACATAGTAAAAATTTGTTTTTATGCTGGCATTTTGAGATGAGCTCAGATCGTTTATTTAGTAATTTATTTTGGTCTGGGAAATTAATAATAACTATTTTTTCTTCCAAGCAAAGTTTACAGGTTTTTGATTGATTGTTGTAGGCTGATGATCTTTTCCTTATTTCCATGATAGTTTTGGTGTGATTTCCAAGACGTGGAAGCGAAAATCGCCTCGCAACTTGTGAAACAAAAACTAAAAATTCTTGAAGCTATGTACATAAAACAGTTGAAACCTCACCTGAACAAAATAAACTATGAAATCTCCACAAATATACTTAAATACCTATAATTGATAACAGAAGCCATTGGTTTATACAAACGGCTTCTCATATTTAACACATCTCGTTTTCACTCTTGCATGGTCATGTGTGACGTCACGAGCTGCGACGCAATTTTCGCTTCCACGTCATGTATACACGAGTTAGTCGTTGCTTTGAAATTTTTCATGCAACAAAAACAGACTGTCATTATTGTTCCATGTATTGGGTGATATATTGAAAAGTAATTGTCATCTTTGATAATGGCTTATGTAAGCTGAAAGCTTAGATTGGATTTAAAATTGTATCAGTATGGTGATTTCCTTTCGTCCTCCTATGATAATGTTATTAAGCTTATCAGACAGTATGAAAGGAACTTACTTAAAATAAATAGACAAAACTTATCTATATTATTTAATAAAACATGCACCAATGAAAAATTGCTGCGTAATTATGCACAATATATATATATATATATATATATATATATATATATATATATTTACTTATTCATTGTTGTCATTTATATATTTTTATTAGATATTATTATGATTTCTGGATGTTTCTTTTTTCATTATTTATATTTTTTGTTATATATCATTATATAGGTATATATGTTTTATCTTACTTATTATAAAATGCAGATTGTGTGTGTGTGTGTCTGTACGTTTATATATTGGATCGGATTTCCTACATTTTTCAACCGATTTCAACAAAACTTCACAGGACGATGTAAAATTACCTTGCGGTGTTTCTGACAGTGCCAAAAATTGGAAAAACACAATTGTATTTGCACAAAATCAATTTGAAAACACGATAAAACACGATTATGTCGCCAGAATGAACGGGGGACAACTCATATCAAGTTATACTTATTATAAAACCCAGGTTTTTTTTGTGTGTGTGTGTGTTTGTTTATACATGGGATCGTATTTCCTACATTTTTCAACCGATTTCAACAAAACTTCACTTTTTTGGCAGGTAGTGTTTCTTATTGTCTTGCACACTTTTTTCTTTATTTTTACATTCAGAATGCTTTAAAAATTCCATTTACAAGACAATTGTTTATAATAAAATTCTATTCAATCGATAGACTCATAACGATTGAAAACAATGTTTTTATTTAAGTTTGGGTTTGATCAATTCGTAAAAAAAACCCAAAAAAACAAAAAAAAAAACTAATTAAGACATGCGTGTCCGTCAAACTTAAACCATAATCTTTGTCAATTTTATTTTTCAGTCTTTATGATGGTCGATACTTGATCTATCTCTTACTGTTACATCCCCGGGCAACGCCGGGCTCTTCTGCTAGTATTATATATTTTTTATAATTTTATTATTTTTATTAATATTATTATTATTAGTAGTAGAAGTATTGTAGCGGGCCATATCGGCGAGGTTACCATTATGTAGAGTTTCGTGTCATGGCGATGTTGTTGAGTATAAGTAGATGAATACACGTGGGTTAAGATTATCCTGCTAGCCGGTCCAGCTACATGAGAAAGCTGGACTTTAATTAAGTCCAAAGAAGGCAAAGAAAAACAAACACAAGACCGATAAATATATGTAAACAAATATATGTATTAATAGCAAGAAAGGTTACAAGTTACATGGACAGTTACATTGACAGAGTGTGTGTGATGAATATTATGCATGTCTGTGTGAGTTGTGTTGTGGTGAGTGTGCGTAGATACGTGTATTGTGCTTAGCGTATTCCCAGCATTTGGGAAACGCTGTCTCTGTGAGCATTCACATCTGCGAAGTGGTAAGGCTGAAAGCCTGAGGAAAAAGAGGAAGAGGCGAAGGGTCAGCAGTATTTATAGCCAGGGAAGAGAGAGCCCCTGGTGAAAGGGGTTAACGAACTAAAGGAGGAGTTAACTCCGACAGTATTATCTGAGGATGATGCATTCTATACAGACACCACTTTAACTGCTTCAGTTCGTAAACTTTGTTTGACACTTTGTAACTGTTCATTTTGACCTTTCTATACCTTAACTTTTCCTTACACATTATATTAAATTGTTCTTTCTTCTTAATGTAAGCCCTCCTAAGAAAACTTTTCTAGGTCAATTTACTTTTGCTATTGTTTCATCATATATTTTTTATTTCTTTCCTTTTTTATCTTTGTATATCTATCTGGATATATAGATTCCATTTCAGAAAATGCAGTCAATCTGATGAGATGAATATACCTATATTCATTGAAATAAATTTATTACCAAATATGGATTTTTAAGTTTTTTTTAATTATTATTATAATTTGCTCTGTATCATACATCGAGCTCTCATATGGACTAAAAGTCCTCTTTGGAATAATTCCAACCAGTTACAATTTGGTATTATATATATATATATATATATATATATATATATATATATATTATACCTCACTGGTAACATAACTGAGTTTCATGAACAATGCAGTTGTCTGGTGCTGAATATATGCACTGCATCAGCTTTGTATTAACCAGATATTTTTATTAAAAATTAAATTATGTAACAGCCAGTCTCTATCGAGCACCTGATGATTGCATTGTGCATGAAACCTGTGCATCAGTTTTGCTACAGGTAGGAATAATATGTATATTTATTACTATATACATAATAGCTTTGTATATTACATTGAGCACTATTTTATTAACACCAGTACTCAATGTGCGATATCTTATATTCATTGATATATATATATATATATATATATATATATATATATATATATATATATATTTTTAGGCAGCATATCTTCATCAATACACTTCATTGAATAATATAGAAATATTTTGTTCATTTATTTTTATACTGATCCTTTCCGGTTCTCTAATCAGTTTATTGATGTTAACATGAACTTCATCAAGGAATGTGCTGTAGTTTTTTCTAACCCAAGTACTTTTGATCTTTTCCAGGACTGTCTTCGGCGATAAATTACAAAGATAAACTTATTGTAACTGTAATGATGAATTCCATCTTAACATCAAGAAACTGATTAAAGAACTGGAAAGGATCAGTATAAAAATAGACACAACATGTCTATATTATTCAATGAAACACACACACACACACATATATATATATATATATATATATATATATATAAAACATTCAATTATCATGTCTTTTAAATTTTACATTTAACTTTATTTATTATTTATACTCTATCTCATGACATTAAGAACTATAATAACAAAGGCTGTGTGCCATTGTCATGTTTGTAAAGAAAAAATTAAAAGTTTCTACTAATTAAGATTTCATAAAGCAAAATGAAACAGATTCCAATTATGGTAGATAAATTATTAGAACATATTCTGTTAATTAATCATTCCAGACAACAACAGAAACACTCTTAATTGAAAATTATTAATAACATACACATCCTGACTGAGTGGATACCAATTTAAAATAAAAATTAATGAACATAATTTATGAAAGAAGATACAAATTAGACAGTATTTAAAACATATATCAAGTTATGAATTTGCAAAGTTTCAACTTTTATGCATGTATATTTATTATGTTATTAGAAATGTTATACTCTTTAAGTAACACACTTTCAAATACAGCTGAGAAGTTTTCTGTTAAATATTCCTCTGCTTTTTGTGTCTATGTTATATAGGAATAAAGTGTTGTTGCTGACACTAGAGTTTGAACACTGATCACCAAAGAGCAAACACAGGTGATCCCATTTTGAATAAGTAGATCATGTGATGGTAAAGGAAATGCATATATAGGAACTAATGTGGTGTCTAATTGATCATCATTTCTATTCTATCCTCTATTACTATACAGATCACTCTTTCTATCCTATCCTCTAATGCTATACAGATCTCTATTCTATATATTACTAGCAGCATGGCCCGGCGTTGCCCATGCTTGATTCAAAAATCGTACGACTCATATAGCAATCGCTATCACTTGACTTAAAATATTTTGGCCCTTCCTTGCCTTTAAAGGAGTGCCCTTTGCCGTGCTGATGTTGCGACATGCCTTACTTCTTGCCTATCTCACACTGCAAATTTTTTCTAAGCTCTATACTAAACATTAAATCTGTTATGAAAAAAGAACTATACAAAATGAACCCAAAACGATCAGCTTTAAAAGAAGGACTCATAACTGGAAAAGCTGAATGAAAAAAGAATGTTAACAACAAATACTTTTTCACACCCAACCCAGTTCTGCGGAATCAGAATCAACAATTGGAGTAAAGTGCCATGCAGATTTAAATTTTTCCCACTTGTGACGAATGCAGCTATTGATTTTTTTGCATGCTAGTTAACATTCGTGTCAGTCAGCTGTTGGCTCTCACGCTGGCCAATAGAATCTTCCTGCCTATTCGTGGCAGCCAGCTATAGGCTCTCACTCTAGCCAGTACAAAATGGCCGCAAACTACATGAAAACTGCTGTAGAAGCATGAAAAAATGGATTATTTCCACTATCGATGGGAGTTGGGAAATGCAAAGTCGGTCTTGGCCTTCCTGCTAACTTGGAGCATGTGCATGTAAATTTTGGTGCAAATCCGTCGAAAATTGCAGCCGTGCATTCGTTACACACACACACACACACACACACACACACACACACACACACACACACACACACACACTCACACATCCCGCCTTTTATAGATAGAGATTCAGTATAGTATTTCTCTATTCTGATCACTATATGGATTACTATTCAAGTGAGTATTATTGAGCAAATATTATTAGTGTGAGTGTTATTCGAAGGCGTCTGACACTAGGTATTGTTCAACGGCGTTACTATAGTTTCATCTGCGATTACAAAGTCTCTACTACAACGAGCATTACGAAAGTGAAAACGAGTATTCATTGGCATTACAAAGGTGGCAACAAGTGTTCGTTGACATCACAAAAGTCTAGTAGTACATCATCAGATGAAGTATAAATAAAAGTACAATGTATCAAGTAGTTAGTTCAAGTAGAATCTGAGTTCAAGCAAACAATGTGATTAGCTCAAATAGCAGTTAGATGTAACAATCCAGCACAAAGTCATTAAAAAATCTTTCATGGTCTATGCTATTTCCTGTTGAATAAAAACTGTCTAACAAAAAAGAAGAAACAGTTTTTTTAAGTCACTTTCTAGAATATGAAAATTTTAAACGTACACTTTATCTGCTTTCATCTTTTCCTTTCCTTTTTTCTTTGTGGACGAGTTTGTAGCGAGTGAGAAATAATAACTCCTTTCATCCATCTCCTTCAAATTCAGAGGATTGAGGAAGAAGAAAAGAAATTCTTGAGCCTACGTGAAATTGTTTTTGAACCAATGAAAACCTTGCCTTCACAAAAATTAGTCAACCAAGAAGAAGAAAGAAATCAATTTGCGAACATACGCGGAATTCCTTTTGATATATATTTATTTATATATATATATAAAATAATGAGAAAATAGAGTCTGGAGTCATGTGAAAAGTTTCATTTCAGTTCCTTGATACCAGCGTTGAAGTACTTACCTGTGTAAAATTACTCGCGAATTATATTATCGGCTTCTGATTAGCACGCAGCAGCTCAAATTAATTCAGGCAAGACAAATATTTCAAACGCTTTTCATCTACTTCTGAACATATGCAAATCATATATCCTTTCGGTGAGCAACGAGTTCAATTACCTTTGTCTTAAACATTTTTTTAAATATTATTTTGTGTCAGATCATTTAATCTATAGTATGAACATTTCCTCTTCCTGACAATACGTTAAAACTACAAACTTTAAGAATTCTGATTCATTTTCCTGAAACGAGCTACTACTAAAACTTCAAGTGTGTAAATTCGTGAATAAATTCTTTATTTCGTTTTGTTAAAATTAACTCCATGTTTCCTCGTCATTATCATCCTTCATTAATCTTCTGGGCATAGGGAAAATCAATTCTTCATTTTCTCCATACCACTATAAATGTAACGCTGACATTAAGAGATCTTCCAATGTCTACTCTATTTTCCGTTGTACAAAAACTGTCTAACAAAAAAGAAGAAACAGTTTTTCTAAGTCACTATCTGGAATAAACATTTTGAATGTACACTTTATCTACTTCCAGCTTTTCCTTTTTCTTTGTGAGTGTTCTCAGTATTTTTAGAAGTCCGAAATTGTATTAACTCAATCTTCCACATCTTAAAAACATTATATTACAAAAACACCTTGATTGATCTATTTTTTTTTTTTTGTTTAGCAAAACCAATTTTTTATTTGTGTCCAATTAGAAAATTAAAAACAAAATTTTACATACTCCCCCACCACAAAAAACATTAGTCAAGTACTTTGTCTCCCTTTTTTAAACATCTATCACCCATCATTCTACAAGCTTGTTGATGCCATTTTTGTAGAAATTTTGTTATTGTTAGAAGAAAATTGTGAAGTTGTTTTTGACTAACAGTATAAAGTCATTTTTTTTTTCTCATTTAAATTGTCCTGTAGAGACCTAAAAAATGAAAAGGATTTTTAAGCAAGGTTGGTGCTGGAGGATTTCCCATTTTAACTTTTTAAGCTTCTACAAGGTCTGCTTTGCAACATACAGTTTTGCGTTGTCCTGATGGAAAATAACACGTTTCCGATTTGGCAAAATTGTCCGTTTTTCTTGAACCTAAGTTTCTTCAAATGGTGAAAGACAGTTGCGATATCGATTTTCCAATTCTTAGCAATCTCTTCCATTGGAATCTTCAGTTTATTCTCCACAATGGCAAGCAGTGTTTTCTTAGACATCTGAATATTGCCTGGAGCATGGATGATAATTTAGGTTAAAATCACACTGACAAAATCGACCAAATCACTTTCTAACTGTCCAAAGGGCAAGAGCATGATCCAAATAAACCTTCTGAATGATTAGTATAATAAATGACTGCAGTATAATAAAGTTTGTGCCCGATTAGAAAATTAAGAACAAAATTTTACATACTCCCCACCAAAAATACTTTTATTAGTTAAGTACACTGTCTCCCTTGGTTTTAACAGCTGTACCCCATCATTCTACAAGCCTGTTGATGCCATTTTTGTAGAAACTTTTCAACTGTAGAGAGTAAAAAAATCTGTCATTTAAATTGTTCTGTAGAGATCGGAACAAAGGAAAATTGAAAGGAACCAAATCAGGAGAATATGGTGAGTGCTGGATTGTTTCTGATTTCAACTCTAAACTTCCGCAAGATTTGTTTTGCAACATGCCGTCTTGCATTATCCTGGTAGACACCTTTTAGATTTTCAAACCTTACCAATCTCTTCCGTCAAATTATTCAGTTTCTTCTCCATGATGGCAAGCAGGGTACCTTCATTAACATCGGTCGGTCGCCTAGAGCGTGGTTGATTGTTTAGCCTAAAATTACCCTGACGAAATATGCCAAATCACTTTCTAAGACTTAATCCTTAACTAAATTCATAGAACACAATATGGCAAAAGTTTTTCATCCTCCATCTTTAAGGCTTTCATTTGTGGAGAAAACATTAACATTCAACAAAGTCTGACCCGTAAGTGAACAATGCAAGGTTTTAATCTAGAACACATCAGAAACTGGCATCAAAACAAATGCCAGAGTCAAGTTGCAGTCATTCTCTTTCACTCTCAGAGTAAGCACCGGCGTCTTAGTGGCATTATTGCCTTGCTTAGGGGGTGGGATGATTTAAAAAAAAAAACATTGCTCGTATTAGGGTTGGTATTTTCAGTGAACAACAAAGTTTTAGAGTGTCAACTAGAGACTAGAAAATGTTTTATTTTTTATATATTAGGGCGTCGTTTTTTTTAATTTTAAATCAGCCCCTCCGATTAGATCTGTTTTCATGTCATATCTTGCTTTACTTGTCTCATCTGGTTTTCTGTACGTGAAGAGTGCTAATAATTATTCTTGCATGTGTATATATAAGAAATGTGGTACAAGATTGTTGAGTTGTTGGGAGTGTTCCCCGCGTGTGTCTATTCGAATAAAGACAAACACAGTTGTAGGGATAAATACTGGTATATTTGTAAGAGGTAATTAACAACAATTGAGTGATTAGTAATAAGGAACGCCGGTTAGTAAGTAACAATAGCAAAAGTCTACAGTCCAACGGTATGTAATGGTAACCTGATCTCGACTGCTGTCGCTGAAACTGATCCTTCACACAACACAACTACTCTCTCTAGCACTGACTTATATCGTAGAGGGATAAGTCCATTATCAGTCCGAAAGTGGGTGCGCCCCAACAAAGATCAAAAAGGGAGATGGGGAAGGCTGGTCTTCTTCTGTCTTAAACTTATCTAGCCACAATTACTGACCCAAACATACTACAGTATTCCTTACATCAAAACAATACATTTTTACTTAAACACTCTTACTACATCCACCATAAGGAGGGGGGGTGAATAAAAACAACAATTTTAAAAATCTAGATCCCAATGCGTATTTACAATGTACGGTATCTATATACAAAAAAACAGAACAAAATGATGTTAGTAATAAAGCACTCCAAAATCCTACCTTGTAGCAGAAACATCAGTTAATTGGATGACATTAATGTGGGACTAAGATAATTGAAAAACAATCAATCGGCCAAACAATCAAACATACATTCATCTAGACACAACAACAAATATGAAATTCAGATTCGAAATTCGAAATATGTCCCGCATCCACCAGAGAACTGACATCACCTAACTGGGGAAGGGACGGAGGATTAAACTAAAGAAAGATGGGACAGAAATAAAAAGGGGCCGACGAGCATATATCCCCTAGCTAAGTTAACTTTGTCGAAAGAAACTAAGGAGATAAACAAACGTAAACTACCCTTTTTTGGGTGGGGTTGTCAAAGTTCAATACAGAAAGAACAATATTTTCATGCCTTATCGGCATCAAAATGCCACTCCAAACCTCCTTTCACTCGACAGAGACGTGCAAGATTCACCCATCTTTTGCCAAATTCTGATGAAGAGAGTTGTCGTCTTTTCCATCCTAATCTTGACTTTAAGTTGATGCTTAAAATATAAGATCAGTTAGGAAGAGGTAAACTTCTTGTCCCCATAGAATTTCTTCTGTCGCGTCGTCTATATGACTCGCATAACATCTAGCAAGCAAAAGAGCACATAGTGTTCACTCTTAGTCAACGACGGCACCACATTGCTACTGACAAACAGAACTGGCCTCGAAGACAAAGAACCTTCTGCGCAGCATACGAACCATGATGTCTTGAATAAACTTGCACATCAAGCCTATGGCCCTGCAGTAGAAGAAGGTGTACTCCAGGTTCTCCACTGCCTCACCACATTGAACGCAGTCGGGACACTTTTCCAGCTCCATCGAAGAAAGTCTCCTCCCAACTCAGAGGGCCCTTCGCAACACCAGCCAGGTGAGTAGTGCCTCATTTGCAGTGAGACATTTCAATCCAGTCACCCAAGTCCATATGGAGTGAGTCTCCTGCTTCGTTAGACCGAGCTCACCTATCAGATCATCTTGAACGGACCCCCTAACTAGCACATGATATAATGCCTTACGGGACAAGGCCTGGACGTCGGAGAGGCCATCCGTCACCTGTAAGATGAACTCCAAAGCAATCCAACATTCACGATAGAACTCACATCGGGGTAAACGACGGACCTCCTCCACCCATGAGTGCACCCTTCTCAGGGATGGGAAGTTCTTGCGTGTTTCTTTCTTCCAGAATTTGCTGTTCCCATCCGTTTTGAACACGTTCAGGCTAAGAAAGCAATGCGAAGCGTATGTTAATGAATCTCAATGCTAGGCATGCCTAGACCGCCTTCAAAAGCGTGGAGGTAACAGATCTCCCAAGATACCTTGGGAGACTTGCCTCACCAAAAAGAGATCAAGACGCTAACTAATTGCATTAGTATGGCACATGGAAGTGGAAGCATGGAGAGTTTGTAAAGGAGAATCGGATAGATGTACGAAGCACATACTTCCGCCCTATTCTTTATGGGAAGATTCCTTTGGGTCCACAGTTGAGTTGTGGACTCGTTCTTCTCCTGCACCTCTGACCAATTCATTTCCAACAGGAGATTGGGATCGAACCAGACGCCAAGTATCTTGGTCGGCCTGTGAAGAGAAATACACTTCTACGCATCCACCAGCAGGCCAACAGACTTATCGCAGTTTATCTTGACCCCTGTCACCATCTCATACCCTGTGATCTTTTTGCTTGACACAAGAACCAAAACATCGTCAGCATAGGCAGAATACACGGCCGAGGTGGTAGCACCAGGTAAGGAAAAGCTCCAACGCAAGAACATACAGCAAATGCAAATGGAGTGAGACAACAGGAAAGGCTCCGATCTTACTCCATTCACTTCTACCAGTGCACTGGGGGATGCATACTGAAGTTGGATCCAGGTGTGAAAGTACGACCTGAAACCGGCTGCCGCAAAAACAGCCTCCAGAAAGCGATGGTCAACCCCATCAAAAACCTTGCACTGATCACTGTCGACTTGCTTGATGATCGAGCATACCAAATGAAGTTTGTCCTGAATAGTCCTGCCCTTCATATCATAATTCTGCTTGGAGCCAGACTAGAGAGGAACTACCTGCAAATAGCTCGCTCAGATCTTGGTTAAAATCTTCAACTCTGTTTTTAACATCATTAAAGGTCGAAAATTACCTATGACATCCCCGCCATTTTTGTCCTTGCATACTAAACTTGATCACACCCCTGGTGAAGGGTTGGGGTATAGACCCCTGCTTTATCCAGTTGTTGTAAATTAGCTCCAGCAAAGAAACAAACACGGGTGACTGCCTCAAGTACAGTTCGTACGGAAGACCATCTACTCCCGGAGTTTTGTCACGGTGAACCAGCTTCAGGGTTTCCCAGATCTCAGACTCTATAAAGGGACCCTCGTATCCAGCTGCTTCATCCGCTTCGATGTGAGGAAAATCGGACAAATAGGTGTGAACAGATACTGAAAGAAGTCTTGAAAAACCTCACATATGCCCGCATTTGTAGTCAGGCAATGAAACTCGCGATATGTCGATTGGACGCCTTTCGAACCTCCTCTGCACGAAGTTCAGAGGCTCTATTCATCGCCTTGGAAGACATTCTTTTTAACCTACTTGCCTGTTGAAGCTTAAATAAGCATGGAATAATACAACACAAAATGTACGTTAACAAAATGTATTGAAACAAAGAATAGGTACACAATATTTACAGTTAGTTTGGTATATTCTTGGGAAGACTGTTCCTGCATAATGGGTTGACTAAATCGCAGTCGGGCAGAGTCTCTGGATTCAATTTCTTAATCTCTACTATCTTCCCCGTCTTCCGGTACCAACCCATATTTATATGGTCGGTAGTCCGCTTATGTAAATTAGGTGTATCATACACAACATTGCCAGAGCTTGATCCTTCTTGATAAGCAAGGAGACCAACTCTTCTCTAGCTAAGGCTACTTCCCCACTATCACGGGATTTGATTGCTCGATTAGCTTTGGCTTCACATGCCGTTTGCACTGCTAATCTAACTAGATTGAGTTGGCGACTATAATCAGCAGCAAACGACCTACCATTGGATTTTAATATATCCCACCACTTATTCCCAGCCACAGTCTCTGTCAATTCCTGCTGTAGCATTAGTAGCAGCTTGTCCTGGATATCTTGCTCACCAAATAATGACGTGTTCAATTTCCAGTAGTCAGCCATCCTAACCTTTGGCTTGTTTAAGTTTACATGAACCCAGAAAAACCGATGATCGTGTAAACAATCGAATAGAAACCTGGACAACCTAAGAGTCCTATGTCAACTCACTTAACTAGGACTCGAGTCAATGTAGCTACAACACATCACCGAAGCCATGTTGCCCCTATTAGTCCAAGCCACCCTACATCCTAGGGGTGCTCATTACGGTACTTATCGAACTCGCTGACAAATTTCCGAAATGGCTTCACATCCGGGTTCTTAATAGTACTCAATCTTTCCCCTATACACGATCTATATTGGTGTCAATTCCAGTTGCCCACTAAGATTACCTGACGAGATGTTGTCAAAAATGGCTTGATCCACCAAAACAAATCAGGCTGCTCCGCATGGTAATTGGTTGCATAAACCCCGATGAGACGAAAAGACTTATCCTTTATGGTGACATCCAGCACGCAATACCAACCCACCAGATCTACGAAGACAAGAGAACACGTCGCTTTCACAAGCTTGCTCACCAGCCAGGAACCATCTCTCGAGCGTCCATCAAAACATGCTGAATAGAGAAGAAACATATAGTCACGAGTTGAAAACTGGGTCTCCTGTACACAACATACAGTCAGCCCGAGATGCTGAAGATTGCGAACGAGCCTCGCTCTGCGAGACTCCGAACTTAGACACCAGCTGACCTGAGAGACATTATCAGTCTGCTTAGGGTTGCCTTTTTGCATTGAACATAGCCGGGGTCTGTCCCATTAAGCCTTGGCCCATCTCACTTTTACTAGTGCCATCACGAGACAGGCCGCCAATGTCACTGGGGAACGTTGGTTTGAGAGCCCTATAAAGGGGGGGATGAACATAAACAGGTACGTCCATGTACAAAATTCTTTTAATTTTGTCATATCATCATCTCTCAGGTAGGCCATTGGGGGCAATAATTTGAGAGCAGTATCGGCCTCGTCAGTCATGCCCCATATCTGCCGTGAACCCAAACCTGATCATACAACTGTAAGCATCCGTTTAGCTCGAACGAAGTTCAGAGGCACTTCATCTTTGCCTTTTATATATCTGAAGTTCCATAGGCACATTAGGCTTCTGGGATTGCGAGTTTGGGCAAAGTTCCTTTCGGCTTGTTCCCCAGGAAGATATGTAGGCTTGATTTTTTTTTTCTTTTTTCTTGTGTCATAGCTTCTGGGTTTCTATTTCTTTTTTGTTGGGGCCAACCACAAAAAAAATGATTTTTTTTATAAACATAAAGAAACTCGAAACAAACCAATAAAATACAGAAGCAATTAAATTAACGCAAAGTAAATAACAAAAATAATACACAAAAAGAAAAATTTAAATGCTGGTTTTATCTTCAACGTGAAAAATCTAGTGCGACTTAGAAAGGTAGACCAAAAATAAAAACAAAAAACTACTTAGAAAGGTTCTAAATAAAACTAATAGAAATTTTAATAATTTTAAAACTAAAATATAACGAATAGGAAAAAAAACCCAGAAAACTATATCAAAGAACTTTAGAATAAAAGGTTCGCCCTAGAGCAAAAACCTCAGAAAAACAAAAAATCTGAATAAAATTAGAAAGAAACATTTAACCAAAAAACTGTAGTCTGGTTTTACTAAGCGTTATACCAGAAAAAGGGAAAAAAATTATGAGTCAAGAAATAAAAATAAAATTCAAAATCAGATCAAAGTAATTTCTTAAAAAACGTAACAAAACAGATAAAATAAAGACGAAAACTCAACAAAAATCTCTTTTGCGAGTCTTTTGGTGTTATTCAAAGCAAGTTTCACGCGAAATGGGCGAAAAGTGATCTGTTCCTGGCCGACCACAAAAAGAACGCCAACTAAAATGTCGGGAAACTAAAGGCCAACTAAAGTGTCGAGTGACTATTGACTAATACCTGCCTATTATTGTTCATATGCAGATTTTGTCAGTGCCACCTACTCTAATTAGAATGTCCTCTCTCAACAGCCAATTGTGGAAGAGGACGTAACTTTTGGTACATGTGGCACTACACGCAACCAACTCTGAGTCTCTTGTCGGGTTGACCTGATTCTCCTTTACTCTTGTATATTGCATTGGGCTACTTTTGCTTTTACAATGATCGATATGGACCTAGGCTTATGATTGAGAATTGTGTAGTTAGCACACTCTCGATGCATTTTCTTCTTAGTGAATAATTTTCTCTCCTGATCAGTATGGCATTTACGCGAGAAAAGAATTCACCGAGAAGAAAATGCATTAAGTCTGCTAATCTCAGAATTCTTGACAGTAAACCTGAGACGAGGATCATACATAATATCACCGATCATCTTGATACCTAGTCTCTCTCTCTCTCTCTTTCTCTCTCTCTCTCTTTCTTTCTCTCTCTCTCTCTCTCTTTCTTTCTTTCTCTCTCTCTCTCTCTTTCTTTCTCTCTCTCTCTCTTTCTCTCTCTCTCTTTCTTTCTCTCTCTCTCTTTCTTTCTCTCTCTCTCTCTCTCTTTCTTTCTCTCTCTCTCTTTCTTTCTTTCTCTCTCTCTCTCTCTCTCTCTCTCTCGGTGTGTGTGTGTGTCTGTTCCTGTCTGCCTATGCTTGAGTATTCACTGGTTTATTTCTTTTGAATTTCTCAAACCTGTGCCATTGATTTATTGCATGTTTTTCCATAAGATATAATTTCTTTCCTTTGTCTAAAAACAGATGGCCTCTTGTAGAGCGCTTAATTTCAGAAGTCCCTGATATTGAACATGGTACGCTATAAACGTTTGTTGGGTTGGCAGTTTTCTAAATGAGCATAGCGAGAATTCTTCCTTGGAATTTAGGAAATTTTAAAAGACTATAAATCTTGTCATACTGCTCCCAAGAAAACAACTGGGTAGGTTGAGGAAGATCTAGTCTTCTTGCTAAATCTTATTGAATTCAACTTGGTTTATTTCAGGTTTAAATCTTCCAAAAGCCTCCTCCAAACTTATTTTATGGCTTCTAATTATTATATATAATCTTTTCTTTCTTTCCTTGTTCTCCTCAGCACTTAACATAATGCTTTCTTCTACCTTGCTTCCCTTCAATATATCCTGTGAATGTAAAGTTTTCTAAGCCCTCTCTCCTCATTATATGTCTTAGAAATTTCAGCTATCTATTTCTAATTCTGGGTATAGATGTCCTTTTTGTTTCCATTTTCACTAAAACTTCACCATTGCTTACAAGTTTAGTCCATGGTTTTCTCAGCATCTTTTTGCAGAAGCCCATTTCTCTTGCGTTTCCAAGCCATCTTTCCTCATTATGTGCCTTAATAATCTGATGTTAAGTATAAGTATCTTTTTTGTTTTCATCTTCTCTATAAGTTCACTGTTGCTCATATGTTCAGTCCATGTTATTCTGACCATACTTCTTTAGAATTTCATTTCTGTTGCTTCAAGCCTCATCTTCGTCTTTGAGGAAATTGTCCAGCATTCACTGTGATATAGGAGGCAGATATCACGTAAACAGTTCTGTATTCTTTTCTTTGTTTCTAATGGTGACACTGAGGCCATGAAGTAGTTAAATGTTAATTATAAGCATGAAAGGGTTAAGCCTATAATGGAATATAAAGCAGGAAGACAGAGAAGGAGAGAAGGTGGAGACATTTTTTTTGGTGGAGGTGGGCCATCCGCATTTCTTCTTTCCTAAAGTTTATTTTTTATCAGTCGAAAATCAGGCATGCAGACGAAAACAGATTAGGAAATGATTTTATCTCTCGCTCAGAAATTTAAATGAGAATGAACTTTTTCATTGAGGGTCAAATGTACGATAGGGTGGAAGTCCTGTCAACAGTGATATGATTTATAAAGGGCGTTCCAATAACTTGGACCGATTTTCAACGTGAATTAAGTTTAAGCGTCTAATGATTTTTTTCTTTCAGATTTGGCGGACATTTGGGCGATATTATTTTTCACACGTAATTGCCATGACTTAAATAACATGATCCAATAGAGAAATAAATAAATTTTCTCCAATAACACTGATTTATTTACTGCTGGCTTTGATCTGTCTTAATGAAACACCTTTATATATAATCCGTCTTAATGAAACACCCTTTATTTTCGCTGGATAAGTCTAAAAATTGAGAAATAATGTTCTCTCTTCCTTGGGGAATTAAGAAAACACATCTCATTAATGAGGAGAGAGACAGATGGGGCTTATATTTTCGCTGATGAAAACAAATTGGAAACTTTGGGAAATTTAAACAAAGAATGAACCTTTTTTGAGGGTTGAAGTTATGAAAACAGTTCCTGTCATTGACGAGCAGGTGATCTGGCTTATATTTTAGTAGATAGAGATAAGTCCAGGAATGGAGAAATTTTATCTCTTCTTTGAGGAATCAAGAGAAATAAAATTAATGACTAGAATGAAACTATGCCCTTTCACCCATATACTTTAAAAATTAGATTTGTCACAAATACAATTATGCCTCCCCTGGGAAGTAGGCTGAGTTTGAATGCTGAGGAGGAAGGAGGAAGAGGGAGAATTTTGAACCACCTGTATGGAGTGATGGTATAAGATGTAAAGTGAAGTAAGTTGGAGCTGAAGGGAGGAGCAAACCCTGTAACTACTCCAAAGAAGATGGATATTTCTCCAAATTTGGAAAGTTGATTAAAAAAGTAGAAATAGGGAACAAAGAACCCTTATTGGGATTAATATGAAAATTGGGGAATCACCGAATCCCCAAAACCCTTTGGCCCCACGCTGGTTTTGGTTCAAAGTGCATATAAGCAGATAGCTTTGAGAGCACAAATACTTGCACTATAAATTCCCCATTGGGTGCCTATGGAATCAACGTCAGCTGCCACCAGATCTCCTGACTCAAGAAATTTGGACCCCAATTTTAGATGAGGAACAAATTCACTATAGAGAATGATGTGGAAAGGGTAAATTTTTGTTGTGCCAAGAACTATATAAACCAACAGAAGATTAACCCAATGAATCTTTTGTTTTTATTTTTTGTTGTGAAGATATTTCTTCTCTTAATATAAACCAGCTCTTCAAATACTATGATCTTCCACAGCTCTGAGATCAAGAACCCAACCTGGGTAGAGTTGGTGTGGATTGAAGCATCTAACAACCAACAACCAGCTTTGACCAGCATCAGTATTGACCAGTGCAGTGTTAACCCTGTGGTTAAAACATTGTCCTAAGACCCTGAGGATTGAACCACTTAACGTGTGTAGTCAGTGATAAAAGGGTTATATAATGAAATTTTCCTATTTCTTATTTATTTTGGTTATCTTTTGAAAGACATCTTTTGCTATCCCAGTGTGTCTTTGGATTTCAGCATCATACATGCCATTCTCTATTGAACTACTTCCCAGATATTTAAGTTGTTGTACTTGTTTAATTTTGGCATCTCCAATTTGTAATTTGCATGTTGGGTTGTCCCTTTTGCTAACAACTATGTATTCTGACATCTGGCAATTGATGTTTATTCCTTTCTTCTTGCTTTCCTTCAATATCTTCTCTATAATTTCTTTTTGATGAATTTTAAAACTGGAAAAATAAAATAAATTAAAAATGGAAGGATACTCATTGACCACATGCAGCAAATAAGGGTGGGTATCCTCCAACAACAAATTATTATGGCATCTGAGTAAGCATTATCCTCCCACTGCCTTCATCGTCAGCATCCCATGATCGAGTGTCATCATAGTGTCACTGTGAAGCTAACCACCTGACCAGCTCCCTCAACATATCTCAATAGGTATTCATTCATAAAAGGCAGGATGTGTGTGTGTGTGTGTGTGTGTGTGTGTGTGTGTGTGTGTGTGTGTGTAACAAATGCACGGCTGCAATTTTCGACGGATTTGCGCCAAAATTTACATGCTGATGTTGCATTTCCCAACTCCCATCGATAGTGGAAATATATCTATTGGCCAGCGTAAGAGCCAACAGCTGACTGACATGAATGTTAACTAGCATGCTAGCATGCAAAAAAAAAATCGATAGCTGTATTCGTCTCAAGTGGGAAAAATTTAAATCTGCATGGCACTTTACTCCAATTGGCTCATTAAAGCACTTAAACTCAATGTTGATTCTGATTCTGCAGAACTGGGTTGGGTGTGAAAAAGTATTTGTTGTTAACATTCTTTTTTCATTCGGTTTTTCCAGTTACGAGTCCTTTTTTAAAGCTGATCGTTTTGTGTTCATTTTGTTTAGTTCTTTTTTCGTAACAGATTTAATGTTAAGTATAGAGCTTAGAAAAAATTCACAGTATGAGATAGGCAAAAAGTAAGGCATGTAGCAACATCAGCACGGAAAAGGGCACTCCTTTAAAGGCAAGGAAGGGCAAAAATATTTCAAGTCAAGTGATAGCGATTGCTGTATGAGTCGTACGATTTTTAAATCAAGCACGGGCAACGCCAGGCCATGCTGCTACTTACTTATATAGGAGCATTTATATTTTAATTAAAATTAATTAAAAATACATTCACGGTGATAAAAAATAATGGCAATATTCAAGCAATTATTCACTTGCATTTCTGGATGAGTAAATTGAATTTTAAGTCATATTCAAATAATCTGAATACCAGTATTGCAAAAAATGTCAGGATATAGCCAACAAAATTTTGTCTACAACACTGACAACACCAAGTTCTTGATAATGACTGAAATGGTTGAAAAAGGCTTGAAGGAAAAAAAAGAAAACATGATTCACAATTTTGATCTCAACATTTTATTCAAACATTTTATTCAAAATTGAGAAAAATACAAAAAATTAAACAGAAGACCTGTCAGTTGAACTTAACAAAAGTTATTTGACTGAATACATGCTAAAAATAAACCTTATCCCTCTAATTCATTCTGTTCATTATCTATCTATCTATCTATCTATCTATCTATCTATCTATTATGAGAGTTATCCTGAACACCCATTCATTTAGAGCCTTTTGCACTAATGCAGGTCCCCCCTCAGAGCTCCATCCTTGGTCCGATTCCATTTTTAATTTTCATTAATGACCTTCCTGATAACACCAGCTCTCAACTTGGTATCTATGCTGATGACACGACCATTTACTCCTGCCTCGATAGTAAGACTTATCAGTGTAACAAGGTCAAAATGGCAGCCTATGTCCAAAATGACCCCAAGTCTATAGTTAGCTGAGGCAAAAGATGGCTTGTTAATTTTAACACCTCCAAAACTAAACTTCTTTCCATTAATCATTTGACAGGCCCTTTGCTGCCTTCCATCATCATGGCTGATGCGATTCTCCAGGAAAGTGACTTGTTGCACCTACTCGGGTTCACATTCTCTGCTGATATCAAGTGGAAAGACTATATTGAACCCATTGCTAGGTCAGCTTCTAAGAAAGTCAGTTCACTATATCAGGTGAGACAATTTTTCTTTTCAGAATCTATCTTACATATCTATAAGTCTACCATACATCCATGCTTAGATTATTGCTGCCACATAAAGTTCAGTGCCCCTGCTATTTACCTTGAGTTCCTTGATAAGATCCAAAGAAGGTTGCTTCTCTATGTTTTTCTATGAATACTCTCATGATAATTGTTCAGATGATCTCTTTGCTATGATACCTAGAGATTTTGAATTTAAGCACAGCATTAGATTGGCGTCAAGATCTAGCTAGATGTAGCTGTAAATTCTAGGCTAATAGTTTCTTTTCTCACACTTCTCACTTGTGGAACTCCCTACTGGCTCCATGCTTTCCAGCCAACTTTAACTGGCAAAATTTTAAATGCAATGTCTATCTACAGTCGACCTGATTACTCTCTTTTCTTTCTGCTCATCATTAATGTTTCTTTTCCTAATTCTTCCACACCCTGTAGCCCCTTGTGTGCTTGGGGTGATTCATTTTCTTTCTATCTATCTATCTATCTATCTATCTATCTTATTCCTTTAATTTTCCATCCATCTCATTCTGTTAATTTTCTTTCTTTCTATCTATCTATCTATCTATCTATCTATCTATCTATCTATCTCATTCTGTTCATTATCTATCTAATTCTGTTATTTTTTTTCATCTATCTATCTGTTTATTTTTTTAACTTTTAAATTAAATTCCTTTTCAAATGTGTTTTGGTATATAGTTTAGCTGATTTCATATTTAGTTTCTTTTTTCTTGATAATGAGTATGATGATCAAATATACCTGCATAAAACTATAAAATATTATACAACAGCATCATATTTTGTTATCATCAATAAAGCCACCACCTACCTTTATTGCTTTACAAATTATTGCTACTAGTATTAAATTTAACCCATGAAAATTTCAGAGTTTTCCTATTTTAATATTCTTATGAACTCTTAAGCTCATAGCAAGTTCTATGGCAATAAAATATCCATAGAAGTTCCTTTATGGCATCATTAAATTGTCATTAGATCTGATGTGCTATGACCTCTCTCTCAGCTACATTGATGACTAAAACTGAATAGTGCCTTTAAACACAGATCTTTCTCTGACTCTTGAAATAGTCATATCTGCTCAGTTTTGTATTCTCACATTGAACATAGTAATTTGTGTAGTTGGTTAGACAATCTGTATCGGTGACAAAATACAAATTAAACTGACCCTCTACTAGTTTTACTAAATCAAATGCAACAAAAACAACAACAACAAGAGAAATAATCAAATAAGCAGATGTTTATTTTAACAGAAAATATTTTATATAACAGCAAGTACACACGATATAATAAAGTTGTTTAAAACACTTTAGAGTTCTTGGTTGTGTGATCAAGGGTAATATAAAA
Source organism: Acanthosepion pharaonis (assembly GCA_903632075.3). Classification (NCBI taxonomy): domain Eukaryota; kingdom Metazoa; phylum Mollusca; class Cephalopoda; order Sepiida; family Sepiidae; genus Acanthosepion; species Acanthosepion pharaonis. Next base: position 2,155,505 of record CAHIKZ030000446.1, on the reverse strand, counting down.
GGTGTTATGCTACAGATCTGGTAAGGAATTAAACATTTTATGTTGATGGTGAAATTGAATGAAATAGATTGCTTGACTTACTGTAGAGTTGTCTCGCTTCGACTGATATAGTTACGATTTCCTTTATGTTGTTAAGATATTGAGTGAATTGGTTTCTGACTCTCATCTTGGTTGAATTTGTCACTAAATGAGTTGATGTTGAAAAGAAATTGAATTCCAAAAGCCGGATTGATGTTAATAGAAATAAACTTTTAGTGAGGAAGTTAGGTTTCATGGATTCATGTGATGAATTGATTATTTTAAGGACTCACTAAGTTGCATCAAAGTTTCATATTTATGAGTTTTCTTGATCATGTGGGAGGCTCAAGAACATGTTTACATTTTTTGGTGTATTGTACTAGGAACAGGTCAAATCAAGGTCAACCATGCAGCTGTAGGCAGAAAGATGATATTATTATTTATCGACCAATCAGAAAGTATTGTTTCATACTGAACTCTGGAGCCAATTTTAACAGAGAATGTAGAAATCTAATTCTACATTTGTAAAAAAATGGATGGATTTTTTTAATTTATTAATCTGAGAGGTCTTATTATTTAAATGCTATTTTTTGTGGATCCTCATATTTGAGTCGACGTTCCATTTGTTCATTAAAAAGTATATTTATTTATTTTTGTCTACCAGCCTGAATATTAAAGGAATCTTATAAAAGAAAAATATATACACTCTGTAGCTGAGAAGTCAAAGCACATCAGATCTAATGATAGTTCCTCTCTCGGGGAACACAGGTTTGAATCCTGCTGGACAATGACAATGCATATTTTTCTTAGAAGGTTTTTTGAATATTCAGGACAGTAAATGAAAATAAATATTTTTTTATTTGGTTGTGTTAGCTTGAAGATTCATGATTCTTTTATGCCAACCATCATCTTCCTGCATCAAAGTTGAACAGTCATTAGGGAGGCATTCTGTCATAACATAGCTGGTCAAGTGGTTGCTGGGTGACCACCTCGTCTTGCTCCGTGGCTAGGTGTCCAGAACAGTAGATCACTCGCATGTTCTTGTTTTTCTCTCCAGCAGTGTCTTGCAAAGTGTATTCTTCATTTTTTTTTAAGCATTACGCCCCGAGCAAGGCATGAAGCCACTAGGATGCAGGGGGTTGCAGAAGATTTGGAGCGAGAGCAGATAGGAGTGATAGAAGAAAGGATGAGGAGAAGGATAGTGGGTAGTTCAAGGTAACTGGAGGTGTCGATTGACATTACATTTGAATAATTTGTCTTCAGTATTCTTATGGTCCAGTGGCCTTGTCTTTTGCTAGATAAAAATTTGATCTTACGTGGAATTTTTAAAGCCCTTTGTTTCTCCTCGTGGTTTAAATATTTTATTAAAGCAAATTTTCCCAAGCCCACTGCTGGTGACAGGTAGAAATGGTCGCTGACCACTTACCTCCCCCCACCCCCTAACATTTGCTTAAGATTGTAGAAATATCAGAGATGACTCCATAGAAATGTGATTTAGTTGGATGTTTTCTCCAGCTATACTTAACATTTTCTGGAGACAAAACAATGAATATGTGGTTTAATAAATAAATGGAGCATCTGCTAAAAAAATAATGTTTAAGTAATAAATAATGATATAAAAAAGCTAATTGTATGTTTGTGTGTTGGATGCATGTATTATATAAAATGACAACATCAAAATAACTGTCATTTACCTCTATGTGTTGTCATTTTTTATTTTACTAAAAGCAAATGAAACATTTTTTTTGCCTAACAGAAAAAGACTTGAATAGAATAATTGAATTTTCAAATCTTTATTTAATATCTTAATCTTATTTTTCCAGATTCTAAATAAATTAAAATAAAAACAAAATACATTTATAAGTGTGGTTTAGAATCTTGTTTTTTTTCTTCAGATGCAATTTCTTTGAATTATATTTAAGATTATTTTTTTACCATCTTATGACTTAGGAAATGTAAGTGATTTAAAGAAATTTTGAAACAAAAATAAATTTAAAAATGCAATTTGAGAATTGTTTTATATCCTGAAACAAATTACAAATGAGTTTTATTTAAAACTTCTGAAACATTTACTTTGCTTTCGAATTTATCAGAAAAGGGGAAAAAAACGTAAATTCAATCATTTTTCTTTTTAAGCACTGAAAAAATATATGGAAGGATAAAATGATAAAATCTTAATTTAAGTTTTAGTTTCTTGTGTAGCTTAAGTTTAGACATTTAAATAATATAGGATTCTTTTCTTCGAAAAATATTTTTTTGTTTTGTTGAAAATGCATGTATCAGTCATTCTACAGAAATAATTCTGAAAAACTATTTCATCCATTTCTTTATCTTTTATTTAATCAAACTACCCTCATTTTGCATGTATTGTCAACCACTAGAATTCAGACAATGAATTAAAAATGTTAACCCAGCAGGCATGGTGGAGTAACCAGGTGGCATGGTGGAGTAATGGATAGCGGCTCGGACTGAGGAATCGGAGAGCTGAATTTGAATTCCAGTTGAATACATTCACTTACTTGCTAATACCCTTGGGAAAAGTATGAATCCTCTTCTTCTCCCCCCAGCTATGGGTAAATAGCAGGACACAATGGGTTCTATAGCCTTGGATGGCAGCTGGTCTACCACAGAAAGAAATGGCAACCTACTGTGGGAAAAATCATCAGTCATGTATCGAAAGATTGCCTAAACATCTCTCACATATGGCACATAACTGACTGTTAGGGTAATTTACCCACACATGCATGGACTCTTCCAGCTATAAATAGGAGCAAGTACTTCCTTGGGGAGGGAAGTTTCCTGCAGTCAGCTCTGGCAGTTGGACCGAACATTCTTGCTGTAACACTCTCGTTTGTATTACTGCTTCTGTTAATATATTTTTTAACTCAATTCCTTTTAGTGTCTTTATTTCTGACCCTAACAAGGTCACAACACTGACCCAGGTAACAAGGTCACAACACTGACCCAGGAGGTACGGTGGAGTAATAGATAGTGGCTTGGATTGAGCAATTGGAGAGCCAAGTTTGAATTCCAATCAAATGCATTACATTCACCTATGTGCTAATACCCTTGGGAAAAGTATGAATTCTTTTCTTCACCTGCCAGCTATGGGTAAATGGCAGGACGGACTGGGTTCTATAGCCTTGGATGGCAACTGGTCTACCACAGAATGAAATGGCAACCTACTGTGGGAAAAAATCTGCCTCGTCAGTCATGTATCAAAAAATACATGATCATGTATCATGCATGGCACATAACTGACTGAACTGACTGAACCCTGAATTAGTTTTTGCTTTCGTCTAATTACAAAAAAAAGAAAAGAAACAAAGAAACACTCACTCCTACGAATATCAAACTATTCTTACTGAACTAAACTCTAACCTTAAAACTAAAAGCTCACACTTACAACCTGTGTATTCCCTTCAATCTCTCCTATCCAATTCACCCCATACAAATTTAGAAGAAGAAATGATGCAGCCAAGTCATAATTTCCAAAATGTTATTCCTTCTTATGCCCATGACAGTCTTTTACTGCTTATTCCCCTTCTGTAACAGGGTTTTCTTGATGGTTATGTATCATCTGAGTCCCTGCATCAAATATATGAAAATGATCTTTGAATGTCAAAGGGAAACAAATTCCTCAGAACAAAAACATTTACAATTGCCTAAAAGTATTTGAAAGATGCAAGTGGAAATATCAGTGTCGAGCAGATGAGTTTCGTTAATAAAAGCATGAACAGCATTTTGTCCAAAATATAAACATGTACACTACAGTCCAAACAGTTTGAAGCCAGCCCCAGAATTAACAAGGGATAAAATTGACAGAAGAGTGAAAAAAAAAAAAAAAAATTAAAAAGAGATTTTAGATACATTGAAAAAAGAATGGCAACTTTTGCAAATGGATGCCAAAAATTTGTGCTGCAATAATCAAAGCTAAAAGAAGATATTTTGACGAGAACAAAATTTAATCATAGAATATTTTTTTCTTTTTGTCATAATAAAATTTCTAATAAAATAAAATAATAAAATAAATAATAAAATCATGTCTCACTTTTTTTTAACCATGTATAATAATTTTCTTTTATTTAAAATACAAAACAACTACTTTTTGTGCCAATTTAAAAAATTACCAGGGGAGGCCTCAAACTTTTGAACTGTAGTTTATATATATTCATTATTTGTGTATTTAGGCAGCAAATTCCAAATTTCAAACATTATGTCTGCTTATTTTTATCATAATCCTTTCATATTTACGAATATTTTTTTCCATATATTACAATCAAATGAGGCAAGAAATGCACTGTAACAGTGAAAATCACTTTTATTTCCCAAGTACTTTCCATCTCTTTATTTTCAGCGAAGAAATATATGAGTAGCATACATTTATTTTTTAAAAAAACACCTTAAAATGAGATATTTTTGTATTTTTTTAAAGTAAAAGATAAAATTTCAGTAACTACAATGTATTTGCTTTTATTTTTCAATCCTTTTTCCAGGTTCAGTCTGTCCATCTCTGATATTTCCAGTTTCCAAATACTTGTAAGCAATGGTAATTTTTTTTTGACTCTTGATGAATTCTTTCACTTTTGATGTATAAAATAATGTACTGATCATTTTCAGATATTGGACATACAAATATTACACACATAGGCCAACGTTGTCATTTGTTTGTTCAAGCATTGTTCATGCTCCTGTTAATGAACCTCATCTGCTCAGCTCTGATATTTCCATATATATCCGCCAAATATTTTTGCACAATATGTTTATACAACATTAATTTTAAAAAAAGAGACTTCAGATTCTTGAAGCCTTCAACATAAAATCAAATCAAAATAACATATACTTCAATTTGGTAATTTGTGCTTCAAATATATTTAATAAGTGATAAATAGATTTAGCCCAGTGAATGATTTCTCTTGTATGTTAGCTCATTTGTTACATTATCATCATCATCATCATCATCATCATCATCATCATCATCATAATAATAATAATAATAATAATAATAATAATAATAATAATAATAATAGTACACAAATGGCAAACATGATCGAGCTGAGTTTAAAAATTATCTAAAAGTTGAAAAACGAATAATATACACAGTTATTCCCTGATCTTGATAATGGTCAAACACGTGGTTGGAAGCATTCAATCCTAACTGTTTGGACAATATTTACTTTCATTGGAACTATGGGTTTTCTTTGTTTTAAACAAGAAAAATTAAGTAAAATATAAAAGAAAGATTCATTTTCTGTACTCTTTAATCGATCAGATATTCATGAAGGACTGCTGCCTTTTCATACATTATATATATTTATATAGTTTCTCTCTCCCTCTTTCTTTCTCTCTTTCTTTCTCTCTCTTTTTCTCTTTCTCTTTTTTCTCTCTCTTTCTCTCTGTGAGTTATTGTGAAGTAATACAAATTGTACACTTGTAATTCCTTTCCTTGTCACTAAAATACCAAGCAAAGCCTGATTTCAGCATAATGTCCACTTGTCATGGTTTGCTGGAATATCAGACAGTATTACTGCATTGGTCATGTACAGTTAAGATATTTTATCTGAAATGTCTCTTCCTGTTGCCTCACTATCTCAATTATGGCTTCAAACTCAATCTTTGTCTAAATCTCACTATTCTGTCACAGACTCGGGAGATATATACTGAGTGATCACTTGTTTCGACCTGAGGTCAATTTCCATTTGGGAATAAAGTATTAGGTTGGTGCAAAAATAATGACGTAATAATGTCGTTTTTGACGTATTTTTTAATGTCAAAAAACGACATTATTACGTCATTATTTTTGCACCAACCTCATATATTATTATTATTATTATTATTATTATTATTATTAAACAAACATCAGATTAAAGTAAAGGAGTCTTGCTCAGCAACCACCATTAATTTTTCTTATTTATATACATTGTGGCATTATTTACATTATTCGGACTATTGTCCTCATCTTTGTCACCATATTTATTACAACATTTCGGCCGTTGTACACTCCGGCCTTCTTCAGGTGGTTGGAATGGCGAACTGAACCCTTTATTTTGCTCACTGGGGTAGACTGTTCTAGTTCCACGTGCCATGTTTGATGGATGTCAGTTATCAGTTATCTCCTGTTAATTTCCCTCTGAAAGTTCTCCACTGCCTTAGCCTTAACTGATAACTGATATCCATTAGACATGGCATGTGGAACTAGAACAGTCTACCCCAGTGAGCAAAATAAAGGGTTCAGTTTGACATTCCAACCACCTGAAGAAGGCTGGAGCATACAATGGCCGAAATGTTGTAATAAATATGGCGACAAAGATGCGGACAATATTCCGAATAATGTAAATAATGTACATAATACCTCATCTCAGAAATATAGACAAACATTGTGGCATGTTTGAAATGGAATTATGACAGATGTGAAAAATAGGAAATGAAATTTGTTTATATACATATATATATATATATATATATATATATATATTGACAATTAAAAATGGGGCCACCTAAAACCATTGCTTTATGCAGCAGACATTAATAATGCACAAAAAGCCCACAAAACCATCATTTGTGCTGGCTTCAGTGTGAGCACAGATCCTTCTCTCCACTGCAGCTGTTCCCCAGGGTTAGGCAACTCTCAGTATAATTTTCCTCAGTTGTGACTCTGTCCTTTCATGGAGCCACCCCGGAGCACATGCCGAAAGACAGAGATGCAACTGAGAGATGAAGAAACTTTAATAAAGTAAATGTGCCCTTCAGCAAGATTCAAGCTTGTGTTCATCTTTGCAGTAGAAAGCACTATCCTGTCTAGCTTGCTTTGTCTGCTCAGCTACAGCAAGTTTCACAGTCAAAGTTCTAATTGCTTTGAAGCACATTCATTTGTTCAGATTTTCTTGAAAGCCATATCTACTGAGGTAATGTAAGCAAAGCAATTTTCTAGAGAATTCATGGATTTTATTTTTTAATCCCTGAAACCTTACTGCCATGGGTGACCCTACCAACAGATGGAGCTCCCGACAGCATTACATTCAGGTTCTTTGAGATGTGAAAGCTCCAAAACTGTCTATGTAGCAAACATTTCTCTTTCATTTCAAAATCATTACATTTTTTCTTTTATCTTATATTTGTTCAAATTACAATCATAATCTAACCAGAATAAATCCATGACTGCCTCACTATTTGCTACTCTCTAAAAAAGAAGTCTATTTTAGCATTAATTGTAGAATGAGTCATTTCTTTCTCTTGTTCCAGTCTTATTTATTTTTTCTCACCTTCAGATCTGTTTTAGGTATAACAGTATTAAATGGAGATTTTTTAAAAATCCCTTGAGGAGACTTATATAAAAAAAATGCTTAGAGTATCCAGATTTTCCTTCTATTTATTTATTTATTTAATCAATTCACCCAAAGCAAGGCATAATGCCATTAAGATGCAAGGGGATACTAACAGTGATATGTAGAGGTTTGGTGATGTTTGATGATCCCTTGATTGTATGCCCCTAAGACTCAAGTAGTGGGGCTATAGAGCCTAGTATGGTCAGATGTGGATGAATTTAATGTGGGGTATCCAAGCTCATAGGCTCGGCCAAAATTCCCTGTAGACCCTGTATAAAATGGAGTTGGGTAGCTGTTCTCTGAGATGAAACTCTCTGCCCTTCAACAGCACAGTTGGAGACAAAGCTCTAATTGCAGACCAACATACAGTATTTACTACTGTATTTATGTGAATGGGAACATACCCATTATTGTCCATAGATATGCTACAACAGAAAGGCAGCCTAGAAGAAAAAAGTTTGGGAACCACTGTCCTAGATATAACATTGCTAGAGTGCCTAATCCTCTCCCTATAATCCTAATGGGTTATGGGCCTCATAATGCCATGACATGACTTAGCTCAGTTTGGCACAAGGCTAAAATAGGTGAATAAATGTAGAAATATATATGGAGGCCTGACTGTTTGTCTTTAAAAACATTCTTGTTTTGTTTTGTTGTTTTTTTGCCTGAGTTTGTGGGTTGCATCACTTGGCTTCACCAAAAGCGCCTGTTAGCAGGCACTATTTAAGTCTATAAAAAAAGCAAATATTCTCTCAATTTCTCTCTTTAACTCTTGCTTCCAGATATAGTTGAATGTAGGTAAAGAATTCAGCTTTGTTCCTCAGTTAACTGAACTCTTGTACCCATGCACATACATACATGTGTATCACACCTGCACAAAAAAACACATATTTATAGCTATTAAATGTATTTTCCTTTGGTTGTCATTGTGTACATATATAATTCCTTTTGTTAATAGCATGCATTAATTATCATTTGTTTTAAATTTCATGTTTTGTGTTATTTATTTTTGCCTGGACTCATATGAGTTCGCTAACCTTATTTACCTGGTAAATGTTTCAGGAGCCCAAAATATTTAATCCTACAAGAAGTTCAAACATTGACTACTGGTACTGAAGAGAAATATACAATATACTGTAATATGAAACTGGTTTATTTATAAGTGCACATGTGTATTTGCACACAACATGAAAATAAAGAAAAAAATGTCCAAAATTCTTTCTGTAAAAGAAGACTTATTTTGTGTCCAGTATTTCTGTTGCCAATTGCTGTTTCTACCAAGTCTTGACCAGTTTAAGAAATGGGCTTCTTTTGGTTTTAGCACAGATACCATTCTCCTATTGGGAGGAGAAAAATCAGAAGACAAAATAAAACCATGTGACATTGGATTTAAAAACAGGTTCCAAAAATACACAACTGATGTCCTTTGAGATGGTTGTAATGTATATAGACATTAATTAACTTATTGTCACTGTAACTTAGTGGATGTAAGTTCAATCCTTGGATCAAGTAGTGGGATACATACATCCATGTTCAACAGAAACAAGTGAGAAGTGGCAGATTGAAAAAAGAAGCCAAAAAAAAAATTTTTTTTTTTTTTCTTTTTGGCTTCTTTTTTTTGGCTCATTGAGCTACCCTCTCACTGGGTGATTTTGGTCAGTGTTATTACCGACTATGAATCCTGCCTTCTTGAACTCACCTGGATGGATAAAGGTGCCTATTTTTGATCACAAAAACTGACCATCTAAAGATTGAATGCTGCACATGAAACTGGTAGTCATGGTCAGTCGCTTTACTGAAATTTAGTTTATAGAATTTAGCTCTGCCTCTGTGTGGCATGGGGCACTCTACATTTTTTCATATGAATCCATAAGTAATTTCTTTTCAGAATTATTTATTTCCCTTCCTTATATATACAGATAGATAGATAGATAGATAGATAGATAGATAGATAATAATAATGGTCTATAGATATATATAAATATATAAATTTCCAAGAGGATTGAGTCTAGATAGAGCTTAATGTCCAGGACAGAGCAAGATGTCTGATGAATTGGATCATGATTACAATTCCAATGTAATAAATTATAACCATAGAATATTAGTGTTTGAGCCTTTTATATTATATATATATATATATATATATATATATATATACAGACAAGAATATCCAGTGTTGTATGGACCAATTCCCTTTACTTTGTTCTGCTATGCAATCATTTCTTTAAGGTGTTTGCATTTGCCATGAATTGGTGTTAGTGAAATTGCCATAATTAAGGTAGGGAAATTGACTCAAGCATTTTAATAATTGCTTATTCGATATTATAATTCATATTATTTGTTATATTTGTGTGAATTGATTTTCTTTATATGGATCTTTTCATAATAAATGGTCTTAATATTTAAGACGTTCACAGAAATAGACATGTTCAATAGAGAAAAGTTCTTTACAGCAGAAGAAGAGTAGTTCCTGTCATCAGTGAGTGTTTGGTCTCTTGCTGCTACATTTGCCTCTTTTGTGTAGACACACTGCTATTCTTTTGAATTGACTGACCACAATTTGTTGCAAAGCCCTGTATTCATCTATTTTCAAAAGATACAAACTCAAAAGCTTTTTTTTTTAATTTACTCAAGTCAGTAATGATTGGTTGCTGATATGTTTTCTAATACAGATTCAAATTTTTTAAATCTTATTTTAGAACTTATTTTTAGCTAGTTTTCCTACAACCTTCTCTCTCTCTCTCTCTTCTCTCTCTCTCTCTCTCTCTCTCTCTCTCTATATATATATATATATATATATATATATATATATATATCATTAACCATCTTCTTGTGTATTTCTTTTTTACATATTCCCTGAAATACTTACATGTTATCTACTTTAAGTATTTAATTTTGATAAATGTCCTACAATATGTTGTTAACTGGGGCAAGAAATGGCTTCTTAATTTTCATACTTCCAAAACAAAACTGATCTCTATTAATCATCTGAAAGACCCCTTTTCTGCCTTCTGTTGGCACAGCTAATGCTTAACTTCAGAAGAGAGATTCATTGCACCTTCTCGGGATAAGATTCTCTGCTGACATGAAGTGGAAAGATTATAGTGAATCAACTGCTAGGTCTTCTGCCAGGAAAAATTTGTTCACTATGTCGTGCTAGACAATTTTTATCTGCAGATTCTATCTTATATATTATAAACCTACCATTCATTCATGCCTTGAATATTACTGCCATGTATTGTCTGGTACTTCTACTCTACATTTACAAATTCTTGATAAAATCCAAAGAAGAATCTGCAGTTGCTCCTGACCTTTGCATCTGTCACCATTTCCCCACTGCTGTAACATAGCTTCCCTGTGCCTTTTCTATAAATATTTTCATGGTAATTATTCTGCTGAACTTTCTGCTATGGTACCTACATTTTATAAATTTAAGTGTATTACTATATAGGCAACAAGGTCTCACCAATTTACCGTTGAACTTGTGAGTTGTAACAGTAAGTTCTATGCTAACAGTTTCTTCCATCACACTTCTTGTTTGTGGAACTCTCTTCTGACTTCATACTTTCCAGTCAACTACAATCTTCAAAAGTTTAAATGCAGTGTCAATCATTATCTACTATATTCTTGATTGCTTTTTTACTGTTCTCACTTCTTAATTATGTTTCTTTTTTTTTTTCTTATTTTTTCACACTCAGTAACCCCTTGTGTCATAGTGGCATTACTGCCTTGCTTGGGGTGAAATTATTAAAAAAAAATTTCTTTATTATAATACTTGTTGCCTAAAACAGAGCAATTTTGATATAATTTCTCATGGTAAAAACTAAAAAAAAAATACTGTTTTTTTTTTTCAACTCATTCATATTTTGATTATTGGAAATTATTTGTAATTTTGTCAGCATTTCTATCAGAATTACTCGGACAAGCAATACTTGATTTATCACCTAAGTTAAGATTGCATATCTTATCACATGTTTACCTTTAGACTCAGTTATCACTCTTAACTAAATATAAACAATCATTATTTGAATTATTATCTACAAATGTTTTCCTATTTTTATCTGAAAAATACTATTATTTACAAATGTCTACACTTAAGGTGACAGTCCATCCACAAGTTCCCAGTTATGTATATTATTATTTATTTCAATGAAGAAATGTTCAGATTTTGCAGGGGCTTGTATAGCATGTATAGAATTTAAAGGTTGCATGGTGGGATATTGTAGGGGTGTACATGTTCGCATATTAACAATTAAAGCATACAAATACTTTCTACTACATTTATTCTCTTTTATCATACAAACTGGAATGAAACAAAGTTCTAAAAGTTCTCTGTCTCTTGGGTATGTTTGTTTTGCTATTGGTTCAGAAGTTAGGTTAAGTAAGTATAAGCATCGTTATAATGGCTGAGCTCAAGTCAGCTTTGCGCTGAGTTGGAACAATCAAAGAATGAATTCATTTACTTCATAGGTGGAGGTTTTGGAAGACTAATGCAAACACTAAGCAGTGGAAAGTAAAAAGAGTTCAGTTGTCAGTTGATTGGAGGAAAGAGGCATTCCCAGTGGGGACATAATTTCTACCTGGTGCTACATCTTGGAAAAAGGGGGAGAAAGAGGAGGAAGGAAATGTTTGTCTTTTATAGACTTAAACAGCATTTGATGAAGCCAAGTGAGGTAATAAAATTTTTGGTTACTTCGTAACAAAATGCTTTTCATTTTATTATTATTATTGTTATTGTTATTATTATTTTTTTTATTATTATTTTATTTATTGACTTTATATTATTTTTCCATAGGTACTTCAAAATATTTCCCAATATGGTCAAACTGAAGCCATACTTTATCAAAAATCATGGAACATAAAGTTTATTTAAAGTATGAGAATTTACTTTATAATCATCGAGATGAAATTACAGTATGGTTTTGCATCTATTCTTAGTCAATGTACTATAATGCTATTGGTCCTGACCTGATGTAGTGACAATATCTGCTTGACTTTCTTCATCTCACAGAGTTCACAAACCAACTCCACAATTTCAATCCATTCTGCAATTGGTAGATCGGTAGCAGCCCCCACTGAATTCGGGCATTAGCCTAATATCAAAATTTCTGTCTGCCATGATTGGGAGGAAACCCAAAGTAGGTTGTATCTAAATAGGTCTCTATTCCTCAGATGTTGTTCATACAATACAAGACGCTGCTTGTTCAATCTGCTGTTCTTGTGTTGTTCCACACACTTAATGAACATAAAATCACTCTCTCAACTCACTGCTTCAGTCCTCTTCTATCAGGCTAACACCACAGCTGACCAACCAATCAGCATTCCTCGCTTTTGTTCTCAGTTACCTAGGCTAATAGCCTCCTCCAGGCTGACCAGTCAGCACATGGCTTGCTATTGGTTGAACCATGTCAAGCTGTTCAAAAAAGTCCATTACAGCACACTTTTGGAACAGTCCGACTGGAGATTAATGCCATTCTGAAGGAACAAAATGCTGGTGCCACATGCCACATGTTGAGGTAAGGAACTTATTTTCCTTTGCACCAGACGCAAGCCACTCTGGCTCGCTTGCTTCTATGTGACTGTTCACCACAGATGTTTTTTGTAGCAATTGTTCTAATAAGTTATTCTGCTTAGTGCCTTGAATGCATGAAATTAAGCATGCTTTGAGAATGGCAACTAGGTCTCACTAATTTACTGTTACTGTTTTACTAACTAGATGCAACTATTTCTTCTATTCTAATAGTTTATTTTCTCACACTTCTCACCTTCCAATTTCTTGCCTCTCTTCCACCTTCAAAAATCTAAATGCAACATCAATTGCCAACTTCTTTATTCCTGAACTCTATTTCTTTATTGCCCTTTCTCCTCCCTAAAGTCTTCTCGTTCTCTTTCACTCCCTGTAACCCACCGTGTCATAGTGTCATTGTCGCTCTGCTTCGAGTGGAATGATTATAAAAACAAAAATTTAATGGCTGAATTTTTACTGTATTGGATGAACTGTTCAGGAGTTTGAGAATTAATATTGACAGATCAGAAAGTTGGTTCACTGTGTTGTGCTTGACAATTTTTCTCTAGAGTCTATCTTACAAATTTATAAGTCTACCATTTATCCATTCTTAGAATATTACTGCTATTTATGTTCCGGTGCTCCTGCTATATATTTAGAGATTCTTGATAAAATCCAAAGTAGAATCAGCAATATTATTGGTCATGACCTGGCATCTCAGCTTCAGCCACTTTCCCACTGCTGTAAAGTTGCCTCCTGTGCCTTTTCTATAAATACTTTCATGGTAATTGTTTGGATAAACTTTTTGTTATGGTACCTAGATTTTATCAATTTTAGTGCAGCATTGGATTGGTGGTCAGGTTTCAATTTACTGTCAAGTAGGCTAAATGTAACCATAAGTTCTATGCTGATAGTTTCTTCATCTCACACTTCTCACTTGTGGAACTCTCTTTCCAGCCAACTTTAATCTTCAAAAATTTAAATGCAATGTTAATTGCTATCTACTGTCCTCCTGATTACTTTTCTTTTGTTCTCACTCTTTAGTAATGTTTCTGTTCTGTACTTCCTCCACACCAAGTCACCACTTGTGTCTTAGTGGCTTTACTGCCTTGCTTTGGTTGAAATCAGTTAAAAAAATTACCTCAGTTTATGAGTACACCACCAAAAATCTAGATGAGCAAAGCCTGGCAGCTGATCTATGCCTTGACTTTACAGGTAAGAACTGGCTTGTAACATTTGATACTTACAAAACCAAGGTAGCAACATTTAATCATCATGGAGCAGACCCTGGGTTTTCTCCTGTCATGATAAATAGTTGTACTCTGGGAAAATTGTCTGTTTCTTGTATGGCACTGAAAAATACCTACTTCTGCCATGCTTTATCACTACAAGATCCAGATCAAGCTGAAAATGAAGTATTGCTGCCATATATGGGTTGGCACATTTTTTTTAATCATTTCACCCCAAGCAAGGCAGGAGTGCCACTAGTATGCAGGAGGTTGCAGAGAGTGAAAGTGAGATAAAAAACTGAATATTGGGAAGGAAAAAAGATGGACAGGATTCAAGAAGACTGAAGATGGCAATTGATGTTGCATTTAAATTTTTGAAGATTGTATTTACCAGGGAAGCAAGTAAACAGAAGGGTGTTCTACAGACAGGAAGTATGAGAAAAAGAAATTGTTGGAGATGAGCAGCACTTGCATTTAATTATTTCAACGGCATTTGGTTGGGAGCTAGATTCCAATCTAGTAGCAAGCTTTAATTCATGTAGTCGAGACACCAGGAAAAAATGCTCATCAGACCAGATGCCATGAAAATATTTGTCATGCCACACTGGTGAGAAAATGGCTGAAGTCGAAATTGCCAAGTCAGGATGTTTGGATTTTGTCAAGAATCTTGAGATGAATTGCAGATATGGCAGCAGTATTCAATGAAAATGGTAGATTTATAAATGTGCAAGATGGATTCTGAAGAGAAAAATTTTCTGGCATGACACAGTCACCCAACTTTCCTTGCAGTAGATGTAACAATTAATTTGATGTATTCAAGAAGGTGCAGTGTGTTTCTCTCTTGGAGTCTAGCATCAACCACTTTGATGGCAGGCAGCATCACTTTTCCAGCCTTGAGTTCAAGAGCATTTATACGGCCTTGTGGATAACAGTTTGTTTTCTACCCTACAACCCCTTTCCCACAAACGAAACATTACTAGCCTCTTGTTACTCTGTCACTATTTTCAGTCCTTATTTCCACCATTTTAGACATTCACAGCTAAGACCCACCATGCCACATATACAGGGTTGACTCACCCTCATTCCATTCAAATTCCATTGATAAAGAGGAAGTTTCACTCGGATGGCTTCTCCCACAGAACTGTTACATTGTGGAACAGATTCCTAAAAGAATGATAATGACCTCTTCAAATCTAAGGTCAAATAATCCTAATAATCTTCACCTCTTGCTCCCACTTTACATGCACTTACAACAATCTCATTTAGTAGCGCACTAGCTTGAATGGCTCTTGTACCTTATATTAGGTTGACAATAGTATACAAAAGTGAATGACAGCTATTAAAATAAAATGTATAAGTTTTCAGAATAAAATCTAAAGGATATGAAATTATAGGAGAGAAACTCCAACACAATTTCATACCCACATGTATAACATTAACACATATCCAAACTTTATTTTCCACCTAATAACAGACAATATTGCAAAGATGCCCAAATGATTTCACAATACTACACATACCATTTATATCAAAGTGTCAATTGGTTAGAAATTAACATCGCTATGTGAACTATTTAACCAATCAGAGAAAACTAAAACCCTATTTTTATTGAGCCTACTTTTGAGAAAAATTTCTTATAAAAACCCACAGATTTCAACTTTCAAAGATCAGAGATGTGGTTGTCTCCAAGCTGAACGCAAGTGTTTTTCTTTTTCCCCCAGCATGTGCTGAAAGAAACATGTGTTGAGCACTTCAAATGAGTCAATTACAACAACAACAACACCTTAGATGATCAGTGAATCTTCACTGATAGTAAGTTGGAAACTTCAAGCAAACCATCTCCAAGAACAACAAAGATGGTCAGTGAATTTTCACTAATGATAAATGTCTTTTTTTTTAACCAGAGCTTTGTTCTGTGAAGCAACTATTTAAAAGTATAGAAATAACAGAAAGCATGGCAAATTATGTTAATTTAATACAATTTATTTATATTTTTTGTGTGTGTGGTTTTTGTTTTTTTTAGGTTACAATTGTTTTTGGGTACATGTGATAAAAGAAAGAATTTACTCTGTAGTATATCACACAGAGAGAAGTTGGACACGTGTTGCTCGTACCAAGGTCAGGGGCGAAGAGGTTGACGGGATGTCCATATTTCTGGCAGGAACAGATATTTTTGCATGTTGGGTGTATTTTTATTATTTTTAATTTTTATTTAATTTATTTTATACAACGTTTTTATGTTATTAATTTATTTTATTTTATTTATAATTTTTTTTTTTATTATTTTATATTTTATTTTTATTTATAATAATAATGTCCCTACAATAGTCTAAACCACAGAGATTTCTGTGAACGAAATACCCAAAGCCTTTAACTCAAATAAAGACTATTTTTAATACTTTTTTTTAGATTTTTGAATCCATGTATATATATTTGTAAATACAATTGATTTATTTAACTGGCATACCCATGTTTTCTTTACTTTTTTTTTTTATTTTTATTTGAAATTCAGACTTTCGGATGTTTAATATAAAAAAGAATCTGGATAAAAAAATTCCTACAAAAATAAAATGGATACAGCGAATAATATCTTAGAATTCATACCTGACACTGAAGACTCTTCAAGTGTCTCAATGATTTCTCGTAAATCACATACATCTACTTGTATCGCAAAAGCCAGTCGTGACATACAAGCAGCTGTAATATTCTGACAACCTTTAATGTGGGATATGTGAGAAATGTATTCACTACGTATTGACACTTGCCGTTTGTTGCTGATATGATTTTGCTGGCTTTCCACTGTGAAAAGCGCCACGTAACAGCTTATGCTCTGTCAGTAAAATAATATGGTGAACTTCAATGAGATGGCGAAAGTGAAAAGAAAAACAAAAAAACTTCCGAATAGGTTGCTAGCAGTTCTCTGTCAAAAGTGGAATACTTTTGCCTGGGATTGCGTCAATGTTTAGTAAAAGAAACCAATAGGTATTGGTTATCATATCAGTTGGTGAAATATTGCACACTAACAGCATACTGACCTCATGTCATTGATCAATGGATAGTCAGAGATTTCAGATTGCATTTTAAATGCCAGAGCTGACAACCCTGTTAGCATCGTACCCGTCAAAATTGACAGCATGAATCTCTGGAAATTTTCTAAGCCTTGGTTTTGTGCACGAAGTTAATTACAATGCAGCTTACATCTACTGTGCCACTTCCAAAAATCCTTTCGATATAAGCAAAGGGAAATGTGTACGATCGTTTTATTTGATATCTTATACAGTTTTACGTAGACAATATCCAAATGGAGTCAGTGACCTAAACGTTTTGTGTATTTGATAACATAGTGGTTGTGAGTTCAATCCCTGGGTCGGGCAGTGTGTATTTACACTCAGTGGAAACGGGCAAGCAATAACTGAAAAGTGCTCAATAAAATAAGGTCTAGACCTTTTCCCTAGGCATGAAAAGTGGAATGAGAACAGTTTACCTGCCTGGATTTAATTCGGAATTCCATGTAAGATATCAAGATCGATATACATCTGAGGAAGGCCGGAGAGCAGAACGGTCGAAACGTTGTGATAAAAGAAACAGAAATACGAAACATAATCCGAATAAAGATCGTGTAAATAAAACATATTGATTTGGAAATTCTTGAAAAAATAAAAAAATAGCTGGATTTTAATGAGACTTTCAGAACTTATTTACAAATGAATAAACTTATTTTAGAAATGTTTCTGCTTTTTTAGAAAATACTGGTAAAAACATTTTTTTTACATCTGTTAAACTTATTTAATTTTATGAAATTTCGATTTAAAGTTTAATTAATCTGATCTGAAAGAAATATTACTTTTAATTTAAAATAAATCCATTTTTAACACA
Source organism: Acanthosepion pharaonis (assembly GCA_903632075.3). NCBI lineage: Eukaryota > Metazoa > Mollusca > Cephalopoda > Sepiida > Sepiidae > Acanthosepion > Acanthosepion pharaonis. The sequence goes on along the minus strand of CAHIKZ030000446.1, from coordinate 2,137,551 downwards.
AAGCCTCATTTACAACCGGAAATTGGACTTTTTTTTTCTACGAGTCGCATTGGGATATCAAAAAAAGCATTGCATAAGCCAAGCAGAGTACTAAGAAATAGGAAAATTTGCTATGTGATATCTGTACTCCAGTATGGCGGTGAGTGCTGGACGATCGTCTCAAAGATGAAGAGGAAACTTGAAACAGCAGAAAAGTGGTTCCACAGAAAGTTGTTGAGGACACCGTAGACCGAATATGTGAGCAACGACAAAGTTTTGGAGAAAATAGAAACAGAAAGGAAAATAATTCTTAACAACAGGAAGGGACAGTTGAAAGTTCTGGGTCATATAATGAACAAGGAGGGCTTGGAAAGTTTCATGCTGATGGGAGAGATAGAGGACAAGAGGAACAAAGAAAAAACAACGCATAACATACATAGTGAGCTTGAGTAAATGAATGGCAGAACAGGGCTTGGGAGAAATAACAAAAAGACAAGAAAAGAGCTAGCAGCTTTAAGAGAATTACTAGTTTAAAGATCTAATCGTTGACTCTAAGGGAGCTCTTCTTCAATAAGGACTGTTAACAAGATACTTTTTTCTCCTATGCTAAGTCAACAGTTATATATTGTCTATATGCACTTCCTTTTTAACGGAATTTAAATTACATTAACTCAATTTGCAGGTTTTTTTATCTTAATTGTTTGTTTGAATCACGTATAAAATTATCGTTCTTATAAAGTGTTATTCCATTTAGGTTTCTTTTTCATTTTTTTAGATTGTTATATGTTGAAATTTTCTACAAAATTCTGTTAGGGTAAATATAAATATGCGTCGGCGTAAATACTAATCTTGGGTTCCATATACGCTCAAATCGGACCCAGAACTTTCACCAATCGCGATGAAAGACTATTCTCTCAGGGAGGTCTAGTAAGACTTAAAGTCAGCTCAGACCTCAGACCTCGTATATACGATCCATCGCTAAAAACGCTGGGAAATGTTCGTTTCCCATACTACTCCAGCAAGTACCCGACTCCTCCTGCTATTTTTTTTTAAAGTCAAATCACTCGAAGCAAGGCGGGAGTACCACTAGCACGCAAAGGGTTACAGAGGATTGAGACAAAGAGTAAAGAGGCGTGTTTGAGGAAAGGATACAGAGGAAGACGAGGAACAAGCTCAGGGTGTCAGATGTCGATTGACATTACACTTGAATATTTGAAGTCATCGAGGAAGCAAGTAAGGGGAAGGGAGTTGCACAGACGGGAAGTGCGGGAGAAGAAGCTGTTTGAGAAGTGGAGACGGTTACATTTAACCGTTTTGATAGTGAAAGCGTGAGACCAAGATGCCAGCACGTTTAAATTCATGAAGCTCGGGAACCAGCGACAGTAGCTTGTCGGAACAGTTGCGGTGAAAATATTTGTAGAAGAGACAGAGGGAGGCCACAGCACGTCTGTGAGATAGCGATTGTAGACTAGATGCCAGATCCGGACCTATCCTCTAGCTTTACAACAGACCCGACCGAAAATTGTTTACTGCTGTCCTATATGGGTAGAAGCTGCTCAATCTTCGCTTTCCACTCTTGAGTTCAAAAGCGTTTTCGCGTCCTTGTGGATGACAAATTATTTTCCACCCTTCAACCTCTTTCTCACTGATGACACGTCGCAAGCCTCTTGCTGCTTCTATCGCTATTTACATAGAGAGTGTTCAAATGAAGTCTTCCTAGTTCCACCAGTCCTAAACATCATGACTCGCGATGAGACGCCCCTTGTAGCGAACCACCCACATTCCTTTTGTATTCATTGGGTGAGATCTAAGTTCCACTTGAGCAACTTCTTCCCACAAACCTTATTTTTTTTTTAAATCATTTTACCCCAAGCAAAGCAGGAATGCCACTAGTACACAGGGGACTACAGAAAGTGAAAGTGAGTGAAAAAATAGGTATCGGGGGATTGAGGAAAGGATAAAGAATGAATGGGGTTCAAGATAACGGAATATAACGATTGGCATTACATTTAAATTTTTGAACATTGTAGTTTTCAGGGAAGCAAGTAAGCGGAAAGGAATCCCTCTGGCAGGAAGTGCGAGGAAAGAAACGGTTACATTTAATTACTTCAACAGCAAATGGGTGGGACCTAGTGAAGTGACGGTGACATTTAATTATTTCAACAGCAAATGGGTGGGAACAAGATGCCAATCTAGTAACACGCTTAAGTTCATGTAGTCAGGGCACCACGGAAAAAAAGCTCGTCAGAGCAGTTGCCATGACAATATTTGTAGAGAAGACAGAGCGAAGCCACATCACGTCTATAAGAAAATGACCGAAGTCAAGATGCCAAGTAACCAAGAGGTTGCTTCCCAGATCACTACGATCTTAGCCTGTTCAAGTCTAGAGTTACCCGTTATCGTCCCCACATATCAATTTAAACTGTAATCTTCTACCACGAGTGGCCCTCGGGCCTTGTACAGGATGAACATCATTGTAAAAAAAACAAAGAAAGTTTGCTCTTTTATATCACAAGAATGGATCAAAAGAGCTTTTTTAAAATCATTTCATCCCCAAGCAAAATGATAGTACTCCTGAGACGCAAGGTGTTATTGAGAGTGACAGAGAATGAGAGGACTTTTGTGAGGAGAAAGGGCAATAAAAGAGGGGGAAGACAGAAGATAGCAAGTGACGTTGCATTTAATCTTCTAGGTGATAGGGATGCAAGAAACTAGAAAAGACTTCCATAGGTGATAAATACTAGAAAAGAAACGATCAGAATATAACTTACGGTTACATCTCGCTATTTCAACATTAAAAACATGAGACCTTATTTGCCAGTCTCGTTGTAGACTTAAATCCATGCAATCGCGCTACCGGGAAATAATTTTCATACATTTCGACAGGGGTAGTACAATTTTGGAATAATTGGAGATAAGTTTACGATAAAACACATGATAGTCCAAAATCCATATAAAATTTTAGTATCTTTTGGTCATGGAAAAGATTTAATCTTGTGAAACAGTTTTTTTTTTTTTGATCAGAGAGTATAAGTATATTTCGGAATGAAAACTCGGCGAGCCGTGTTCGAAACCCAGTCGAGTTTGTTATATTCACTTAAGCACAAATACATTTGGGAAAATTATGAATCCGTCTCTTTTCCCCCACAACTGTGGGTTGAATAGCAGGACAGACTGGGTTCTTTAGCCTAGGTTGGCAACCGGTGTACCGCAAAAAAAATGGCAACCTACTGCGGGAAAAATCTTCTGTCTTGTCAGTCATGTATCAAAAGATACATGATCGTCCAAGGCACTTAACTGAGTAATAAGTTCGTCATTATTCTCAATTTAACCCAGAAATTCTAAATTACAAACATTAAATGTACATGAATTTTTTATATTTTTTTCACGTAAAACTTATAAGACTAACTGTAAACATTTTATGTGCCTCTTCATAAGATAAACAAAGTACAGGGTGGTCCAAAAGTATTGTCACCGGTACACAATATTATTTTCTGTTTCAGATGGCTGACACGAACTCCTACAGTTTGGAAGAGAGGTAAGATGTGACAAGACTTTCGGAGCACCCTGTATTAAGAAACAGAAAAAAAATGCAATTGTTAGAAACAGCTGAAATACTATGTAATACCAATCCTTCTATATAGCATTGAATGCTGAACAGTCTCGTCACAGCTAAAGAGGAGAATTTTGGTAATGAGCATGTAGTTCTATAGAAGGGTGCTGAGAATACAGAACATGTGTGTAATGGTTAAATTTTAAGGAAAAATGGACACTTGTACTTAGAACCAGAAAGAAGCAGTTGAAATTTCTAGAAAACATAATAAGGAAAGAGAGCTTGGAGAATTTGGTACTCGCAAGACGTACTTATAATAAGAGAGGATCAGTTATTAACCTACCCAACGAGCTTGTGTAAATGGATGGCGGTGGGAAGGATAGAAAATTGTAGAGATCTATGATTGCTCATGCGCTGGAGGGGCTTGGCTCATAAAATAAAGTTCTTCTGAACCTTCATTATAATCTAGAAATTATTCTTCTATGTACCGCGTCCATTCAGGATATAGGCGATCATCGCTCTCCACGATTTCTTCCTTGTGACTCTTAGCAGTTTTCTCTCTTTGCTAAGGCGTCCACCCCACTTCTGCCATCCATTCACACAAGCTTGTCAGGTAAGTGGCTCGTTGCTTTCTCCCATCTCTCTATGCCCCATAAGGGCTACGTTTTTCAAGACCTACTTCCTCATTATATGTACAAAGAATTTCGGCTGTCTCTCCCCGATTCTGTGTATAAGTATTCTTTTTGTTGCCATTTTCTTTAAGACTTCCTTGTTGATTTCTTGCTCAGTACATGGAATTTTCAGGATCCTTTTGTAGAATCACATTCCTGCTGCCCGTTGTTTTTTTCCTGATCCGTGGGTAACTTGTCCAGCATTCACTGCCATATAAGAGGATGGATATCACATAGCAATCAAGCACTCTTTCTTTTGTTTCTAACGAAAATTTTCCGTTTCTCCTTGCTTAGTTTTTGGAATGCTTCTTTCGCTAGTCCAATGATTGTTCGGATCTGGGTGTCAAATTTTCCAAAATTAGTCTCTTACCACTCTTCAGCAAAGTATTCGAGGCTTTAATCAATGCCGGAGCGGTTAAGCATCTTACCACCCACGATCTACTCTCTGACAAACAATATGGTTTCCACTTTGTCCGATCTACCGCTGATGTGAACACAACTATAACTGAATATGTATACCAAGCTCTTGATAATGACGCAAAGCTTGAGCTTTGTCTCTAAATATCTCGAAGACGTTTCACCTGGATTGGCATGCCGGCCTTCTACGTAAGCTTCAGGGATACGGTATTACAGGAAGGTTATTTGATTTAATACAATCATTCCTATCAAACCATGAAATGAAGCTCGTCCTGAACGGGTTCTCTTCCAGTTCTTTTCACACGGACGCTAGTGTTCCCCGAGGCTCTATCCTTAGTTGTACACTGTTTCTGATCTTCATCAATGATCTTCTTGATGTCATCGGTTCTCAGGTAGGTATCTACGTAGACGTCACTAGCATTTACTCCTGTCTCAATCATAAATCCGCCATTGCTAATAAAGCTAACTTGTTCATTGGTCTCGAAAAGGACATCTAATCTGTGGTTAACTGGGACAGGAAATGGCGTGTAAATTGTAATGCCTCCCAAACTAAACTGCTCTTATTTAACCACCATAGAGAAACCTCCCTGTCTCCTATTAGAATGGCTGGTGCTCAACTCCACCAGAGCGTCCCACTGTGCCTTCTTGGTCTCATGTTTTCCACTGACCTGAGGTGGAACTAGATTGAATCAATTGCTGCATCTACCGCAAGGAATGTTGGTTCTCTGTGTCGTGCAAGAAGGTTTTTCTCGTCTGAGTCCATTTTACACATCTACACACCGATCATTCGTCCGTTGCATTAAATATTGTTTCCAATATATGGTGTGGTCCACCTCCTCTGTTCATCTCGAGGTTCTCGACAAAATCCAAAGATAGATATGCAATGTAATCGGTTCTGACTTGGCATCTCAACTCCAGTCACTTTCTCACAGACGGATATTCAATGTGATGTATGGCATCTCGTCTACAGCTACTTTCTCACAGACATGATGTGGCTTCCTTTTGTGTTTTCTATAAATATTTTCATGGCAATTTCTTCTCTGACAAGCTATTTTCACTGGTGCAACAACTGCATGAATTTAAGCATGCTACTAGGTTGGCATCTCAGTCACACCCTTTTAATGTTACTTTTAATGTAACCACCTCTTCTACTCCAACAGCTTCTTCTTTCGGACTTCCCGACAATGGAACTCCCTTCCTCTTACTTGCTTCCCTGATAACTATGATCTTCAGAAATGTAAATGTAAAGTAAATCGACATCCTCTGATGCCTTGATCTTGATTCTCGTTCTGCTTTTTTCCCCTTTCCTCAAACACTTCTCTTCACTCTTACTTTTACTCTCTGTAACCTCTTGTATTCTAGTGGTACTCCCGCCTTGTTTGGGGTGAAATGCTTAAAAAATATTTTCCAGTAGTCAAACTATGTGCCAACTTAAAACTGACATTTTCAACATGATGGTCTGGTGTGACATTGAGTGCAAAGTCTATTCTGGAATCAGCTGGGGTGAGACACACACTACAATGAGGAATATTTTCTGATGACTTGATCCCTGTTTTTCTTTTTATCCTTTCCTCAATACCCCCCCATACCCAGATTTTTCTCTTAATTTCTCTCACCTTGCGTACTAGTGGCATTGCCGCGTTGCTTGGGGCGAAATGCTTAAGAAAAAAATAAATTATATATTAAATGTATTTCCTGATAAATGTTCAAATTGTTTTCATTTAAAGCTTTTAGCACTATCTGAACATCTTTGTGTGTGCTTTTTTCATCGTCACTAGATACAAATATAACAAATACAGAATTATACAATGATCATTAGCAAGTAGCCAATGACATGAATATTAGCGTCCCAACCATGAGAGCCGGTTTCGAATCGCATCATAGTCAATTTATCAAAGAAGTGACTACTTGATAATATTAGTCTGGAGAGAAAACCGTACCACAGATTGATCCAAGCCTTGTGCCTGTAATTGGGTCGAAAATGTCTTCGAAAAAGTTTTCCTAACTATGGGGGTTTTCGAATTCCCTTAAATGTATGTTCCCAACAAAGGCTCCAGCTAAATTAAATCAGTTTGGTATTTTTGATTGATAGTATCATTTTTCGTCCGTAATTTGCCCCATACAGAAAAATTATAACGTATGTATACAACAAGCAGTGTGAAAGGGGTAAAAAGTGAGAGATTCTTACTTGTAATATATCCCGAATCGAAAACGGAAAGGCCAGTGTCCGCTATGTATCTGGTGATGCCATTTGGTTTTCTCTGTTCTCTTAACTACCATGGCCAGTCATGACTTGCATCTCTGGTGTCCATATAGCAACTAGCGTAGGCAGACACGTCTTGCCCCACGCGTGCTAAATAACAACAGAGGTTTTGTCACCTCATGAACTGACGTCACAATTACGAAAATGGTACAAATACAAAATTTGCACAGAAATGTCCTTTGTGTGCCTATCAAGGCAGAATAACAATTTCAGATAAAAGTGTTATAGACAAGCGTATGGTTGCAAGAAAGAAATACGACAACAGCAGAAATAGATTTACGTGGTTTATTTCAACAGGAACGTGAGGGTTTGGGACAGCTACCTTGTGGTAAAGTTCATAAGCCGGCTTCGGATCTGGTCGATCTCTCATAGTAGTTCACACATGTTGACGGTGGTTGACGCTCTCCTGCTGAGAGCTGCTGGACGCTCGGCCTGACCATGACAGGTCTCCTTTGTGGCCATCTGTTGACTGCCAGTTGAACTTCCGTGTGACCCCTTTTATAGCGTTATTTTATGGCTTAACAGGCTCGAAAAACGAAGCGAGTATAATTAGGAGGGAAGCATTTTTATTGGACGAAAAATAGAACACTTTAAATATTATTTTATTTTTCGACCGGAACTCGAGTGTCGGGAACATTTGTAAATGAAGATAAGGGTCATTTTGTGACGGGGTTTTGTCCCGTTCACATCCGACTCTCGCTCTTGCGTATATGCCTGTAATTCAGCCGAGATATGTCTTATTTTATTTTATAACAAAAAGGACACCATCTAAAAATGAAAAAAAAATACAGTTTGGGAAATGTTATAGTGGAACACACCTATTCTATAGTTAATAGACTCTCCCACCTATAATAAGTAGGAGTAGTAAGAGTAACGAGGGAGTCGCTCAGTGAGTCGATCTGAGTTCAGTCTGAAGTCGGGCGACCGGCTGATCGGTTGAACTCTCTGCCTTCGGGCGGGGAGTAACCCGAACGAGGCTACGCCGAAGGGCTGAGTCTCTTTCGGGGAGGTAAACCGACCCTGAACCCGTTTATACGGGTTCAAAGGGCATATTTTTGGCCGAGCCCACGGGCTCGGAGATCCCACGTTAAACCGGCCTTGTGCCACATGATGCCCTCGTGGGGGGGGGACTAAATACCGTCGCTCAGTCAGTCGATGCCGTTAGTCGGATATTAAAGTATCAGCGACCACAACTCGATTTCTCTACGTTATACCTATTATATCAAGTTCCTAAGGTTTTGTACGTCGAACCTATTTTAGGACCGACTTAGTACAAATACAAGCCTCCACTGTGAAATCACTCCATAACAGGAAAAGACAAGGATTTTGAAAAAGACAAAATGAGAAATCAATACAAGAAGGCAGTATTAAAACAAAAGTGCAACCACCTTTGAGAAAAAACGAAAAGACCAACTTTTACTTGCCCTACAAGCGTCTCTGGGACATATAGTCAATTTTGAAAAGTTCCTTTTAAAATTCACAGTTCCTGCTTGGGAAACATTTCTTTAAATTCTTTTGCGTTCTTTGTTGTCCAACCACAGGAGAATTTTCTCTTGAACTTCAAAATTCTCTAGTCTCTCTGCTGGCTGGTAACTGGTGCCTTCTTGATGCTCTCTTCTTGATGTCAAAAGCCTTTTTTCTCCTTGATTTACCTTGTCTGCTTACTGTCAAAATGTCTTCATGTATCTACTGACCTGAGCTCTATATATTTGAAAAATTATGTTCACAAGCCAAAACAACACCACCACCACCACCACCATTTGGGTTGTTACTAGAACTTAAGACTATATCTCTCACTGGTCAGTATATACGAAAAAAATAATTTTCCATAAACTGGAAATGGATCCTCAACAAAATTTGGCAGGTTTTAACTGCTGAGCCAAAAAAGATATACAAATGTAACAATTTTTTTCCTTTTTTTAAACAAACCGTCTGGCCTTGATAAAAATATGCTTCTCTTAGAAGAATGTGTACTAAAAAAAAAAAAAAAATAACAAACAACCTAGACGATTAGAAAAACCAAACAAAATGAAAACACGTACTTTTAACTGCCACATGAACATCTCAGGGACATATTGTAATTTTTAAAAAGTCCCTTTTAAAATCAAACTGTTGATGTTTGGGTAACATTTCTTTAAATTCCTTTTCGTTTTTGGCTGTCCAACCACAGGAGAATTTTCTCTTGAACTTCAAAATTCTTTAGTCTCTCTGCAGCTGGCTGGTAACTGGTGCCTTCTCAATGCTCTCTTTTTAATGTCAAAATGTCTTCTTGATGTTGATTTGCCTTGTCTCCTTTCTGTCAAGAAATCTTCTTCTTGTCCACTGACCTGAGATCTTATTTATTCAGAGTTTTAGGATCACAGAAGGCTCCATCCATGTTTACACAATGGCATGAGACCACGGCTCTCATTGGCCACAAAATATGAAAAAACAATTTTTAAAAATCTTGAATAGAGCCTTCACAATTTCAGCAGGTTTTAACTGTTGAACTAAAAAAGATATACAACTGTAAGAATTTTTGACACAAACCGTCCGGCCCTCATAAAAATACATTTCTCTTAAAAGAACATCTACTAAAAAAGAAAAAAAATATCCTATGCGATTAAATATTTATTCAATGCTATCATTTTTAAAATTGTAAAAATAATTTTTTTATAGGCACACAAAAGGAAAAAAACCCTCTATTTTGTGTAGGTTATCCTAGTTGACTTTTCCAACAGAGAGGTTAAGGAGCGGGCGCTCTTTAAACCTAAAAGACAATCATATTCTCTCTGTCTCTTCCACTTTTTAGCACTTTCATCCAGATGCAGCCAAACGTAGAAAAGGAACGCTGCCACTTTTGATAGGTGTTTCGAAGGGAGATTACTTCGCCGTTTTCCCGCGGGAGGAATGGGAAATCTAACGTCAAGCTGCCAAGACAGGCCTTGTCTTCTGAAGGGAGGGTTGCGTGTAGCCCTTCGGTAGATGTCTCCAATGGAGAGACCATTGAAAGTGAGAAATGGAAGAGAGAGCTGACCGTGAGATAGAGGCCACTGAACAGGAAGGTGGAAAAGAGGGAGACAGCTGGCCGTGAATGTAGAGGCAACTGAAAATGAAGAGTAGGAAAGAGACAACCGTGAGGTAGAGGCCGCTGGAAAGGGAAATCGAAAAGACTTGACTCCCACGAAGTCAGGATGTGACACAAGGTCGGTTTAGCGTGAAAGACCCGAACGTTTCCACTCGGGCCACTGGTCCAAAACTGGTCATAGCATGTCCAAGCTGGTCAGAGCTTAGTCAAAGCTGGTCTTGTCTTGTCCTAGCTGGTCCAGGCCTGAGCCGGTCCAAGCTAGTCGTAGCCTTGATCGAATCTCAGCCAAAAGTCTGAGAAGCGATCCGAGTTCGTCAAGATGGGAAATCGAAAAGAGGCCGAATAGGGCACGTTCAAGGCTTTTATGACACCTGGGACTTCCGGTTGTACCTTACTGATTATTTCCGCTGTTGCTGCTGCTGCTAAAACGAGCAAAGTAAGGAAGCCCCCACATGCCACAAGTGAGATAGTTTTTATTCTTGTTTGGTTACGTGTATGCCTTATATAATATTTGGAATAAGAGAGGAAACGTTTTCTCTTCTCCCAGTCACTCCCCTAAAAATTTCTTGCTGCTATATTATTTTAATTCGAAATTTGTATTAATTATATTCAAACTGTCTGAAAAGTTTATTTGCATGATCAGAATGTGTTTTCATCTAGTGATGAGTTAAGTTTACGTATATATTTGGCGAGAGCTAGAGAGAGAGAAAGAAAACAGCATTTCTTGGCCAGTGTAATGGTAAATTAATTGATAGCTGTTTGGGATATCAATCACTTTTTTAAAAAATATTGTTCAGAACACAGTAATCACCGTCAGATTTTGAAACAAGATGGCGGAGGATTTGTCCGTTCACTTCCAGAAGGAGATATCATGGTTTAACTACCATTTATCGGGTCCAAGGTCCTGCAGGTAGACAACGACTTGAATAAAATAGTTGACTAAAAATAGAGTAAACCTAATTGAGTAAAATAGTTGTGCAGTCTCATCACAATATTTTGACAAGTATACCTCAGGCCTCATCGAACAATCGGATAATCATAATTGAACTATTGTTACTTGCAACCGTTAAGTGTAATTAGTTTGAATATAATTGCTTACAGAAAGCGGATCTAGCGAAATAATAGACGAAGTTATCTCATTTAAATTATTCGTTGTTATTGTAAGGTTTTCTTTTCTTTTATCCAATGTAATCATCATCACTTTACGTGTGTTTACTGTTTATCAATTCCATTTCATTAGTCAACCATTTTAAGTCGTTGTCTTTCTCCTCGAACGTGTTAGTCAAGCCGATATCACTTCGAAATTCTGAATATTTTTCAAAATTCTGTTCGTGCTACTTTCGATTTTTCTGCATAAATTTGTTAAAATTTATCCAAAAAAAAAGGAAGAACTGGAAAATATATCGTGTCTTTTTAAAGAGATATCATAAAATAAAATAAGACTCCTTTACGAAAAGTCCAGACAGCAGTGTGTCTAAACAGGTTCAGGTAAGTAAGAACCATAATTTCAACAAAAGACACCCAACCAACAACAAATACCAGAATTTATATCCTCTTCAAGAACAAAATACAGGCGAACATTTCGTGATCCAGGTTCAATGATATTTTTTCTTATTATAAATGCAAGAACGAAATTCAGCGAAAAGTCAGACAGTGGCCATCATACGAAGTTTTAAAACTACAATTAGCTATAAAATCTGTGGACAGGTTACCAAGAACGGGGTCTTCGGACAACCTGAAAAAAAGAGGTCCACTGACCCACAAAGCTGAATTTAAATCAGTTCGCTATTTTTGAGTGATAACAATTATGAGAGAGGAAGGCTTTAAGGGGAAGCATTGTGTGTTCAATCCTCGTGCTGGGTAGTACGTACTTAGACTCAGTAAAAACAGGGCAAGCAATAATTTGTGTAGTACCAAAAAATAAGAACTAGACGAGAAATCCCTAGACATGATGAGTAGAATAAGAACAGTCTAACACCATAGATTATATAAACCATGCTGTGGAATCGCCCACGTTACTTTAACACCCCTATGCACAGGAACAATCTATATTATCTTTTACACCCACGTACACTAACTTATCCAATGAAAACCTTGTTTTTCCGAACTAAGAATTCTATTGGCTTACAGATCAAAAATTTGAAAGCTCACGTGAAAAGAAGTAAATTGCGTCAAAATTCTGGGAGCCGATTTGTATGTCCAAAAACCTATAAAACGAAGATTTTGGACTAACCTAGAGTGAGAACATCGAACACAGAGAGAAACCAACCAAATCCACGCAACCCCGAACAAGAATTTCCTACGTAAAAAACATCAATGACTCAATGACAATTTGGCTCGATAATCCTCTGTGACGAACTTCGAACATTTTTACTTATATAAAGTTGAATGATTTTATATTCACTACCATTCAAGTAAAAACAGCGATCAGACATAAACCTTAAACTACAGATAAAGGTACGCAACTTCGAACGACTTAACCAAAAAAACAGTACATAAATAATTACATAGACATTCACGTTGAATAGTAAATGAACATTTAATTTACAAAAACTCATTTGACTTTAACTTTACAATAGTTCATAAATATATCGAAACACTCAAACAAACTTGATCGTTTAACAATTTCAAACACACCAACATTTGATATCTTAAAACATTATTGTAAATATTTTCTTAATTGTATATAAATGTGTGTATTGTTTGAATTGATTCTTTGCCTCGTTGTATTTCAATAGTTTGAAATATTTTATTGTTAAGGATAAAGTTTTGAACGCACCTGCCGAACCAAAAATCCTTCTGATTAATTCCAACATTTCTAGTTAAAAAAAGCTTAATACATTTCACTCGTCCCCAACAATACAAATTGTAGCAAACCAGCTGAAAATAAGATTTTTTTTGTATTTTTTTTAAAGTGAAAGATAAATTTTCAGTCACTACAATGTATTTTCCTTTCATTTTTTTCTAGGCTACCAAAAAAAAGTCCAAATTTGGATTTGTTATAAAATAAAATAAGACATATCTCGGCTGATTTGTAAGTAAATAAACTAACATACTCAAGAGCGAGAGCCGGATGTGAACGGGACAAGGTCCCGTCACAAAATGACCATTATCGTCGTTTGCGCATAGGCCCGACACAGTTCCGGTCGAAAAATAATATTTTAAAGTTTTTCTATTTTTTGACCAATAAAAATGCTTCCCTCCTAATTATACTCGCGTCGTTTTTCGAGCCTGTTAAGCCATAAAAAAAACGCCATAAAGGGGGTCACACGAAGTACAACGAGCAGTCAACAGGAGGCCAGGGAAGCGACCTGTCACGGTCAGGTTGAGCGGTCAGCAGCAGCCAGCAGCAGTAGCAACACGCCAACCAGCGAGAACTACTATGAGAGATCAACCCAGATCTTCAGCCGGCCTATGAACTATACCACAAGGTAGCTGTCCCAAAACCACACGTTCCTATTGAAATAAATCACGTAAATCTATTTCTGCTGTTGTCATATTTCTTTCTTGGAACCATACGCTTGTCTATAACAGATTCGTCTCTCCACAATGCATTTTGCTAAATAATGAATATTTTGTATGAGAAACATTATATTTTGTTTTCACCATTAACCTCTCAGTAGTCGCTTTGAGATCACCAAAAGGGCTGGAGATTTGATTCAGGTCAAGGGAATCATGAAAAAAGAACAATATCATTTGATTATGCAAAGACATATGCTATACTATCTGGTTTATGCTTAATTGTAGAGAAATTCACCAAGACAACGATCTGAAACATTCTTCTAAATTATATCAAAATTACCTTGAGTCAATAAAAGGAACAAAATTTTGGGAATTATAACTTGACCACCTCAATTTCCTGACCTCTCTCCCATTGAATTATTCTGTGATGGATAGGAGAGTTTGAAGAAAATGCCCAAAGCCTTTTCTTTGCTTGAAGAATACTTAGTATAGTCTAGCATCTACTCTTTTTCAAAAACTGTTGGAAAGAATGAAAGAAACAGTAATTAGGGCAGATGGTGGTTTTTATTGATGAAAACAAAATATGATGCTGTTGTAATGATAATTTTTTATACAGTGTAACCCGGATATAAGAGAGTTGTCGGGACCGGAGAAGAAGTCTTTTATATCCGGGTTTCTCTTATATCCGGGTTTGGTCTATTTTATATACATTAACACAGGCTCTAATTTGGGACCAGAGAAAGTTTCTCTTATATCAGGGTCTCTTATATCCGGGTTACACTGTAGTTAAATAATTATTTTTGTCAAAATAAAAGCACATATATTGTAGTTACTGATATTTTATTTTTTACTTTAAAAATACAGTGATACCGTGGCTTAAGTTGTTTTAAGTTCAGTCATTTTCAAAGATACATTGGTTTTTCTTAAATATTATATGGAAAAATAAAACTTACCATAGGTCATTTTACTTGAGTTTATGTCAGCTGTTAAAAATATTAGAAACATCAAAACACTAAAATAACAATAAACACATATAAAATCATATTTAAATAAATTTAAAAATACTATTATCTATACCAGTGGTTCTCAACCAGGGTCTACATGGACCCTAGGGGTCCATGTAATATTTCCGGGGGTCCACAGGCAAAACACAATTGTTGTGTTAATTAAAAATAGTAATAATAATTATTATTATAATTATAGTAGAATATTTTATTTGTATTAAATTAGTTTTCATTTAAAAATAAAGCTTAATCGTATACTATTTCTTTGATAATTAAAACCTTAAAATTTATATTAGTGAAGAATAGAAAATTGTTCTTATGTCCAATAGCTATGAAGGGGTCCACCAAGATAAAAAGAAGGGGAAAGGGGTCCATGGGTAAAAAAAGGTTGAGAACCACTGATCTATACTATATATATCATAAAATCATCAAAAACAAAAAAAATAGCATAATAAAGTATGTTCAGCAGATGTTCTTATTTCAAATTCCTGCCAAGAGGCAACACTTTGTACTGTTTTCCACTCTAGCACTGATTTTGAATTCAGACTTGTTTACATCTGTGCTCTGCCACTGATGTTCTTTCAATTACATTTCAATTGTCATTTAAAATATATTTTTGCCTATGGCTCCAAAGAATAGTCCCAGTGCAAGTACTAATGCTAAGCATAAGGCTATATTATGTTGGAAGATAAGGTAGAAATTAATTATTTTATTCAGAATACTGTATGTATATATCATAAATACTTTAATATGCAATGGGGAGTGCTTATTTGCAGTTTATAGTGTGGCTATTTTGACTTAAGTTATTTTTCAACCTATGTCATGACCTCTGGAACCAATTAACGAAAAGAAGAATATCCTATTTTAAGGTGTTTTTTAAACAAATATTTTGCCTGTTGTGTAGTATTTTTAAATTAATCTTCCTCTCTGCAATGCTATTTGGAATACAGTGGTGTACCAAGCATTTGTGCTGCCCAAGAATTTGATACCCATCTATTTCAAACATTCCAAAACTGGACAACATCTACAAAATATAAAGAAATATTACAATTAAAACAATTTTTGTTTTGATTACAGAAAAAAATGAAATAAAAAAAAAAAAACTACCAACAACAACAACATATATAACAATAAAACAGGAAAAAAATCCCAAATAATTAGAAAAAGTGCTTTTCTAGTAAATAAAATGTTACTATTTTGGCAACATAAACACTATGAAAAAAATCCTCTCTGACTTAAGATGAAATCTTCAAAATGTCTAAATGTATTATTTAAGCATAATGTGCATTTAGGTAAAAATGGCACAAGTGTCAGTGTGTACAACTTTATGTGAATAAACCATAAGTGTTGTTTTTGAACTTATGACTTCATGGTTGTTCTTTAATCACATGTGCATTTGAAAGTAAAAATGTTTCAGTAGTTTTTTAAGAGTGTTTAACAGTCAAAACTAGAATATTTAATGTCAAACCCAATGCAAAATGTAAGGGCCAGCATATCATTTGATAAGTATAAACAAACCTATTAAATAAGAAGTGTCTATTTTAATCAGGGCTAGAGATAGAAAATGCTGAGAATACCATGGACTGAACATGTGAACAATGACAAAGTTCTAGAGACAATAGAAATAAAAAGGACAAATTTGATACTCACAGCTCAGATCAAAGGTAAGAGGAAAAGAGGAAAGCAATGCATAGACTATCTGTCGAGCTTCAATGAATGGATGACAGGGCTAGGTTTGGGAGAGATGGCAAAAAGACAATATTTATTGAGAGCTACAAAGGTTAGGAATTTATAGTGAGCCATGATCACCAACATCCTGAAGGGACACAACACATAGAAGTAGAAATATTTTCTTTGTACTCATGACAATCAACATAGTAGTTGTATAAACCACAGGATGGTGTTGTGGATGTTGAAGAAATGGGCCTGAGCAGGTGGGAGCGCTTGGAGAGGAGCAGCTATGCTGAAGATGTGCCTTCATGTCGGAACTTCATGATACTTTGGATACTTCATGACAATCTTATATTCCTCTCTAAAGAACAAAAAATTAGTAAATAATATAAATGATGACTTATTATTGGTAATTATTTGACTTATGTTATTCTGATGGGCACTCAGTGAGGAGTGAATTGACTTCAGTAATAATAATCTACAATATAAACTTGCTAACCCCAATTTCATAGCAAGGCAAATAGTATATATATTGTCAAAATAATACTTTTTCAAAAGTATTATTTTGACAATAAAGACACTATGAAAATTATCCTCTCTGATTTGTGGCATAATCCTCCAAGTATATGACCTATGTATTATTTAACCATGAATTAAATTTAGGTAAAAGTGGAATGAAAGGAAAAAATGACACAAATGAATGAAAGGAAAAATGGCACAAGTGGAATGAGAAGAAAAATGGCACAAGTGGAATGAGAGGAAAATGGCACAACTGGAATGAGAAGAAAATGGCACAACAAGTGGAATGAGAAAACATGAAAGGAAAAAGGAAACATGGCACAAGTGGAATGAGAAAAATGAAAAATGAAAGGAAACATGGCATGGCAAAGTGGAATGAGAGGAAAATGGCACAAGTGGAATGAGAAGAAAATGGCACAAGTGGAATGAGAAGAAAAATGGCACAAGTGGAATGAGAGGAAAATGGCACAACTGGAATGAGAAGAAAAATGGCACAAGTGGAATGAAAGGAAACATGGCACAAGTGGAATGAGAAGAAAAATGGCACAAGTGGAATGAGAGGAAAAATGGCACAACTGGAATGAGAAGAAAAATGGCACAAGTGGAATGAAAGGAAACATGGCACAAGGAATGGAATGAGAATGAAAAAACATGGCACAAGTGGAATGAGGAATGGAAAAAAATGGCAACAATGAGAGGAAAAATGGAATGGAATGAAAGGAAACATGGCACAAGTGGAATGAGAATAAAAATGGCACAAGTGGAATGAGAAGAAAAATGGAACAAGTGGAATGAGAGGAAAAATGAGAATGAGAAAAATGGCACAACTGGAATGAGAAGGGCACATGGCACAAGTGGAATGAGAAGAAAAATGGCACAAGTGGAATGAGAGGAAAAATGGCACAAGTGGAATGAAAGGAAACATGGCACAAGTGGAATGAGAGGAAAAAAACTGGAGAGGAAAAATGGCAAAGTGGAATGAAAGGAAACATGGCACAAGTGGAATGAGAAGAAAATGAGAATAAAAAAAATGGCACAACTGGAATGAGAGGAAAAATGGAATGGAATGAAAGGAAACATGGAAAAATGAGAATAAAAATGGCACAAGGAACAGAAGAAAATGGAATGGAATGAGAGGAAAAATGGCACAAGTGGCATAAGAGGAAAAATGGCAGAAGTGGAATGAGAGGAAAAATGGCACAAGTGGAATGAGAAGGAAAATGGCACAACTAAATTAAACTGATTCACCTAAATCTTCTACTATGTTCCGTGTCCCTTCTGGTCATTGGCGATCATGGTTCTCCACAATTTCCTGTCCTTTATAGCTCTTAATGACATTTGTCTTTTTGCCATCACTCCCAAACTCTACTCTGCCATCCATTCACTCAAACACACCAGGTAGGTTTTGCATTGCTTTTCTCTATCTCTCTTACCTTCAATCTGTCCTGTGAGTATCAAATTTTACAAGCCATCTTTCCTCATTATGTGACAGAAATTTCAACACTCCCTTCCTGATGTTAAGTTGATGTGTCCTTTTTGTTGCCATTGTCTTGAGAACTTCATCATTTCTCACGTGTTTGTTCTATGGTATTCCCAGATTCCTTCTGTTGAACCAAATTTCTGTTGCTTCAAGTCTCTTCTTCATCTGTGAGGATATTGTCCAGCATTCACTGCCATATAGGAGGACTGATATTATATAACAGTTCAGTACTCTTTTCTTTGTTTCTGTTGCTTCATGTCTTTTCTTCATCTGTGAGAAGATTGTCCAGCATTCACTGCCATATAGGAGGACTGATATTATATAACAGTTCAGTACTCTTTTCTTTGTTTCTGTTGCTTCATGTCTTTTCTTCATCTGTGAGGAGATTGTCCAGCATTCACTGCCATATAGGAGGACTGATATTATATAACAGTTCAGTACTCTTTTCTTTGTTTCTGTTTCTTCATGTCTCTTCTTCATCTGTGAGAAGATTGTCCAGTGTTCACTGCTATGTAGGAGGACTGATATTACATAACAATTCAGTATGCTTTTTTTATTTCTAATATTTTTTTTGTTTCTTAACAATTCATACTACCTCCAAAATATGTTTGTATACTTTTATTTTTACAGCTTATGTTTAAGCTAAATTAAAAAAGAAGTGCTATAAAATATTAAAAAAGAAACCCTATGAAATATCAAAAAGAAGCCCTATAAAATATTAAAAAATAAGTCCTATGAAATATTAAGAAATTAGCCCTATATAATATTAAAAAAAGAATCCTTTAAATTATTAAAAAAAGAAGCTGTATAAAATATTTAAAAAAAACCTATAAAATATTAGCGCTTACCAAAAATCTATTGGAAAGATCTTTTTCAACAAGGTATTTCAGCCTCCAGACTTGTCCTTGACATTCTGTTTTCTCACCACTGACGGATGGTATTGATGCAGGAGTTAGGCCTTAAAAATATTATTTGAGGGAGTGCTTTAATTTGATTGATTTAATTAGATACTATTAGCAGTTATATAATGAATAATCATTGTTAATTAATGAATATCAATTAAATCACAGGTATGGTTCCTAGACTTTTTTTTAATTGTTTCATCACAAGCAAGGTGATAATGCCACTAGAATGCAGATGTGTTACATGGAGTGAAAGAGAATGAAAAGCCTTTAGTGGAGAGGTTTGTGGAAAGGACAAAAAAGAATAGGGTTCAAGAAGACACAAGATGGTGATTGATGTTGTATTTATATTTTTAAAGATTATGGTTATCAGAGAAGTAAGAAATCAGAAAAGAGTTCCACAGGTGACCAATGCAAATAATGAGGTCCTTTTCAAGAGCAGTTGTCAGGTTTACTTTGTTGGGCATGTTGGATCTCTATCTATAAAAGACAGCATGTGTGTGTGTGTGTGCGTGTGTAATGAAGGCATGGCTGCAATTTTCAATGGATTTGCACCAAAATTTACATGCACATGCTCCAAGTTAGCGGGAAGGCCAAGACTGACTTTGCATTTACCAACTCCCATCAATAGTGGAAATAATCAATTTTTTCATGCTTCTACTGCAGTTTTCATGTAGTTTGCTGCCATTTTCTACTGGCCAGAGTGAGAGCCTATAGCTGGCTGCCACGAATAGGCAGGAAGATTCTATTGGCCAGCATGAGAGCCAACAGCTGACTGACACGAATGTTAACTAGCATGCTAGCATGCAAAAAATATCGATAGCTGCATTCGTCACAAGTGGAAAAAATTTAAATCTGCATGGTACTTTACTCCAATTGGCTCATTCACTTGCTTAAACTCAATGTTGATTCTGATTCCGCAGAACTGGGTTGGGTGTGAAAAAGTATTTTTTGTTAACATTCTTTTTTCATTTGTTTTTTCCAGTTACAAGTCCTTTTTTTAAAGCTGATCGTTTTGTGTTCATTTTGTTTAGTTCTTTTTTTGTAACAGATTTAATGTTTAGTATAGAGCTTAGAAAAAATTCACAGTGTGAGATAGGCAAGAAGTAAGGCATGTAGCAACATCAGCACAGCAATGGGCACTCCTTTAAAAGCAAGGAAGGGCAAAAATATTTTAAGTCAAGTGATAGCGATTGCTGTATGAGTCGTACAATTTTTGAATCAAGCATGGGCAACACCAGGCTATGCTGCTAGTTTGCTACTAAGACAGGAGTAAATGTTTGCATCATCTGCATAAATACCTATTTGGGAACTGATGACATCACGGAGGTCATTGGTGAAGGTGCATAGGTTCAAGGATAGAGCATCCCCCCCGGGATTTAGTATGAAGTGATCTGGAAGCATGCCCATTCAACATGACCATTACTACATGATTTGTTAGGAACAATTGGATTAGGCCAAATATTTGTCCCGTAATGCTGTAGCCCTTGAGCTTGCATAAAAGGCCAGCATGTGAAACACTGTCAAATGCCTTTGAGATATCTAGAGCCACAGCCTAAGCTTCACCATTCTTATCTAAGGCTTGGTAGACAAATTCAATGTTGACCATTAACATGTCAGCAGTGGACCTGGTGAAATGGAAGCCATATTGTTTGTTCAAAAGTAAGTTGTGAGAAGTTAGATACTTAATCAATTCATCATTGGTTTTAGCCTCAAATACTTTGCCAAAAAGAGGGTGTGGGGCAAATATGGTGAGAGGTGATGAGGTAATTTAAGAATTTCATGAAAGGCAAACAAAAACTTCAGTATAATCTAAAACATTGCTGTCTCTGATATTCAAAAAAGCTGTGGGCAAGTTAGAAGGTTGCTTCATCTGAGAAAAACCCAATAATTTCATTATCTGACCCTGGATGTAGTATTTATAAACAATTTCTTAAGCAAGAGTAATATACAAAAAAAAAAAACAGCACAAGATAAGATCAGGAAAATATAAAATCAAGCAAGAGGTAAAATTATTTTTGCCATAATGCAAAGTGATTGAAAAATGAAGATTTTTTTTTATGTAACCTCAGTCAAGATCAAAGAGTTGATAAACCTGCACTCCATTTAATTTTGTAGTCCATAATGTTTTCAATAGCTGTATAATATTCAGCTCACCTGGGTTACATATCCAGTGTCCCAGTGTGAGTTTGCCAATTGCTATTTTTTTTATGTTCTTACTCAAAAGCAATAATAAGAAATAATACTCTTTAATAAAGGAGTCAGAAATATTCCATGTATTTCATCTGAGAGGGAAAAAGCAAACTGTTAGTGATTTATTTTTATTTGTATTTTACTTGTTTGGATGCTAGTTTTACTATGATCACAAGACTGACATCAACTGAAGTGTTTACTTGGCATAAAGGAGTTTGTTATTATCATCATCATTAAATAGATAGATAGATAGATACAGAGAGAGACAGACAGAAATGAAAGAAAATAAGATAGATAGATAGATAGATAGATAGATAGATAGATAGATACTGAAGAGACTGAAATAGATAGATAGATAGATAGATAGATAGATAGATAGATAGATAGATAGATAGATAGATAGTTGAATTTATGGAATCCATAGTATGCCCTTCAACAGGGGTATATATGGTTTTGAATTCAGATTTTTCCTTCTACACTGGTTGCTAACTATAGCTCGAGAGCCAATCCAACCCTACCAGTTAACCCACAGCTAGATGGAGAAAAGATGGATTCATCTTATTCAACAGAGAATATTACTCTGGGAAGAGAGACACTGGTGCAGTCAATTGTGATCTCCATATGGGATCATCATTATATAGATAGATAGATAGATAGATAGATAGATAGATAGATAGATAGATAGATAGATAGATCATAGTTGTCATAATTCAATGTGGCAGGTAATTGTGAATTCCATAATCTTTTCAATAGCCGTATAGTAAGCATCTTACCAGGGTCTACATAGCCAGTATTACAGGGTGGGGCAATACCCTGCTTAAAGTAAGATTTAAGTATACATCCTTGACAGAAGAAGGAAAATGAACCAGAAGTTTACTATTGCCTACCCAACAGGTTATTTCATTCTGCCTGCAATAGAGTGATTGATTTATATTAGTATTTAGTATTTAGTTGACTTGTGGGATTACGCTAAAAACATCATCATCATCAACAACAACAGCAGCCAGAGAGATAGGTATTTGACCTCATTGACATCAACTGAACTGTTTAGTTGGCATATGGGAGTTTGTTATTATCATCATTATTAGATAGATAGATAGATAGATAGATAGATAGATAGATAGATAGATAGATTTATAGATTTGAACTCAGTGGAGATCACAGAATCTACAACTCCATGCAACCATTAATTGGTAACACTGTAATCTTTTCAATGGCTGTTCAGGGCTACATACCACTTTGAATTTGGAGTTGTCCTTCTACTAGACTGGTTGCCAACCCTGGCTAGAGATCACAGCAGGGGCAGGGGTGAGAGGAGATAGATTTCATACCTTTCGAGTTTGTGCATAAGTGAATGTAAAGATTTTGAACTCAACTCATCACTTTCTCTTTCAGAGCTGTTAGCCATTACCCTATCCAGAGATTCAGAAAATTTGAATCCCTGTCAACGAATGGCACTCCTGCCTTGCTCGGGGTGAAATACTTGAAAAAAAAATACATTTCAATAAATTTCTCTTTTCATTTTTAAAATTTTTCCTCAAGGCACAGTCAAGTTGTACTTGTGTGTGTATTTGTTTGCTTGTGTCTGTGTGATATATTCGCGGTCAAGGAATGTACACATAATTACAAAGAATTTAAAATGACTGCCCTTCAGTGGAACCCTATAGACAAAACCCTCCACTAGGGTGGTGAGATTTTTACATAGTGAAAGATTTTGTATGCACTGTGTTTGTACCCTGACATCCTGATGAATACAGATTCCCCACACTGGACTCCTGCTGTCCACCCCTGCTGTCCATGACTCTGGTCAGTATACCAGCCAAAAAGGTATATGCACTGCTCGGGTATCAAGGTTTAAATACTGACTAATGTAAGCTAGAAAACATGTTAGTTAATTTATTTTTTTAATAAACTAGACTGGTTCAATGGAGGGCAACAGGCTTAAAACAATTCTGTTCACATGATAAATTGGTTTGAACCTTCTCAGTCTGTTTTCCACTAACATGAGATAGAACGGAATGATTATATTGAACAATTGCTAAATCTGCTACTTGCACATGTTGCAGATTTTTGTGTATATATGTACTAGTGAGTTAGCCCAAGTGACTTGACTCACTCTATAGTCCACCAATAGAAGGTTAACCAATCAGAAGACATAGAATATTCAATCCGCCGTGTATAAAGGCGGCCATTTTGTTTACTCTCTCCAAATGTCCAGTGCCAACTTGTCAGGCGAAAGAACAGAAGGAAGAACTACTGAACTACACTCTGCTACTTTACCAGGATATCCACTGCTAACCTGAACTACGCTTCCCTACTGTCTTCAAAATATTCACTGCTAACCTCTGGATTCTATACTTCACTTTTTTTTTTGGCATGTAGTGCTTCTTATTGTCTTGCACACTTTTTTCTTTATTTTTACATTCAGAATGCTTTAAAAATTCCATTTACAAGACAATTGTTTATAAAATTATTCTATTCAATCAGGAGACTCATAATGATTGAAAACAATGTTTTTGTTTGAGTTTGGGTTTGACCAATTCCTAAAAAAAAACTAATTAAGACATGCATGTCCGTCAACCTTAAACAATAATCTTTGTCAATTTTATTTTTCAGTCTTTATGATGGTGGATACTTGATCTATCTCTTACTGTGATATCCCCGGGCAATGCCGGGCTCTACTGCTTGTTTAAAAATATGTAGAGAAGTTATCAAATTTCTTTGCATATTTTTTAAATTGAGAATCATTAATTTAGATGATGAAGGTATGTTCTAATATCTTCTTTGAATTTATTATCCATTTTCTGCTAATGTAATGTTACAAATCAACATAATGTTACAAGGCAACATATTTGCAACATTATAATATAACATTGTAAATATGTTGTGAGGAGTCTACAAAAAATGTTGTTCCAACCTCTATGCAATGTAACAAAAATGTTGTGGCAATGTCATTTTGTTAGCCAGGATGTGATAAAACTTTGTCATTGTGCACCTGTTCAGTCCATGGAATTTTCAGCATCCTTCTGCAGAATCACATTTCTGTTGTTTCATCTGTGAGAGGCATTCACTGCTATAAAGGAGGGCTGATATGGCAGAATA
Source organism: Acanthosepion pharaonis (assembly GCA_903632075.3). Taxonomy (NCBI): domain Eukaryota; kingdom Metazoa; phylum Mollusca; class Cephalopoda; order Sepiida; family Sepiidae; genus Acanthosepion; species Acanthosepion pharaonis. The sequence goes on along the minus strand of CAHIKZ030000446.1, from coordinate 2,113,268 downwards.
GTTCAGTACACTATTCTTTGTGTCTCATTAAATTTTCCTGCTTCTTAATACTTTGGTTAGATTTTGCAAGGCTTCTTTCACAATGAACATTCGCATTTCAGTGTCACACTTTGCTTCCTTTGTTAAAACACTTCCTAGATACTTAAATTGTTGCACTTGTTTGATTTTGGCATCTTACATTTACATTTTGCATCTCAGGCTGTTCTTTTTGCAAATAAACATGCATTCTATCTTCTTACAATTAATGTTTACTCCTTTCTTCTGTAGGAGTTCTTGTTTATTTTCTATGTCTGCAATCAAGGCTATGTCATCTACATATATAATGTTAAGGTTGTGGCTACCAATGTTTTTTCAAGCATAGCTTAGATGTGGCACAAGGCTGAAAGTATGGGACATCCAGTGGGGATCGAACTCACTACTCAGTTGTAATTGTTCTAACGAGACAAGCGTGCTAACCATTACACCACCTTGGAGTGCCCATCATGGCTACCAATAATAAATACTGGTAGGACTTCTAATTCTCTAAGAATTGCCTCACTGTACTTGTGGAATAAATTCAGTAAGAAGACACTTCCTTGTCTTACACAACATTCTATTTCTATATATTTACTGAACTCATTCTCTAACTACATGCGGGAAGTTTACTGCCAGTATAGGTTTGGGATTATTCTAATATCTATGCAATTTACTTCTAGGAAAAGAAACCCTTAAACTTTCCCTTTTGTTATTTTTGTTAAAATAAATATTATCTTGCATTGAAAATCAATCAGTCTCTGTTATTCTGTGCATGTACACTTTTTACCATCATTAATTCAAGTAAAATACTCATATAGAAACCTTACATTAATTACACCAGGCAACAAAAAAATCTTTTTGAAACAGTGTCAAGACATCTTTTTTAGCTAATTTGAGGGTGCTGAATTTGAAAATGACCTTACTTTTTTTTGCTTAGCTACCATTTTTGCTGTACAGAAATGCCTCATTTTTGGAAAAAAAAAAAATTTTTTCATTTGTTTTCTGCATATATGATATTGACCAATAACAATATTTCTCCAAATAAAATCATAGAAAGCTTTCAATTCATATTTAAACCAACAAATATTGGTCTGCTTATTGAGAAATACTATTTTTGCAATAGCAATCAGACCCTAAGTCTTTAAAAATAACACAGTTGAATATACCAAGACCAACAAGTATTTTCATCAAATCATTTAATTAACTAACATCAGAAATAAAACCTACATGAACATAAGAACTATGGTAAAATTTTCTCTTTCTTGATTGTCTGTCATGTTCAATGTTATTTAAGTCCCTTTTGATACTCCAGCAATATTATGTACAATAGAATAGGTGCATTCAATTGGGATGTCTTTAGTTGGAGTTTCTTTCCAACTGTGAAAACAAAATGCTCTCAATGTGCTTGGTTTCCTTCGGTAGTGAAGGGATAAAAGTGATGGGATAAATTTATGAATTTCAAACAGAAGATTTTAGGGTTTCATTTTTTTTATGTCACCTTAATTATCAGGTTTACTAAACTGTATTACTAATAAAGTTTATCAGTTAATTTGAATTTTGGCAATAAAGTGGAAAACTTTGGTATATCTGTTTTAAAATTTTTGACTCAAAAACAATTTTTTCTTATAAAAGTAATTTATTTCAGGTGGCTGACATAAATTGCTCAGCCTACCTCAATATTGATGGGCTTCTACAAACTTTATTAACTAAATTTTGCAATCAGTCAAGATCATAAATTGATCTTTTTTTCTAAAAATGAGCAATTTCAGTACAGCAAAAACAGTAGCCAAACATGAAGAAACTAAGGTCATTTTCAGAGTCAGCACCATCAACAAACCCACAAAAAAAAAAAATTTCATACTCAAGTTTCTTCTTATGAAGAAAGTTTTCATATAACAGAGAATAGATGTGACACAGGAAGATTTCTTACTCACTCCTCTTACTACTTTGGCTCAGACTTTTACTCAGACTGGCTACTTGAAATGTCTTGAACACAAGAATGTGTGCAAATTCTAACAGTACAATGCTTGTATAGTGCCTTAATAAACGCATCACCAGCAGTAGCAGCTCTGAGGGTATAAAAACTGGCAAACCCTTCAGTAACTCTCTTTTCATGTTTTCCCTTCTTTTCAAAGTGTGCACCATCAACTTTTCACATCAAAACAAAATAGGCCTGTGGACACTTCACAAACAAACACACCTACACAGGCAAGTTACACCCAAATACATTCCTTAACAATTTTCATTGTATATTCAATTCATTTCTAGGTAAGAAACTCTTAATCTTCCCCTTTTTGTTGTTTTGTCTAATAAATGTTATCTTGCACTGTAGATCAATCAGTCTCTCTTATTTTGTGCAGGTACCTTTTCATCATTATTATTTCATCTATTGTAAAAAAATATTGTTGTACTTGTTTGATTTTGTTTTAACAGAAGAAGGAATGTTTTCTTTGCTAAAGTGTTTTGTCCTCTGATAGACTTCATCAAGTCAATTCTGATCTGGTGGCTTCAATCATCTTCAGTCACTTACACACCACTATAATGTTGTCTCTCTGCACCTTTTTTTTATAAATACTTTCATGGTAATTGTTTGGATAATCTTTTCACTATGGTACCTAGACTTTAGGAATTTAAGCGCAGTACTAGACTGTCGGTGAGATCTCATCAATTTATAGTTGAGTTATCTAGATATAGCTGTAAATTCTATGCTGACAGTTTCTTTTCATGCACTTCTTGCTTAGGGAACTCCCTTCCAGCTCCAATCTGCGAAAACTTAAATGCAACGTCAATAGGTATCTACTGTCCTCCTGATTACTCTTTTCTCTTTCTGCTCATTATTAATGTTTCTGTTCCTAATTCTTCCACTGTAACCCCTTGTGTTTTAATGGTTTTACTGCCTTCCATGGGTATAATACCTGTTATGATGTTGATTTGGGGTTAAGTAGAGACAAACGCCAAATAACACGTAACAATAAAAAGGGTTTTAATAGGTTGGTAAAAAGGTACAGAAATCGCCTGAGTAGTCAATAGCTAGCTCAGCTAAGAACTTCCCTGTCTATCAATCTCCTCATTATTTAAAGTCTCTGTTCACAGACACAGACAAGTTCATCTTCAAGAGGGGTAGTAAGTTTCCGACACAACAATACCAATTAAAAAAATGAATTCAAGACATTTGCTTCAATAGAGTTCATCAAAGAACAAAATGCATCGGCTAAGATAAGTTTTCATGTCTTTATTCATATTGTCCTTTTACAGATATAGTTATATAGTTATATCTGAAATTTTACATGAGTTTATATGTGAAAAATGTTGATAAGATTTATAAAAAAGGCAAGAAGTGAGTTGAATATTAGAGTCTATAAAGAAACTCTTATTTCTATTATGGAAAAACCTGTTCAGACTATTATGTTTAGGATGTCTTTCTTGAAAGAGGTTCTTTTTTTACAAGAGAAGATTTTAAAGCTTGCATTTACAATGTAGTCTTGGAATACCTTGGCTGCACCAAATATTGGCTAATGTTCTTTGTTCAGTGTGACATGATGTCTGCTGAGATGGTAAGAAATTAAAAAGCATCTTCTAAAGCAAGTAATGTTGTAGCTCCTTTTATTTGAAAAACAAATCCTCAAGATTTGATGTGCCGATTTCTGGTTGGTTGGAAAAGAATCATATTCATTCATGTGATGTGATTCCTCCTGCATCAGGTCATTTCTTATCTTTTAAATTCCTGAGGTCATTTTTTTTCCATAGAAAATCATGTGGAAAAACACTAGTGTCTTTGTCAACAACAAATTTTATTTTGGTAGCTTCAAGTCATGCAATGACTTCCTGGAGTAGCAGGTGATAATACAGTTCATCCAACTTGTTTTCTACATCACTAGGAACAGAGATTGGTAGTTAAGTGACAATTGGTTAATATTTGAAAGTTGTTTTATTTCTTAGACTATTAGTGTGAACTGTACTTGTACAGTCATATGACTTTTAACAGCCAATTACCAGAGCTCTGTTTTCACTGAGTGCTAATGTTTTTGTAGGCACCAGTGAGAAAAGTTGTGCTTCTAACTCATGGGTAATTTCAGTAGCTTGCAACAAGATGTGATTGATTTCCGAACAAAGTCAGCCTTTTGTACCATTCACTAGTTTTCCTTTTCAGGATAAGGGAGAAGGCATGTCAGATATTTCTCTATTTTGTTAACGTGTTCTCTTTTTAGAAAAGGAAAGCTTAATTTGTATTCTTTCAAATTCTCTCTTGTTTTCTTTATTTTTTTCATTGAAGTGTGAATAATTATCTTTCCTGTTGGCTAAATATTATCAAGATCACCCTACATATATTTGATAACCAAATATCGTCTTTTCAGAATTAAAATATGTGAGCTTTGCATATTTTAGGTCTTTCTTTAAAATATACTTGTTTCTGTTGCAGATGCTGTGAATTTTAAATTTGTGAGTATCATAGTATTTGTTTTTACGATGTGAAGGCAATGAAATTTCTATTCAATAAAAACATTGGCTTCTCTGTTATTCTGTGCAACTGAGTTGTGGTTAGATCTTTATGTAAAACAATGACTGGAGCATTTGATAAGAGTAATGCTTGCAAAATTGTATGGCATGCTATTTCTTTAGTCAAGCAGAACTGTGCAAAGTGCAAGCTATGAATTGGAGATGTCAAATGATGGCAAGTACAGAAATCTAAATACCTAGAAAGGGTTTTAACAGACAACAGAAAATGTGACACAGAAATCCAAACATGGATTGGGAAGATGCCTTCCAGAAGCTAAAAAAAATATTAAGAAACAGGAAAATTTTATTAGAAACAAAGAGAAGATGCTGAAATGCTATGTAATGTCAATCCTCATATATGACAGGGAATGCTGAACAATTTCCTCACAGATAAAGAGGTAACTTGTGACAACAGAAATATGGTTCTATAGAAGGATGCTGAGGATACCATGGATTGAATATGCTTGGTTTTTTGAGGCATTTTTTGCCCAACAGAGCTGTTAGAGCTAAGTCAGAGGAGAGATCAGCTGCCAGGTTCTGGTCATTTAGAGTTTTGGAGGTGCACCCATATATCATATCATCAGCATAGATATTCCATATTTGATCTGCAGTTAACTCTAAATGCACAATTTAACTCAGCATTACTGTCTCTTGTGCCTCAAACAGCAAATAACTATCCGATAATAAATGATACTCATTTTGTTGTTTCCGCATCTTGCTGTTTCTCCTTTTTCTGAGTATTTTTGTATATATAAATGTTAGGGGGGGTTATAATTATTTAGTCAGAGTTATAATTTCCCTATAGTGTCTTTACTGCCTTGCTTAGGTTGAAATGATTAAATAATTTAATTAAAAAAAGTACTGCTCAGTTAGAGGTGACATAGTAATCATGAGTTCAATCCCTGGGCCAAGTACTACAGACTTAGACTCATTGCAAACAGAGTAGGCAGTACTAAAAAAAGAACAAGGCATTCTGAGAGATGTAGAGCATAGCAAGAACAATCTAACCCCATAGCTTAAATAAAGTGTTTACTTCAAACTTCCCTGAAGTTTGCTTAGAACAACAGACACGTGAGAAAGGCCAGAGGGCACAACAGTCGAAACATTGTGATAATATAGATGAGGACAATCACAGTCCAATATTCATCATATTTATTGTACAATTAAAATACACTTCTTATTATTTTATGCATCATGTCCCTTCAGGACATTGACACTCATGGTTCTCCACCACTTCCTTTCCTTTGTAGCTCATAGTAAAGCTTATCTTTTTGCTATCTCTGTCCTAGTCCCTTTTCTGCCAACTATTTGCACAAGGTATTAGGTAGGTTATTCACTGATTTCCTATGTCCCTCTTGACTTCAGTATCTCCTGTGAGTGTCAAATTCTCCTAGCACTCTTTCCTCATCATATACCCTAGAAATTTCAATTGTCTCTCTCTGATTTTATGCATAAGTGTCCTTTTTGTTTCCATTTTTCTTAAAACTTTGTCATTGCTTTCATGTGTAACAGGATGGTGGTATGGGTTGAGTTATACTAGTGCATGGTAATTTGGCTAGCAACTTGAGGTACTGAGGGACTTAATAATTCTGAGGGGGGAGCAGTAGAGATATTAGAATGAGAAAAATATAGTGGGGTGGTTAATCACATTCGTGGCTTATGAAAAAAAATTCTAGTTTAAAAATATTCATTTAAACCTATAAAATACTTATAAGGAGAGCCTTGGAAGAGTTTGAACTCAATTTAAACTGAGTAAGATTTAGTAAGATTTAGTAAGATTCAGCATAACTGCCCCCCCACCCCCAGCCCAACTCCATAACTCCAAGGAAGTTGGCATGTCATAACTAATGAATTTACCAAAAGTTCACAAGATTTTCAGTCACTCTAGGGTATTTTTTTTTTCAGAAATCTGTTCACTGTGTTTCCATGTAAATTTTTGTAACTTAAAAATTCAGGCCAAAACTGAAAAGCACTTTATGTACAGCTAACTGGGTAATTTAATAAAAGGTTCTTTGTTTGAGAAGCTAATTAATCTTGTCTAATCTGGACAGAAGTCTATATAAACAGAGTATGCATGCACAGGAATCATTTAGACAGTTGATGTTGGGGAGTTGCAGTTAGGGAGAGATAGTTGCTTTATTCAAACATCTTGCATAATAAAAAAATCTGCCATCAAAGTAATTCACTTCTAAGATGTTAGCACCACTAGCATTACTTAATAAATAGACATCTCTCAGTGCCTCAAGGGTAGGAAAGGAATGATTGAGAAGAAATAGCTCCATAGCTGTTATATGATTTTTAATTAAATTAATTTTCAAAAGTGACGGTTTTTCTGTTGGCACATTTGCACCTTTCTCTGCAAGATCACCCAATGTCGAAGAAACTGTGATAGAAATCTCAGCCAGATCAACAAAAAACTTGTGAGTTTCTCATGGTTACACAACAAACTAAATTCACAAGATGACACAAATCCCAGTGAAGAAAATGAGGCTATGGCCAGGGGTCAGGTTATACATGTTATTCCATGGTGTTCTCAGCATCCTTCTGTAGAACCATATTTACCTCAAATCTTTTCTTCTTCTGTGAGGAGATTTTTCAGCATTAACTGCCATGTAGAAGGATCCACATTACATAGCAGTTCAGTAATTTTTCTTTGTTTCTGACAAAATATTCCTGTTTCTGAATACTTTCCTTAGATTTTGGAGGTGCTGTTTGTTATTTTAATGCACTTGCTGATGTTGGGTTTCCATCTTCTGTTAAAAGACTTCCTGGATATTTCAATTTTTGTAATTGTATTTGCTATCTCAAAATAGTTGTTTGCATGTCGTGCTGTTCCAGTTGCCAAGAGCCATACATTCTATCTTCTTATAATTGATGCTTAATCATTTCTTCTTTCTTTTACTACCTTCTGTAGAAGTTCCTATAGTCTTCTTTCTCTGTCTACTATCAACACTGTGTCATCTAAATACACTATAAAATGCACTAATATATTCAATTTTTTAATGTACACAAGAATTAAGCATGCATACAGATGCCATGTCTATTCAATCAATCAAAACGAAATATAAAATTAAAAACTGATACATCTTCAATATTTATAAGAAAAAAGAATCTATGGTTGTTAGCAAAAGGGACAGCCCAACATAAAATTTAAATATCTAGGAAGTGATTTAATGGGGGATAGAAAATGGGATACTAAAATATGGAGACACAATGAGATAGCAAAATATGCCTTCCAAAAGCTAAGCAAAGTATTAGGTTGATGCAAAAATAATGTTTTTTGACGTTCAACTTAACGTCAAAAAACGACATTATTTTTGCCCCAACCTAATATTAAGAAACAAGAAAATGCCATTAGAAACAAAGAAGAGAGTTCTAAACTCTTATGTAATATCAATCCTCCTATATGGTAGTAAATTCTGGACAATCTCCTCATATACTGAAGAGACTTGAGGTGTTAGAATTGTGGCTCTACAAAGTTCTGGGGAAAATGAAAACAAAAACGTCACTTATACATAGAATCTGAAAGAAATGTTGGGGGGCTCATCATGAGAAAAGAAGGTTTGGAGAATTTAATGTAGATAGGAAATACTGAAGGCATTTGTTCTAGCTCCACGTGCCATGCCTCTTCTGGATATCTCAGTATTAGTTATCTCCCTTTCTCAACTCTCCAAGTTTTTTTGTTCACCTCAGCTGTAGTCAGTTATTGAATGCAAAACTCTTTGGGTTAAGTCATTGGATTCAGCCAATGTTTTTATAACATAACTTCTATACAACCAATGAAAACAAAACCATGTAGATTTTAAAAACTGATACCTACTTCAACATTAATTTTATAAAATATAAGCATAACTTCTACACAGCCAATTAAAAACAAAACAGCAGATGGGGTGCAGCAAAAATGCCTTCCATATTTAAAAAGTTGACTAAAAAAGCAAAGTAACTGCTATTAGAAAAATTATTTTAATATTTTTTAAACAAATAGTGGTCTTTATTCACTATACACTGTTGTAGATGATTTCTAAATTATTCCATTACTCAAAAGTTTGACTGTTTCAAGGTCATCCAGGTCGCTTTTTTTTAAACCCTGCACCTGTAGCCCAGGAATTTTTAGGATATTGACACTCATGGTTCTCCACCACTTCCTTTCCTTTGTAGCTCATAGTAAAGCTTATCTTTTTGCTATCTCTGTCCTAGTCCCTTTTCTGCCAACTATTTGCACAAGGTATTAGGTAGGTTATTCACTGATTTCCTATGTCCCTCTTGACTTCAGTAAGATTCAAGTAGGGGGGGGGCTATTGGGCCGAATACTGAGAAATCTGAGAAAGGAAGATATTTTAAACATGTAAATACAGATGAAACATGAAATAAACACTTTATTCAAATTAAATATAAACTAAATTTTTATTTCACTCTTTGATCGGAAGCCCTCCCAATATGAATGCTGATAGTTGCCGCAACCTATGCCTCTCCATCTGCATGCCGCTGGGTTACAATTTAAAATGTGGGAGGTATTTCTGCCCCACCCTGTAGAATTTAAAACTAAAACATGAAAGTGAAATTGTTTATTTCAATTTTTGATTAGATGTCTTCCCAATATGGATGCCCAGGGGCGTCGCACCCTCTGCCTCGACTTCCGTTTTTCTGCATGTTACTTAGTGACAGTTTAACCTGTGGGTGATATTTCTGCCACACCCTGTAGAATTTAAAACTGAAACATGAAAGAGAAATTCTTTATTTCCCTTTTTGATTGGATGTACTCCTGATATGGATGCCTGAGGCCATCGCATCCTCTGCCCCCACTTCCCTACTTCTGCATGCTACTCAGTGAGAGTTTAAAATGTGGGAGGAATTTCTGCCATACCCTGTAGAATTTAAAACTGAAATCTATCTCCACATTATTCCACTCTCAAAATTTATGAGGAAACTAAATAAAAAATATAAAAATTCTAAATTTTAAATAAGATTTTAATAAAATTTCCCAACTTGTTCTTTATTGAATCATTTTACCAAACTTTATTGATGTTTTTCCACTTATATGAAAACATGTCTGATAGACTCGTATAAATAAATACAAACTTTATTTTGCTGGAATTTGAATGTGATAAATATCCTACTAAAATTTATATGAACAGAAATATCCTAGGAGATACTCATTTCGATTGTTTCACAAAAAGAATATCATTAATTAAATCAATTAATTAATTTTAGACTTATTATAATGACATTTTAACTAGTCAGTGCACACAAAATTTTGCCGATTTTGGCATCAAACTGATAACATTTCAATAGCAAACAAATACAGAATTTTCATTATGTGAAATTTAATTCTTCTAAGTCAACTCAGGATAAGGCCCGTTAATATTTAACATGCAACCCAGTAAAAGCTGCCATGTGGATGGTTGGTTGTCCTGGGTATGACGATAAACTACATCTAGCAGCAAGGCCTCTGATCAGGAGATTGGTGGTTTTGAGGAGACGGGAATCACCTCTTAATTGCTGTTGTTCCCAGGTTCATCCTGACCTGTAGTGGTAGCACCTGTTAGGGTTCCAACTATGGACAAATAGGGAATCCCCAAACAAAAATCAACTGTACATTTTTATAATAAAATGAGCAACAATTCATTTTTATAACAAAATGACAATCAATGCAACAAATTGATCTAAGGTACTATACTGAAGCCAAGGCACCAAGTCAGGATCAATAATATTGCTGATTCTTCTTTGGATTTGATCGAGAATCTCTAAATATAGAGCAGGAGCATTGGACCAGATGTGGCTGCAATATTCAAAGCATGGACAAATGGTAGACTTATAAGTATGCAAGATAAATTCTGGAGAGAAAAATTGTCAAACAGAACACAATGACCCAACTTTTTTAGCAGCAGACCTAGCAATTGATTCAATATAATCTTTCCACTTTCTTATTATCAGCACATATTGGAATTGCATATATCTATTTGTATTATCTATTTGTATGAATAGAAAATTATTACTTTTAAAAAAACTAGCTCATTCTTAAATAAATAATAACAGACAACTCACCAAAAATTCCAACACTTCAAATGAATACAACACATCATCTTACTACCACCGAAAGAATTTACACGTACTTGACTTCGACATTGAAACTCGTAATTCACTTTTAGCCCTGAATTGAGATTTAACTGAATTATTCCACAATCTGAATGGCTTTCACCGGCCATGAAGATGAATGCACTGCACACCTTTGTAGTTCAGTTTTGGCATGAGGTCTCTTTGTGAGAGAGAATTGACATCACTCAGTCCACAACAAATTTGACAAACAAGATACATAAACTCAGTGAGAACAGACTATATATATAGAGAGTTTTTATTTTATTTTCTTTCACCTACTGTACTGTAATGCGTATGTAGATATATATGAAATATATATTTTATATATATTTGTGTTTAGAATTTTCGTTTTTATATATGAGAGATGGTGTTATTTTTATACGTATATATCAGTTTTAATGTCCTTTCTTTCCTAATTGTTTGTTTCTCTTTTCTATTAGACCATTTTTCTCTATATATTTGCCTGTATAAGTTAAGTGGTTAGAATTCGTTTAATAACACTTTCAATCTTAAATATTTCTTGGTTGTTGTAACAGAATGTCTATGTCAATGTATGTGGGTGTATGCACGTGGCTTTATTGTGTGTGTGTGTGTGTGTGTGTGTGTGTGTGTGTGTGTGTGTGTGTGTGTGTGTGTATGGTAACTAGGAGGCTCCTTTCATTGTGTATGTATGTTTTTTTGGGGTTTTTTTTTTTTAAAGGGTCATGGAGATATTTCCTGTCTCGTCACTCTTTTTGCGTGTTTGTATATATCTAAATACATCTGCGTGTGTATGTATTATAATCTGATTGTGTATGTATTGTCTTTTGCAAGATGTCATCCTCCCCTACCTATATTTAGAATTCAAATGTATCTATGTTGTCATGAAGCTCGGAAAAACAGTTGATATTAACGTTTATTCCAACTTAATTTCAATAAAAACAAAATAAATAGAATAACATATGTATTTTTTCTTTTTTCTTCAGTAATTTTATAATTTTAAACTTAAGAGAGATTAATTTTTAAAATGGGTAATTTTAATTTTTTATTTCAAATTTTATCGTAGAATTTAATCCTTATTAGTTAGAATAAAATAAATTCTATTTTAGTCTAACACTAACATCATTAAATAGTTATAACATTAGTTGTCAATTTTTTTGAATTCTCATAGACTTGTATTTTGATTGGTCATTCCAGCTTTTGTAACGGCGTTTCCCTTGTGAGGGGTGGGTTAATTGATTTGAACCTTTTAAAACTCTTTATTCTATATTCAACATCATCACTTGATAAGATACCAGAGGTGTTGAAACAAAATGGCTATTTTTGTAGTGATTTTATAACATATTTATGTTATAATTTTCAAATAAATGATTATGTATATATATATAAATTTTAAAAATAATATGATATAAGCTTACCTCGGTAAAAAACTAGCGATAATTTATGAATGCAGTTCAACATTTACAGCTCAGATATTCTGCACTTCGTCCCGACTTGCATATTTTTTTCTGTCTTTTTTGATGCAACCAATTTTATTTATCTTGTGATCCACTGAAGGGTTGGGACCCATAGTTTGAAAAACCCTGGTCTAGATAATGTGGTACAGTTCTGTAACCAAGAGTGCCAAAAAAATCATCTGTCTATCTGTATATTAAAACCAAAAATTTCTGGGATACATAATGAAGAAAGAAGGTTTGGATAATCTGATACTCATAGGATATATTGAAGGTAAGATCGGTAGATACAAACATTGAGTAACTTAACAAATGAATTTGTGTAAACAGATGACAAGAGAAATTAGGAGGGTTAGTGAAAAGAAAAACCTATTTAGGGTTATAAAGGATAAGAAGTTGTGGAGAGCCATGATAGGTATATTTGAATTTCAGTTGTGTAAAAAGACTTTCTGATTTTTCAAATAAACAATTAGATAATGACCCTTGAAACTGGATTAATTAAAAAGGAATCTTTTAGAATTTATATCAGTCATTTTCTCAGGCCTACCCCAGGTTCTGTTGAATATAGGGAGTAATGGGTCTCACCCTGCTGTGTTGATCCATGAATTTGCTTAAATTTGGTTGTTCTTCTCTGAGACTAAACCTACTAAAACTACTGGTAGTAGAGAAACTAGATACGGTCATGCCTTTTTCTCTGATGGTATTAATGTAAAGTAAATACAACCTTTGACTGTATATAAACTTGCTTATTATGTCAAACTTATGATATTCCTTGTATATTGTTTTGCACTAGCTTTTAACATGTAATAGAGCAATAAATTAAATACACAAAGCAATATATATTTTATAGCAAATCAAATCCAGTTTAGGAAACTAACAATAAAATATTCTTCTACTTCCTCTAAAGAAACCTAATAAACCTAAAACCTAATAAAAAAAAAGACAAAATGTAATCATTTATTATTACTGCATTTTGCCCTAACAGATTGTGATATTTATCAGAGAGATGAAATTTAAATTTTTTATTATTGAATTATTCCAAAATTTTAATATATCAGTAGATAACTATTAATTTAAACAACCGAGCAAACAGATATTTATTTAAACAAATAGATAATAATTAAAAAATTAGTAATTAATGTATAATATTATCCATAACTACATGTACAAGAATTTTTTGCTCAAAGTTAAAAAATAACCATAAATACGTAAAAAATGCATGTCTTGTCGATTCCCCAATATAGCTATTTGTGCTATGTTATAATGCTTATTACATAAACAATAATAATACTGAATGATTTTCTTTTTAAACATTAAAACATATTTAATCACATCTCTCTAATAGCTGTTGCGATCTGTAAAAAAAAAAATATTTCCATTTGATTTATTTTGGAGGGAAGTACTCCCTTCAAAATGTTTTTTTGAAATGAGTTTTTTTTATGCTTGTTCTTTGTTTTGGAGTAACTGCTAAATATTTTTCATGTCAAAAGTAAAAAGTTGTTCCCATCATGCATTTAACAAAATTAACTTTTTTTCTTTGTTTCACCTCAAGCAATGCAGTAATACCACTAGAATGCATAACCTTACCTGTAACGGCATTCACCCGAGGTGGGTTGAGCTGGCTCCAATATTGGAGTTTCATGGGAATTTGGAATTCACAAGCGGTCCACAACCCACATATATAGCACATGAGATTTGATTATAGTGGTGAAGGTTTTGTGCAGGACCATCCACACTTTTTGAAGGGCTGATTACAGAGACCTGGTGCACTATGTGCCACAAAGTCTCCAAACGACTCTCCGCAGGTTTTGAATTCAGAGTTTTCCTTCTCCTAGACCAGTTACCATCCAAGGCTATAGAACCCAGGCTGTCCTGCTATTTACCCATAGCTGGAGGGAGAAGAAGAGCATTCACACCTTTCCCAAGGGTATTAGCATGTAAGTGAATGTAATGGATTCAACTGGAATTTGAACTCAGCTCTCCGATTCCTCAATCCAAGCTGGTATCCATTACTCCACCGTGCCTCCTCTAGAATGCATAAGTGAAAGGTAGACTTATAGATATGCAAGATAGATTCTGGAGAGAAAAATTGTTTTGCACAACACAATGAACCAATTTTATTAGCAGCTGACCTAGCAAGGGATTCAATATCATCTCTCCACTTCATTTCAGCCAAGAATGTTAGCCTGAGAAGGCATGAGTCACTCTCCCCTGAAGGTTAGAATTTACCATGCTGATGGAAGGCATAAAGGGGTCTCTCAGATAATTAACAGAGAGGAGTTTTGTTTTAGAGATGTTAAAATTAACAAGCCATTTGTTTTTGATATCAGCTGCCAATATGACCTTATTGAACTGATCAGACCTACTAGTGAGGAGTAAGTGGTTTTGTTATCAGCATAGATACTGAGTTGAGAGCTGATATCATCAGGAAGATCGTTAATGAAAATTTAAAACAAAGTAGGACTAAAAATAGAACTTTGGAGGAGATCTGGATTAATGCAAATAGATCTGGAAAAGTGGCTGTTCAGGATAACTAACCAGTAAAAGGCTGAGAAAGCATAATAAACAAAGAAATCAAATCAATCATGTCACATGATGTCTCTTCTTCATCAGTAATGAGATCAGAAATTCTTCTATGAGGAATCTAAACTCTTTCTCATTGTAACTATAAATAAATTTGTGGTTTCTATTTTCTTTAAAAGTTTCTTCACTGTTCACAGAGGAGAATTGTTTGCTGAAGAATTTGCTTGCCAGTTCTCTTATCAGAGAATGGCAAAAGATACGTTTCTGTCGAGGTGACTATAAGAAAATATTCTTCTTTTATATTCCAAGTCCCTTCAAAGATTTGGTGATTATGGCTCTTCACAAATTCTTACCTTTTTTTATATATCAGTGTGGCCAAGTGGTTAGAATGTTCACTTTCTGACCAATGAGATTCAGGTTCGAATCTCACCATGGTCGATTTGTCAGGAAGGTGACTTCTAGATGTTATTGATCTGGAGGAGGTGATCCCAGCATGCAGCACCTTTGGAAAGTTCCTGAAAACCATAACATGGGTTGGCCCAAGCCTTGTGTGTGAAATTGGGTGTCGTTGATAAATGTGCTAGCACAAAGTTATAAGTCATTGTGACTGAGGGTTTGAGTGTGCTGGCCTTTAAATTTTTGATCATGCTAGATAACATGCTCTCTCCCAGAAACTGTAACTAAGGTTTGCTCAGCATAGTTGCAGTATAAACCACAGGTGGGCTCTGTTGGTGTTGAACAAACACAAATGTGCCTGAGTAAGTGTCTGCAATAGGGATTAGCTACTGACCTTAGTAGATGGGTATTCTCAAATGCAAGTGGCCAGCCATTAATGTTAACATTATAACAGAAAACAGAAAAATGCATGGTTGTCAGCAAAAGAGACAACACAAAGTGTGTGCTACATTTTGGGGATGTCAAAATCAAGCAGGTATAGAAATTTAACTATCTGAGTAGTGTGATAACAGGCTCTGGAAAATATGATATAGAAATTCAAAGGTACATTAGAATAGTGAAAGATGCCATCCTGAATCTAAGCAAAGTATTAAGAAATATTTTGGGAAATTTCATTAGCATCAAAGAAAAGAGTGCTAAACTGCTAGGTAATAGCAATCCTGTGGAGAGACATGATTGCATTGAGTCCTAAAATGATAGAATACAGAAAATAACAATGGAAAACGTTCTTTCATTATAAATTATCATAAAAAAAGACATTTATCAAGTCAAAATGATGTATATGTTAATAATTTTGAAAAATTATAAAGTAAAATATTAATTAATTTCCCAAGTTCTTTTTTTAAAATTATTCTCTTATCTGAAACATCATTTCAAAATTTGCAAAAATATAAAAAATCAGAAAGAAACAGTTGAAATTTCTAAGACTCATAATAATAAGGAAAGATGGCTTGGAGATTATGACTCTCCCAAGGCATACTGAAGGCAAGAAAGTCAGAGAGAAAAAGCAAATAATCTACCTAATGAGTTTGTGTAAATGGATGACAGAATAGAATTCAAAAGTATAGAAAAATGACAAACATTGCTAAGAGCTATAAAAGATAGGAAATTGTGGTGAGACATGATTCACTCATGTCCTGAAGAGACATGATACATGAAGGAAAAAGGATATTTTATCCTAATTTTGGAAACTTCATTTAAATTCTTTTTTTTTTATTCACCATTTCCTCAAATGTCCAGATCAGAATGAGAACTTGGAATGCTGAGTTTGAATTCCAGTCACCTTCACTACTTCTACTTATGCTCAAAAACTCCATCTCTTCTCCTCCTACCTATGGGTTATATAGCAGGACAGACTAGGTCCTATAGTCTTGGCTGGCATCCAGTCTACTGCAGAAAGAAATGGCAACATACCTAGGAAAAATCTGCCTAGTCAGTCATGAATCAAAAGAGTCATGATTACCTAAGTATGTATCATGTATGGCACTTAACTGACTGATTTTCTCAGAACCAAAATATCATGAGTGCTGAAAAGGTTTTGTTTGAAATACTGATTTTGGGAAGTGCACAAGGCCAATAATTTTCCAGCACCGGCTTATATAAAATGTATTAAACAAAAAAAATGTATGCCAATGCCTTAACCTGAGCTTTCCTTTCTTCCATATTCAACTCTTCCTTGTTTTCATTCACCAATTTTGGGAAGCATGACTTGAGATATGAGGTTGCATTTTTGGGACAGATATAATCCAATCATTGTTTTTATCTGTTACTCACCTGTAGCAGAAAAAAACACATACTCTGTCTCACTCTCACCTGCAGCACAAATATCTGTGTATCAAAGGAGCGTTCAAGTTCATTTTTTAAAGATCAGCCTTTGTGACAGATAAAAGCAAAAAAAAAAAAAATGGATTCCCTTTATTTGTTTCTTGATTTAATTTACACCTAATGCAAAAATGATTTAATTTGCACTTCATGCAAAAATGATGGATCTGAAAGATTTTGAATAAAAATATGATTTTCCCTTCTAATAAAAGCAAAGAAGGGATTTCTTTTTTTCCTAACTCGAAAAATATCGATTGAAACATTCCTGAAAGCTTTCAAATGGAAAAAGTGTTCTAAATTATGATGATATTAAATGACATTACCATTTCTAACAGTTTCATTTGCCATGAATCACAAGGAGAAAAATTGAGTGTTCAGAAAGTAATTACGTATTTCCCTTCTATGAGTTATGAGTCAACAAATCAAGGCAGAACCAAGGTCGAATGGTAGAAAACTGCAACTAGAATTAGTTTGTCATCTCTTCCATTAGGGTGTTCAGAAAGTAATTACGTATTTCCCTGCTATGAATTATGAGTCAGCCAACCAAAGCTGAGCCATGGTCAAATGGTAGAAAACTGCAACTAGAATTAGTTTGTCATCTCTTCCATTAGGGTGTTCAGAAAGTAATTACGTATTTCCCTGCTATGAATTATGAGTCAGCCAACCAAAGCTGAGCCATGGTCAAATGGTAGAAAACTGCAACTAGAATTAGTTTGTCATCTCTTCCATTAGGGTGTTCAGAAAGTAATTACGTATTTCCCTGCTATGAATTATGAGTCAACCAACCAAGGTAGAAAGAAGGTTGAACCTTAGGAAACTGCAACTAGAATTAGCTTATCATCTTTTGCATATTGCTTCTAATGCATTTCAGAATTTAGTTGGGAAATCTTTCAAACAGTGAATTTGCATTCCTCATGAGTTTTTGTTTGAGAAACAAACATGCTTTATCATCTGCGGCAGTCTTTTAACCAGGAATAAGAAAGTTTCATTTTTGCATTGCATTGTTACAGTTGATAAAAAGTAGGTTTTTGCATTTTCAACATGATTACAAAACACAGTGGTTGTCACAAAATGGAAAACCAGTGCCAGCACCAAAATCAGAACTCCATCCATAGAAGGCCTTGTTTTGGTTCTGTTGGAATATGAAAGGTGTTGTTTATTATGAATTAGTGGAACATGCAAGGATCATCATTGCAGGAATTTATCAGCAGCAACTTGATCAGGTGAAAGTGTCTTGTTTAGGCAAACAGAAAAGGTTTTATTGCTCCATCCTGGCAATTTGAGGGAAGAATCTGTAAAATAAATCCATTAAAAATAAGATCATTAGAAAGTTGTGGGGTTCATATCTTCATGACTCACCAAATTTAGCATCTTTTCAATTGTTTTAATCACTAAAATATTTTAGAAATGGAATAACATTCAGGAACAAAGAACAGATTGTCTTCAGGAAAAAAATCTTGATTTCTCTTGATGCAGAATTATGTATAGAAATATAAATTTTCATATCTTTAATTAATAAGAGTTTTTTTTACTCAATTTACCCCCAAGCAAGTTGATAATATCACTAAGATACAAGGTGTTACTGGGTGTGAATAACTGAGAAGACCTTATTGAGAAGGGGCAATAAAAGAACATATTTCAGAAAGACAGAAGATGGCAATATATTGTATTAAAATTTTTGAAGATTGTAGATAGCAAGAAACTGCGAGAGAGTTCCACAGGTGAGAAGTGCAAGAAAATAAACTATAAGAATAGACGTTACAGCTATATCTAACTAGTTCAACATAAAATATGTTTAAATTCAATGGAGTCTAAGCATCAAGAACAGATCATCAGAACAACTGCCATGAAAATAATTGTAGAAAAGACACATCAAGTCAGTGAGAAATAGACTGAAGTCAAGATGCCAGGTCAGGATTGATTCTATTCTTTGGATTTTGTCAAGAATCTCAAGATATATAGCACCAGGCCAGATATGGCAGCAATATTCAATCCACAGATGAATGGTAGATTTATAAATGTTCCAACGGATAAACCTCTACTACTGTTGGAAAAAAGACTGGGGAGAAGTGTATACTGAACAATAGGACAAGCCTATTTACTCTTCACTCTTCATTTAAGGTGAATAAGTATCACCCCCAAATCTTTGAGCATGTGCTTCTGAACATAACCCCACTGACAAAAATTATTATGAAAATTTTTAAAAGAAACTTAAAAAAAAATTCAGAAAATTAAAAAATAAATATGCAGATATTAATGATATAAGCACAGTTTCAAAATTGTCCAATACCTCTGTAAAAATCAGGGATCAATTTTATACTGTATGATATTATGAACAGGACCCCCCCTCCAACTTCTAAATCAATAAAAATATAAATATTTTTAAATTCTGAGAAATGTTGTGGCTTGAGTAAGGTTAAATCTGCAATTTCTAAAAAATATTTTCCCTACTTTTTTACAAGTTGATGAGTCAATTTCAGTCATGTTGGACAAACTAACATGAGGAAATTGCATATGGCCCATATAAAGCTGTGCTCTTGAACTTTGACTTACTGAACTTATACTAGGACCCTAATCACACTGAGAGCAAAAGTCATCATTTATATGGAAGCAATCTTTATAGCAGAGAAGCCATATTGATAAAGCAGTTTATTATTCCTTTGGCAGCCATTTGCATTTCTCAAAAGAGAGAATATTGCTTCATTAAACAAGGGAACTCTTACAGATATAATTAATATCTTCCTAACAGAAATAAGATACAACATCTACTATCTTGGACATAACAGCAATTAATTCAATATTAACTGAAATCTTCCACTGCCGAGGAACTCAAAGCATAAAAGTCTCAGTACATTTCCAGCTTTCAAAAATCTCCTCCTCCTCCTTCTTCTTCTTCTTCAACAGAAAATGACAAATGACATTTAAATTTTTGAAGATCATAATTGACAGGAAATCAAAATGCTGGAAGAGAGTTCCACAAGTGAGAAGAAATTACTAGCATAGGATTTATGGTCATTACTACTAATTTTAACAGTGAAATTATGACACCTAGTTGCCAATCTAGTACTGCACTTAAATTTGTGATGTCAACAATTCCCATGAAGATATTTATAGAAAAGACACAGAGAAGCTACATTATGGCAGTGGGAAAGTGACTGAAGCTGAGATACCAAGTCAGGACTAATAACAATGCAAATCTTTCTTTGGATTCTCTCAAGAATCTCTAATATATAGTAAAATCACCAGACTAGAAGTGGCAGCGATATTCAATGCATGGATAAATGGTAGATGTATAAAGGCACAAGAGAGATTCTGTTGTGAAAACTTGTTTATCATGAAATAGTGGGCCAACTTTCCTAGCAGTATTAATATAATCTGGGAGATAGCATCAGCCATGCTGATATAAGACGAAATAAGTTCTCTAAGATGATTCAAAGAAAGCAACTTTTGTTTTGCATTAAAATCAACAAGACATTTCTTGCCCCAGGGTGCATGGGCGATTATGACTCTCCACAATTTCCTATCTTTTGTAGTGCCTAGTAAGATTTGTCTTTACACCATCTCACTCCTCACTCCATGTTCTGTCATCCATTTACACAAGCTTGTTGAGTAGGTTACTCACAGTTCACCTTTGTCCTTGCCTTAAATATGTCCTGTGAATGTCAAATTTTCCAAGACCCTTTTCCTCATTATGTGTCCTAGAAATTTCAACTCTCTCATTCTTAGTATAAGTGATTTTTTTGTTTCCATTTTCCTTAAAACTTAAATATGCAACCCCACATTTAATCTCTATTTTCATTTGCATTTGTGTGCCCACCAAACTGGTAAAAGCCTGTTGCAAAGAAACAAAAGATGACAGTAAATGCTGCGGTGAAAAACCTGTTTCCAATATATTTTGCTCTTTATTTACATGATTTGAGAAAGTGATAACAACGTCTAACATCTACAAATCAGATCAGCTTTTCTCCTCAACCAGCAAGAACTCTTTCTTCTACCAACTCTCTTCTAAACTCTCCATCACAACATGAAAAAAACTCTTAATAGACAGCATGCACCTGGTAAAGGCCAACCTAGCACTACTTCAAGCTCAACTGTGATTGTTAATATGTTTATTATATAAATATTAATAGAAGCCTTCAATATCCTGTTTTTTGTCACTTGTTTCCAAAACTTTTCATTTATTGGATGCTTTTGAAGACCCCATTTCACAGACTTTATTGCTGGTCCCTAAAACACAAAATACCTAAGATTGTGATTAATACACTTGATGAAAACCAGAGGACACAATGGTTGGAAAGTTGTGATAACAGCAACAAAGATGTGGACTGCATGTAAACAGTGTAAATAATGATAACTCCTCATTCAAACAATGAGTCTTTTTGATTCCCATTTTCTTTAAGCCTTCCTTCTTAATCACATGTTAACTCTATGGTATTCTCGGCCTTTATTGTTAGAACCAAATTTCTTTTGTTTGAAGTTTCCTCATCATCTGTAAGGAAATTGTCCAGCATTGACTGCCATATAGGAGGATTAGAAAAATAAATAATAAAAATTTCTTGTGTTTTTTTCTCCATATTTATTGTTACTGACTACTACCCATAATTCCTTTGTTTACACCCCTGCATGCCACCCAAGTTTCATCAATATTTTTCCTCACATCAAGAGCACACATAGCAAAACTCTTTGATAATGGCTTATGAAAGCCAAATGTGCTCAGAGATTGGATAATTTATATGTTAACTATGTACCAGAAAGCAAGAACATTAAACAAAATATATAAAAACAAGTGAAAAACTCTTTAACAACAAACTCTGGTTTGTCTAACCAAACTTTTATTTATATATATATATATATATATATATATATATATATATATATATATATATGGTGCAATCAGATAAATTGGATTCTAAATTAAGCAAAAATTAAAATAACACTGACATCTCATTTTAACAGATATATTTAGCAAAATTATACAAAAATATCTTGAAATATTAAAAAGTAAATTTATTCATTTATTGGCTTCAACAATGACCTCCGGACAACTTTGGAATCACTTACAACTCTTTTGGATTTTGTTTAAGTTGGTGAATGCTGCCATAATGCTTGCCTTCAGTTCATCTTTGGTATTACAAAGAGTTTTGTTAGTCTCTTGCTTAACTACACCCACGCATAATAATCAAGGGGGTTGCAGTCTGGGAGTTAAGTGGCCAGATGTAAGGGGTGATGTAGTCACAGAAATTGTCTAACAGCCATGACTGGGTTCTCCTGCTTGTATGGCATGGTGCAGAGTCATGTTGCCAGATATAGGATCTTCCAGCAGCTACCCTCTTGACCCAGTGCAGCGCTACCTGCACAAGGCACTTGATGTAGATCTCTGTGTTGAGTCTGAGGCCCTATGTAATGATAAATGGAGGAATAACATCACCATCACTATTGATCATGCCAAACACCATGATCTTCACTGGATATATAATCCAATGTTTTTCAATCCTTTGCACTGTCCTCAGATTGACTCCCAAACACTCTGAAATATTGGTACTGGAGTTTACAGCATGAATCTCAAGCAGTACAGAATGGCGTTTCCAAATTTCTCTTGGAGTGAATTGCATCATGGTGTTTTTTCTCACAGATGGTGCCCAACTGACCCTACCATACTGTGCAGTTGACAAAATCAGAAACAAACACTACACATGCATGAAATTAAAGATATAAAATGGCAACAAATCAGCCATCACACACTGTATATATATATATATATATATATATATATATATATATATATATGCAGTGATAACTCGGTTCTTGAACATTTCACATGTTGAAGAAGTCACTTTTTGAATAGAAAATTCAAGATGAAAATGCCTCAGTTATTGAAAAAAATTTCAGTTCTCAAACAACATTGGAAAACTGACTTAACCCAAATGGAATAATTTCTGAGTCGACCATCTTGTTGTATACATTCATGTGCTGTGCTTTTTTTTCCCAATTTTATTGTACTGTGACTTTTTTTCTCTACATTGATTCCTATTGGAAAAATAGTTTTGGTTTGCAAACATTTTGGGTTATGAACGGCCTTCAGGAACAAATTAAATTTGTGAACTGAGGTTCCACTGTATGTGTATATATATATATATATATATATATATATATATATATATATATATATATATATATATATACATATATATATATATATATATACATATATATATATATATATATACATATATATATATATATATATATATATATATATATACATATATATATATATATATATATATATATATATAAACATATATATATATACATATATATATATACATATATATATATATATATATATATATATATATATATATATATATATATATATATATATATATATATATATATATATATATATATATATATATATGTAGGTAATTCCATATAAAACTCAACCAATGGTCTGATGGCCACCATCTCAGATTTCAATTAAATTTTTGTACCCACATTTTAGCTTCCTAAATCTCTTAGTTCAAATGTTATGGCTTTTGAAATTTGGTGTCTATTGCTGATTTCAAAATAGCATGATTTTCCAAGTTTAGCACTTCATAACTTCATATTCTAAGAAGATACAAACTTGATATTTGATAGTCATATATATCTAATACATGAAAAAAACACTCCTGTTGTTATTCTACTTCTATACACTAGTTTTATGGTTATAGGCTGTGAAAAATTAGAGAAATTGCTCTTTTGTGTTTTCGGGTATCTGTTTTGCCCCAATAGATGTTAAGTAATTAGCAATAGAATGAAAAATAAAGTTAAATATAATCATCTGATGAGTTAACATGTGGAAAACATTGGAACAGTTGTTTAAACAACAGTTACATGATCATGTGGTTGACAAAAATTTGTACCTCAAAATTATCATTATATTTTTTTTGCACCCTAAAAAAAAAATCAAATTTTATGCCTTTTTCAAAAGCTTGGAAAGTACTGTAGACATCTGAATTCAAGATTTATACTTTGTGCAATTATAGATCTGTCTCTTATCTTTCTCTCATCAAAATTAAAAAAAAAAACCCTTATTCAATTAATATGCTTTTTTTCCATGCATATATAATCCTTTTGAAGCACTACTATAACAATTTGTTATTGGCCGATATCATAGTTTTTAAATTTCAAGATAATGATTTGAAATGGATTGGTGTGTGTTATTTAAGTTTATTAATTTTCCCAGACAGGAATATTTCTCAAGAGGATTGATGTGACTTTGAATTGGACAGGTTAGTGTATATGCTTTTGATTTCATTTCTGACGGATGTCAGCTGAATATGTTTTGGGTTTTTGGAGTTATGGCTCTGAATGAAATGGAGTAAAATCAAAACATAGGATTTGGTCTCTTAACCCTAACTTGAAACACTAGAAAATTGAGTTATTTTGACATGTAGACATTTTGATATATGGGCAGAGAATTATGTATAAATTCAGCATGATTTTGAGGATACAGCGGAGACAGGCTAGAATGACAGAGACAGACAAGTCATTATACAGACATGCAGTTGCGCACCGGCATGAGGAAGGGGCCCAATATTCACTTGAACTTCTGATTGAAACTTGTTAAACACATAAATCAAGATTCCAAGTCACTGCTTCCTAATCTTTTCATGTTAATAGATGCCAGATATATCAAATTGTTAATTATTTTATTCGCCTTCATTAAATCGTCTACATTTAATCAAAACTGGCATTATTATTTCTTCAGTGAGAGCTTGACTTTGTTTCCAGTCAGCCCAATTGTCAACAAGAAGTTTACCACGGCTTATTGACTAAAAGAAGAAAGACAACTTTCTTCATCAGTGGAAGCTTGACTTTGTTTCCAGTCAGCCCAATTGTCAACAAGAAGTTTACCACGGCTTAATGACTAAAAGAAGAAAGGCAACTTTCTTCGTCAGTGGAAGCTTGACTTTGTTTCCAGTCAGCCCAATTGTCAACAAGAAGTTTACCATGGCTTATTGACTAAAAGAAGAAAGACAACTTTCTTCGCCAGTAAGAATCACATCACTTGAAGAACCAAGACTGAACGATCGACAACTTATAATGACACCAATCCCTAAACAAATTTGGAAGCTGTATAACTCTCCTTTTCCAATAGCCGTGCGAGGATTGAGATATCAGAAAAAGCAGTGTCTGAACTGAGCGACTGCAAGTGTGACTAGACCAGCGTGGCTTAGGAGACATGTAAGGGAACATGGCGTAATGGTTAGCAAGCTTGTTTCACCAAATCAATTATGACTTAGTAGTGAGTTCAGTCCACACTGGATGCTCAATGCTTGCAGTTACAAATTAATGCAAGCATTACTGTTGCCTTTGGTATCCTGTGAGTGTCAAATTCTCTCAGCCTTCCTTCCTCATCATGAATCCAAGAAATTTCAATTTTCTGTTTCTAAGTTTCCTTTTTGTTTCCATTTCTTTTTAAAAACTTTCTCATTGCTCACATGTTCAGTTTGGGGTATTTTCAGAATCTTTATGTAGGACCACATTTCTGTTGCCTCAAGTCTCCTCTTCATCTGTGAGTCAGTTGTCCAGTATTCACATTTCAGTGCAATTTTCTTTGTTTTGTAAGGACATTCTCCTATCTCTTAATACTTTGCTTAAAAGGCTCTGTATTCCAAGTTGCAGAGAGCCAAATCTATTTTGTGGGTGAGGTAGTATGATATTTTGCCAAATAAAAAAATCACCTGTAGATTGTGTGAAGATTCTGCTCATATAGTCACTTCTAATATACAGAGCATTTAAAACCATCTCATGATTGACTTCATAACCCCACAAGAGAGTGTCTGTTCAATTATGTGGCTTAACATTCCCTTTGATTGGTTATATCTAGGCTGCATACTCAGTCCTCTCAAGAGATTCAAGATGGCTGGATATTTTATGGACAGCTCCAGTAGCAATGACATGATCGGAAGGAAATACCAGAGAATGACAAGACTATCAACATATACACGATGACAAATGATAATTACTAAAATCAGTCCACGATTATGTTTCTCTTTTTTTCCTGTGTAATTCTTTAAATTCTTCAAAAATACAAAATAAAAAATTTAATTCTGTTTGAATTTCATTCTGACACTGATGAGATACAAACTGCAGACAGTGTGGCAACTGTGAAAGTTTTAATTCATAATTTTACAAAATTCCGTGCATAGAATCGCTTAAGTTTGTCAGTTGTACAGAGATCAGTGTTGCTCTTCATGATACCAGATTGATGTAGGTTAAAGAAAATATTTTATTCATTAAAAGTGTAAAATGTCTGATGATGTTAGTTTTGCCTCAAGCAACAAAGATTCAAGATGGTTATTTATTACCTTCTTATCTGGGAAACTTGTGCCAATCAAAGATACTGAGTAGAATTAAAATTCTTTGTGAGACGTCAAAGCATCAAGGCTGGGTAAGCATGTGCTTATAGTACCAAAATAAAAGTGGGGTATCAAAAGATTAGGAGACTCTCAAAGAGAAACAGCACCAAAATAGAAGGTGGGGCATCAAAAGAGTGGGAGAGATTAGAAGAAAAGAGGGCATCAAATGAGGAGGAGGGATTAGAAGAAAAGAAGGCATCAAAAGAGGAGGAGGTATTAGAAGAAAAGAGGGGCATCAAAAGAGGGGGAGAGATTAGAAGAAAAGAGGGCATCAAATGAGGAGGAGGGATTAGAAGAAAAAAGGTGGCATCAAAAGAGGAGGAGGTATTAGAAGAAAAGAGGGCATCAAATAAGGAGGAGGGATTAGAAGAAAAGAGGGGCATCAAAAGAGGAAGAGAGATTAGAAGAAAAAAGGGGCATCAAAAGAGGGGGAGATATTAGAAGAAAAAAGGGCATCAAAAGAGGAGGAGGAATTTGAAGAAAAGAGGGGCATCAAAAGAGGGGGAGATATTAGAAGAAAAGAGGTGGCATCAAAAGAGGAGGAGGTATTAGAGGAAAAGAGGGGCATCAAAAGAGGGGGAGATATTAGAAGAAAAAAGGGCATCAAAAGAGGAGGAGGAATTAGAAGAAAAGAGGGCATCAAAAGAGGAGCAGAGATTAGAAGAAAAGAGGGCATCAAAAGAGGAGGAGGTATTAGAAGAAAAGAGGTGGCATCAAAAGAGGAGGAGGGATTAGAAGAAAAGAGGGGCATAAAAAGAGGAGGAGGGATTAGAAGAAAAGAGGGGCATTAAAAGACGGGGAGATATTAGAAGAAAAGAGGTGGCATCAAAAGAGGAGTAGGTATTAGAAGAAAAGAGGGGCATCAAAAGAGGAGGAGATATTAGAAGAAAAGAGGAGCATCAAAAGAGGAGGAGGAATTAGAAGAAAAGAGGGCATCAAAAGAGGAGGAAGTATTAGAAGAAAAGAGGTGGCATCAAAAGAGGAGGTGGGATTAGAACAAAAGAGGGGCATAAAAACATAAAAAGAGGAGGAGGGATTAGAAGAAAAGAGGGGCATCAAAAGAGGAGGAGGTATTAGAAGAAAAGAGGGGCATCAAAAGAGGGGGAGATATTAGAAGAAAAGAGGTGGCATCAAAAGAGGAGGAGGTATTAGAAGAAAAGAGGTGGCATCAAAAGAGGGGGAGAGATTAGAAGAAAAGAGGGCATCAAATGAGGAAGAGAGATTAGAAGAAAAAAGGGGCATCAAAAGAGGGGTAGATATTAGAAGAAAAAAGGGCATCAAAAGAGGAGGAGGAATTAGAAGAAAAGAGGGGCATCAAAAGAGGGGAGAAGAAAGAAGAAAAAAGAGGAGGTGGCATCAAAAGAGGAGGAGGTATTAGAAGAAAAGAGGGCATCAAAAGAGGGGGAGAATTAGAAGAAAAAGGGCATCAAAGAGGAGGAGAGATTAGAAGAAAAGGGGCATCAAAGAGGAGGAGAGATTAGAAGAAAAGGGCATCAAAGAGGAGGATTAGAAGAAAAGAGGGGAAAAAAGAGGCATCAAATTAGGGAGGAGAGGGTATCAAAAGAAAGCAGGGATTAAAGGGCATCAAAAAGGAGGAGGATTAGAAGAAAAGAGGGCATCAAAAGAAGAAAGAAAAGAGGGCATCAAAAGAGGAGGAGGATTAGAAGAAAGGAGGAGGGCATCAAAAAGAGGAGGAGGAATTAGAAGAAAAGTGGGCATCAAAAGAGGAGGAGGGATTAAAAGAAAAAAAGGGCATCAAAGAGGAGGAGAATTAGAAGAAAAGAGGGGCATCAAAAGAGGGGGAGATATTAGAAGAAAAGAGGTGGCATCAAAAGAGGATTAGAGAAAAGAGGGCATCAAATAGAAGAAAAGGAAGCAAAAAATCAAAAGAGGGTAATGTTAGAAAAAAAAAGGGCATCAAATGAGGAGGAGGAATTAGAAGAAAAGGGGGCATCAAAGAGGGGGAGATATTAGAAAGAAAAAAGAGGGCATCAAAAGAAAAAGAGGGGCAGGAGGGGGAGAAAAGAAGAAAAAGGGCATCAAAAGGAGGAATTAGAAGAAAAGATTCAAAAGAAGCAAAGAAAAGGGCATCAAAAAGAGGAGGAGGTATTAGAAGAAAAGAGGTGGCATCAAAGGGGAGGAGGTTTAGAAGAAAAAAGAGGGGCATAAAAAGGAGGAGGAATTAGAAGAAAAGAGGGTATCAAAAGAGGAGCAGGGATTAGAAGAAAAGGGCATCAAAAGAGGAGGAGGGATTAGAAGAAAAGGGGCATCAAAAAGAAAGCAGTGATTAGAAGAAAAGGGGCATCAAAAAGGAGCAGGGATTAGAAGAAAAGGGGCATCAAAGAGGGAGGATTAGAAGAAAAGAGGGTCATCAAAAGAGGAGGAGGAATTAGAAGAAAAGTGGGCATCAAAAGAGGAGGAGGAATTAGAAGAAAAGAGGGCATCAAAAGAGGAGCAGGGATTAGAAGAAAAAAGGGCATCAAAAGAGGAGGAGGAATTAGAAGAAAAGAGGGGCATCAAAAGAGGGGGAGATATTAGAAGAAAAGAGGTGGCATCAAAAGAGGAGGAGGTATTAGAAGAAAAGAGGTGGCATCAAAAGAGGGGGAGAGATTAGAAGAAAAGAGGGCATCAAATGAGGAAGAGAGATTAGAAGAAAAAAGGGGCATCAAAAGAGGGGTAGATATTAGAAGAAAAAAGGGCATCAAAAGAGGAGGAGGAATTAGAGGAAAAGAGGGGCATCAAAAGAGGGGGAGATATTAGAAGAAAAAAGGGCATCAAAATAGGAGGATATTAGAAAGAAAAAGGGCATCAAAGAGGAGCAGAGATTAGAAGAAAAAAAGGCATCAAAAGAGGGGAGATTAGAAAAGAGGGCATCAAAAGGAAGAAGAGATTAGAAGAAAAAAGGGCATCAAAAGAGGGGTAGAAGAAAAAAAGGGCATCAAAAGAGGAGGCGGTATTAGAAGAAAAGAATTGGCATCAAAGGGGAGGAGGGTTAGAGGAAAAGAGGGGCATAAAAAAGAAAAAGATCAGGAGGAATTAGAAGAAAGAGGGTATCAAAGAGGAGCAGGGATTAGAAGAAAAGGGGCATCAAAAGAGGAGGAGGGATTAGAAGAAAAGAGGGCATCAAAAGGGGTTAGAAGCAGGGATTAGAAAAAGGGCATCAAAGAGGAGCAGGGATTAGAAGAAAGGGGCATCAAAAGAGGAGGAGGGATTAGAAAGAAAGAGGGCATCAAAAAGAGGAGGAGGGATTAGAAAGAAAGAGGGGCATCAAAAGAGGAGGTGGGATTAGAACAAAGAGGGCATAAAAGGGCATAAAGAGGAGGAGGATTAGAAGAAAAGGGGCATCAAAAGAGGAGGAGGAATTAGAAGAAAGAGGGCATCAAAAAGAGGGGGGGAGATATTAGAAGAAAAGAGGTGGCATCAAAAGAGGAGGAGGTATTAGAAGAAAAGAGGTGGCATCAAAAGATGGGGAGAGATTAGAAGAAAAGGGGCATCAAATGAGGAAGAGAGATTAGAAGAAAAAAAGGCATCAAAAAGAGGGTAGATATTAGAAGAAAAAGGGCATCAAAAGGGAGGAGGAATTAGAAAGAAAAGAGGCATCAAAAGAGGGGAGATATTAAAGAAAGGGTGGCATCAAAAGGGAGGAGGTATTAGAGGAAAAGGGGCATCAAAAGGGGGAATATTAGAAGAAAAAAAGGGCATCAAGAGAGGAGGAGAATTAGAAGAAAAGGGCATCAAAAAGAGGAGCAGAGATTAGAAGAAAAGGGGCATCAAAAAGAGGAGGAGGTATTAGAAGAAAGAAGGTGGCATCAAAGGGAGGAGGGATTAGAAGAAAGAGGGCATAAAAGGGAGGAGGAATTAGAAAGAAAGAGGGGTATCAAAAGGAGCAGGGATTAGAAGAAAGAGGGCATCAAAAGAGGAGGAGGGATTAGAAGAAAAGGGCATCAAAGAGAAGCAGGGATTAGAAAAAAGGGGCATCAAAAAGAGGAGCAGGGATTAGAAGAAAGAATCAAAAGGAGGAAATTAGAAAAAAGGGGCATCAAAAGGAGGAGGAATTAGAAGAAAAAAGGTGGCATCAAAGAGGAGGAGGGATTAGAAGAAAAAAGGGCATCAAAACAGGGAGGGAAGAGAAAAAAAGGATCAAAAGAAAAAAGAGGGGCATCAAAGAGGGGGAGGTATTAGAAGAAAGAGGGGGCATCAAAAGAGGGGAGATATTAGAAGAAAAGAGGTGGCATCAAAAGGGGAGGATTAGAAAGAAAAGAGGGCATCAAATGAGGAAGAAGGGGGGGCATCAAAAGAGATTAGAAGAAAAAAGGGCATCAAAAGAGGAGGAGGATATTAGAAGAAAAAGGGGCATCAAAAAGGGGAGGGGATCAAAAGAAAAGGGCATCAAAAGAGGAGGAGAATTAGAAGAAAAGAGGGCAAAAGAGGAAAGGAGGGCATCAAAAGGAAGAAAGAGGGGCATCAAAGGGGAGGAGGGATTAGAAGAAAAGAGGGGCATAAAGAGAGAAGGAGGAAAAAGAAAAGGGGTATCAAAAGAGGAGCAGGGATTAAGAAAAAGGGCATCAAAAAGAGGAGGAGGGATTAGAAGAAAAGGGGCATCAAAGGGGGATTAGAAGAAAAAGGGCATCAAAAGGGATTAGAAGGAGGGGCATCAAAAGGGGATTTAGAAGAAAAGAGGGCATCAAAAGAGGAGGAGGGAAGAAAAGGGCATCAAAAGAGGGCAGAAGAAAAAAAAGCATCAAAAGAGGAGGAGGAATTAGAAGAAAAGGGGTATCAAAAGAGGAGCAGGGATTAGAAGAAAAGGGTCATCAAAAAGAGGAGGAGGAAAAGAGGGGAATCAAAAGAAGGGAAAAGAAAAAGGGCATCAAAAGAGGAGGAGGGATTAGAAGAAAAGAGGGCATCAAAAAGGGAGGAGATTAGAAAAAAGAGGGGCATCAAAAAAGAGGGCATCAAAAGAGAGGAGGAATTAGAAGAAAAGGGGCATCAAAAGAGGAGCAGGGATTAGAAGAAAAAAGGGCATCAAAAGAGGAGGAGGAATTAGAAGAAAAGAGGGCATCAAAAGAGGGGGGAGATATTAGAAGAAAGAGGTGGCATCAAAGAGGAGGAGGAAAAGAGGTAGAGGATTAGAAGAAAAAGAGATTAGAAGAAAAAAGGCATCAAAAGAGGGGAGATATTAGAAGAAAAAAGGCATCAAAAGAGGAGGAGGAATTAGAAGAAAAGAGGGGCATCAAAAGAGGAGGAATGTTAGAAAAAGGGCATCAAAAGGGGAGGAGGGATTAGAAAAAGAGGGCATCAAAAGAGGGGGAGATATTCAAAGAAGGGCATCAAAAAAGGGCATCAAAAGAGGGGGAAAAATTCAAAAGAGGAGGAAAAAGAAAAGAGGGCATCAAAAGAGGAGCAGAGATTAGAAGAAAAGAGGGCATCAAAAGAGGAGGAGGTATTAGAAGAAAAGAGGTGGCATCAAAAGGGAGGAGGGATTAGAAGAAAAGAGGGGCATAAAAAGAGGAGGAGGAATTAGAAGAAAAGAGGGTATCAAAAGAGGAGCAGGGATTAGAAGAAAAGAGGGCATCAAAAGAGGAGGAGGATTAGAAGAAAAGAGGGCATCAAAAGAGGAGGAGGAATTAGAAGAAAAGAGGGCATCAAAAGAGGAGCAGGGATTAGAAGAAAAAATGGCATCAAAAGAGGAGGAGGGATTAGAAGAAAAAAGGGCATCAAAAGAGGAGGAGGAATTAAAAGAAAAAGGGCATCAAAGAGGAGGAGGGATTAGAAAGAAAAGAGGGGCATATCAAAGAAAAAGAGGAGGAATTAGAAGAAAAGGGGCAAAAGAGGAACAGGGATCAAAAGAGGGCATCAAAGAGGGGCATCAAAGGGATTAGAAGAAAAAAGGGCATCAAAAGAGGAGGAGGAATTAGAAGAAAGAGAAAAGAGAAAAGGGGCATCAAAAGAGGAGGAGGATTAGAAAAAAGGGCATCAAAGAGGAGGAGAAATAAAAAAAAAGGGCATCAAAGAGGAGGAATTAGAAGGGATTAGAAGAAAAAATGGCATCAAAAAAAGAGGAGGAGGAATTAGAAGAAAAAAGGGCATCAAAAGAGGAGGAGAGAGATTAGAAGAAAAAAGGGCATCAAATGAGGAGGAGGGATTAGAAGAAAAGAGGGTATCAAAGAGGAGGAGGGATTAGAAGAAAAAAAGCATCAAAAAGAGGAGGAGGAATTAGAAGAAAAAGGGCATCAAAAGAGGAGGGATTAAAAGAAAAAGGGCATCAAAGAAGAAAAGAGGGGCATCAAAGGGAGATTTAGAAGAAAAAAGGGCATCAAAGAGGATTAGAGGATTAGAAAAAAGGGGCATCAAAAGAGGGTAGGGATTAGAAGAAAAAGAGAAAAAGGGCATCAAAAAAAGAGGATCAAATGGGAGGAATATTAGAAGAAAAGGGGCATCAAAAAGAGGGGAGATATTAGAAGAAAAAGGGCATCAAAAGGGAGGAGGAATTAGAAAAAAAAGGGGCATCAAAAGAGGAGCAGGGATTAGAAGAAAAGGGCATCAAAGAGGAGGAGGTATTAGAAGAAAAAGAGGGCATCAAAAGGGGAGGATTAGAAGAAAAGGGGGCATCAAAGAGGAGGAGGTATTAGAAGAAAAGAGGGTATCAAAAGGGAGCAGGGATTAGAAGAAAAGAGGGCATCAAAAGAGGAGGAGGGGGATTAGAAGAAAAGAAAAGGAGGGGATCAAAGAAGAAAAGAGGGCATCAAAAGAGGATTAGAAGAAAAGGGGCATCAAAAGAGGAGGAGGGATTAGAAGAAAGAGGGCATCAAAAGAGGAGGAGGAATTAGAAGAAAAGGGCATCAAAAGAGGAGGAGGAATTAGAAGAAAAGGGGCATCAAAAGAGGAGCAGGGATTAAGAAAAAAAAAGGGCATCAAAAGAGGAGGAGGAATTAGAAGAAAAGAGGGGTATCAAAAGAGAAGGATTAGAAGAAGAAAAAGAGGGGGAGGATTAGAAGAAAAGAGGCATCAAAAGGGAGGAGGAATTAGAAGAAAGAGGGCATCAAAAGAGGAGGGGGATTTAGAAGAAAAAAGGCATCAAAAGAGGAGGAATTAAAGAGGGCATTAAAGGAAAAAAGAAAAGGGCATCAAAAGAGGAGGAGGGATTAGAAGAAAAGAATCAAAAAGGAGCAGGGATTATCAAAAGAGGAGGAGGAATTAGAAGAAAAGAGGGCATCAAAAGAGGAGGAGGAATTAGAAGAAAAGAGGGCATCAAAAGAGGAGGAGGAATTAGAAGAAAAAGGGCATCAAAAGAGGAGGAGGGATTAGAAGAAAAGAGGGCATCAAAAGAGGAGGAGGGATTAGAAAAGAAAAAGAGGAGGAATGGCATCAAAAGAGGAGGAGGAATTAGAAGAAAAGAGGGGCATCAAAAGGGCATCAAAGAAAAAAGGCATCAAAAGGAGGAGGAATTAGAAGAAAAGAGGCATCAAAAGAGGAGGAGGGATTAGAAGAAAAGAGGGTATCAAAAGGAGGAGGAGGAATTAGAAAAGAAAAAAGGGCATCAAAGGGGAGGAGGGATTAGAAGGGCAAAAAGAGGGCATCATAAAAGAGGGCAGGAGGAAAAGAGGGTATCAAAAAGAGGAGCAGGGATTAGAAAGAAAAGAGGGCATCAAAAGAGGAGGAGGGATTAGAAGAAAAAGGGCATCAAAAGAGGAGGAGGGATTAGAAGAAAAGAGGAATTAAAAGAGGAGGAGAAAAAAGAGAAAAAGGGGCATCAAAAAGGGAGGAAGGAAAAAGAAAAAGAAGAAAGAGAAAGAATCAAAAAGAGGAGGAGAAAGAGAAGAAAAGAAAGGGAGGAGGGATCAAAAAGGGCATCAAAAGAGCAGGGGGTTAAAAAGAAGGAGGGGAAGATCAAATCAAAGAGGAGGGATTAGAAGAAAAGAGGGCATCAAAAGAGAGGAATCAAAAGAGAAGAAGAAAAATCAAAAAAAGGAGGAGGGATTAGAAGAAAAATGGCATCAAAAGAGGAGGAGGATTAGAAGAAAAAAGGGCATCAAAAGAGGAGGAGGGATTAGAAGAAAAGAGGGCATCAAAAGAGGAGGAGGGATTAAAGAAAAGAGGGGCATCAAAAGAGGAGGAGGAGGAAGAAAGAGGGCATTAAAGAAGGGCAAAAAGGGATTAGGATTAGAAGAAAAGGGGCATCAAAAGAGGAGGAGGAAGATTAGAAGAAAAGGCATCAAAAGGGCAGGAAAAGAGGATTAAAGAAAAGAGGATTAAAAGAAAAGAAAAGAAAAATGGCATCAAAAGAGGAGGAGGAGGATTAGAAGAAAGAAAAGAGGGCATCAAAAGAGGAGGAGGGAAGAAGAAAAGAGGGCATCAAAGAGGAGGAGGAGGATTAGAATTAGAAGAAAAAGGGCATCAAAAGGGAGCATCAAAAAAGAAGGGCATCAAAAGAGGAGGAGGATTAGAAGAAAAGGGCATCAAAAGAGGAGCAGGGATTAGAAGAAAAAGAGGGCATCAAAAGAAAAGAGGCATCAAAGAGGAGGAGGGATTAGAAGAAAAGAGGGCATCAAAAGAGGAGGAGGGATTAGAAGAAAAGAGGGCATCAAAAGAGGAGGAGGAATTAGAAAAAAAGGGCATCAAAAGAGGAGGAGGAATTAGAAGAAAAAGGGTATCAAAAGGAGGAGGAGGGATTAGAAGAAAAGAGGGCATCAAAAGAGGAGGAGGGATTAGAAGAAAAAAGGGCATCAAAAGAGGAGGAGGGATTAGAAGAAAAGAGGGCATCAAAAGAGGAGGAGGGATTAGAAGAAAAGAGGGCATCAAAAGAGGAGCAGGGATTAGAAGAAAAGAGGGCATCAAAAGAGGAGGAGGAAGAAAAGAATCAAAAGAGGAGGCATCAAAAGAGGAGGAGGAATTAGAAGAAAAGAGGGCATCAAAAGAGGAGGAGGAATTAGAAGAAAAGAGGGCATCAAAAGAGGAGCAGGGATTAGAAGAAAAAAGGGCATCAAAAGAGGAGGAGGAATTAGAAGAAAAGAGGGCATCAAAAGAGGAGCAGGGATTAGAAGAAAAGAGGGCATCAAAAGAGGAGCAGGGATTAGAAGAAAAGAGGGCATCAAAAGAGGAGGAGGGATTAGAAGAAAAGAGGGCATCAAAAGAGGAGGAGGAATTAGAAGAAAAAAGGGCATCAAAAGAGGAGTAGGGATTAGAAGAAAAGAGGGCATCAAAAGAGGAGCAGGGATTAGAAGAAAAAAGGGCATCAAAAGAGGAGGAGGAATTAGAAGAAAAGATGGCATCAAAAGAGGAGCAGGGATTAGAAGAAAAGAGGGTATCAAAAGAGGAGGAGGGTTTAGAAGAAAAGAGGGCATCAAAAGAGGAGGAGGGATTAGAAGAAAAAAGGACATCAAAAGAGGAGGAGGAATTAGAAGAAAAGAGGGTATCAAAAGAGGAGCAGGGATTAGAAGAAAAGAGGGGGCATCAAAAGAGGAGGAGGGATTAGAAGAAAAGAGGGCATCAAAAGAGGAGGAGGGATTAGAAAAAAAAAGGGCATCAAAAGAGGAGGAGGAATTAGAAGAAAAAAGGGCATCAAAAGAGGAGGAGGAATTAGAAGAAAAGAGGGTATCAAAAAAGGAGCAGGGATTAGAAGAAAAGAGGGGTCATCAAAAGAGGAGGAGGGATTAGAAGAAAAGAGGGCATCAAAAGAGGAGGAGGGATTAGACGAAAAAAGGGCATCAAAAGAGGAGGAGGGATTAGAAGAAAAAAGGGCATCAAAAGAGGAGGAGGAATTAGAAGAAAAAAGGGCATCAAAGGAGGAGGAGGAATTAGAAGAAAAGAGGGCATCAAAAGAGAAGCAGGGATTAGAAGAAAAGAGGGGGGCATCAAAAGAGGAGCAAGGATTAAAAGAAAAGAGGGGGCATCAAAAAGGAGCAGGGATTAGAAGAAAAGAGGGTATCAAAAGAGGAGGAGGAATTAGAAGAAAAGAGGGCATCAAAAGAGGAGGAGGGATAAAAGAAAAGAGGGTATCGAAAGAGGAGGAGGAATTAGAAGAAAAGAAGGCATCAA
Source organism: Acanthosepion pharaonis (assembly GCA_903632075.3). Classification (NCBI taxonomy): domain Eukaryota; kingdom Metazoa; phylum Mollusca; class Cephalopoda; order Sepiida; family Sepiidae; genus Acanthosepion; species Acanthosepion pharaonis. The sequence goes on along the minus strand of CAHIKZ030000446.1, from coordinate 2,076,982 downwards.
AAGAGGAGCAGGGATTAGAAGAAAAGAGGGCATCAAAAGAGGAGTAGGAATTAGAAGAAAAGAGGGCATCAAAATAGGAGGAGGGATTAGAAGAAAAGAGGTGGCATCAAAAGAGGAGGAGGTATTTGAAGAAAAGAGGGGCATAAAAAGAGGAGTAGGGATTAGAAGAAAAGAGGGGGCATCAAAAGTGAGGGAAATTCTAAAAGAAAAAGTATCACTAAAAGAGAAGGTGAAAACAAAAAGTGAAGGAGTACAAAAAGAAAAGGAAACCTTGAAAGAGAAAGAGATACCAAAAGAAAAAAAGTCCTGAAAGAGAAGGTGGCCTCAAAAGAAGGGGGGGGTGTCAAAAGAAGGGGGCAACAAAAAAAGAGTCAGCATCAAAAGAAAGAGACTCTCAAAGAGAAATGGCACCAAAAGAGGATAAGACATCGAAAGTGAAGTGGTACAAAAAGAAAAGGAGACCCCAAAAGATAAGGGGACATCAAAAGAGGAGGAGGCATAAAAAGAAAAGAGGGCATCAAAATAGAAGGAGACTCTTAAAGAGAAATGGTACCAAAAGGGAAGAGACAGCAGATATGATGAGGTACAAAAAGAAAAGTGACCCTGAAAGAGAAAAGTGTACCAAAAGAAAAAGGGGCCCCAAAAAAAGGAAGAATACACCAAAAAAGAAGACGGCATCAAAAGTGATGTGGACACCCAAAAAGTCATCAAAACAAGGTAGATGCAAAAGAAAAAAAGTGAGGCTAAAAGAGAAGTAGACCCTAAAGTGACAGAGCAGCAAAAGACTAGAAGGCATCAAAAGTGAAAAAAGCAAAACAGATTTTTTGATGATACTATGACTTTTATTGGCCAGATCATATTTGCAATGATAGGCTATTGCAAACTCTCATAAAACATATATATATATATATATATATATATATATATATATATATATATATATATTCTATGCAAGATATATCGATGATATATTCTTTGTATACATGGGTAGTGACAAACTTACCCAATTCCTTATGACCCTAAACATAGTGCACGACTCAGTTAAGTTTGACTATGAAAAATCCACAACATCAGTAACATTTTTAGACACCTGCATTTACATAAATGAAAACAGGAAACTACAAACGACACTACACACTAAAATCACCTACACCCACAACTATCTACACTTTAAGTCTTCCACCCTAAACACCTCAAAGAGAACCTTCCCTATTCACAAGCACTTAGACTCAGAAGGATATGTTCCAACAATGAAGAATTAAATAAACACATTGAAAATCTGGAGCATCAATTCACAACACGTGGCTATAAACACACCTAATCAGGGAACAAATAAATAAAGCAATTTCTACACCTAGAGAAGACACCCTAATGTACAAGATTAAAAATAAATCTAGCCGCATTCCTCTAGTAACCACTTTCAACCCCACTCTGCCTCCACTATCCCAAATAATCAAACGTCGCTAGGAAATACTACATCTCAAATACTACCAGCAAGCAGAAATATTTCTTCTCCCTCAAATCCGTAATAAACTAAGAATAAAAACAACAGGATTTTCCCAACCATGTAACAACAAAAGAAGTTTATGTTGCAACCATATTAAAAACACGAATTCATTCACTAGCTCAATCACTAAATCTACTTTCAAAATCTGCCACGATTCTAACTGTAGAAGTCATAACATAATTTACCTCCTAGAATGCACACTATGCCAGAAACAATAGGTAGGAAAATCTGAATGGCCCTTTCACTACAGAATTAATAATTATCGCAATCGAATTAAGTTGACTCCCCATGAAAAATTATTACCTGTAAAACAACATTTCCACCTGGAAAAACATGATTTCAAAACCCATGCCAAATTCACTATAATTGAGAGAATAGAAAAGTTCAGAGCAGATAACATTAGAAAACTTTTTGAGTCCCATGAAAATAAGTGGATACAACATCTAAAAACACAATATTCAGCCGGGCTAAACCATAAATTTAACAATATAGATAGTACTAATATATAACTCAACAAATCAAAACCTACCCACATTTCTCACCCACACAAAACAGACATGCTTATGGAGGTGTTGAGGCCTCACACGTATACACACAGCCACACGGACATACACACTTACACACACCATACTCACTCACTCCCTAATGAGCCAAATGATAAAACACACCTACAGCAATACACATGCTTGCACATATCATACTCACTCACTCCCTAAGAACCAAATAACACACACACAAACACTAAACAGAGACACATCCCCTCACCAGGTCAAACTGACCAAGGGAATTCAGGGAAGCATAGATCCATCCAGCTCTTATCTCAAATAACAACTTAAAAGAGACTGTTTGACCAACACAAGGAATGTTAAAAGATTCATGTTAAAAAGATAAAAAAACAAATGAAAACTACAGACAAAAAGTTCATTTTCTCCATCAAGACATTCATTTCTGTAGTTTACTGCTACCAGCAAGCAAAATATTTCTCCTCCCCCGATGATGGCCATTTTGGCCGAAACTAGTCAAGGAATCTAAATGAAATAATAATAAAAAAAATGAAAATATTAATCTACAAACCCAGTGTGTCTGAAGATTTTAAATTTTTAATATTTTTTTATTGTTCAAAATATATATATATATATATATATATATATATATATAGTTAAATTCCCACATGAATTCTGTGGACAAGAAATGCGTCGACAAAATGTAAGATTTTTTTCCAATTGTCATTTGATACCATATATATATATATATATATATATATATATATAAACAATGTTGGTGTTGATGGAATAAACTTCCAGTAACCAAAAACACTATTTTTAAAAAAAAAGTAGAGTGAATAATATTTATTTAAAAATTATAACATATGTATGTTATAACATAACTACAAAAATAGCCATTTTGTTTCAACACTTTTATTTTTTAGGGATCTTATAAGATACATATGTTAGCATTTTTAAATATATATATATATATATATATATATATATATATATATATATATATATATATATATATATATATATTATGTAATAGAGAAATCCAAAATTACCTCATGAAACATACAAGCAAGCCTTCGTATACAAATACGTATATATATACTCTATAGAGTAAGAAAAAACAGTTCTCAGTGTTAAATAACAGAGCTATTTAATATATTAAGAAATATACATAATATCTTACTCATGATAAACAGAAATATTAAAGAAGTGTTATTAACGCAAAAAATTTCACCAGACAAATGTAAAATGTATGAAACTCTGAGTTGTGCAATAAATGTAAGATATTATGTATATTTCTTAATATATATACATATATATATATGCAGATCAAATATGGTCAGAATTTTACAGAATGATAGGAGAAAGAACAAATTGGAAACGTTTATCAATCTAACATGTTCCACTTTTATTAAAGCTTCATCTGAGGATTTTGTTTCTTATTTGTTCTTCATCCATTTATATATCTCTATATATTATGTTATTTATGTAGTTTTAGAAGCAATTTTGATATATTTTCTTCCTGACTTCACTTTGTTGAAGCCAAATGATTAGTTGTAGGAAAAATAACTTTTTCTGTTCATCAAACTCTTTCCTTTCTGTCTTCACATGAACTACCTTCAATATCCATCGAACACCAATTCAGAAAAATGATAAACTTTGTGTTTGCTTTTTTTCTCCATTTTTATTGTTACTGACTAATACTCATAATTCATTTAATCACACCCCCTGCATACTTCTCAATTTCCATCAATATTTTTTCTCACATCAAGAACAGAAAAAGCAAAACTCTTTGATAATGACTCATGAAAACTGAATGTACTCAGAGATTAGACAATTGATATTTAAATTAAGGTAAGCAACTCATTTCACCTTCTGGAATTAACATTCTCAGCTGACAAGAAGAGGAAAGACTACATTGAATCCATTATTATTTCAGCTGCTAAGAAAATTGGTTTACTGTGTCATTCTAGACAATTTTTCTCTCCAGAATCTGTCTTACATATCCATAAATTTACCATCTGCTTAGAATATTGCTGTCACATATAGTTCAGTGCTCTTGCTATTCATTTAGAGATTCTTGATAAAATGCAAAGGAGAATCAGCAATATTATTGATCCTGACCTGGCATCTCAGATTCAGTCACTTTCCAACTGCTCTAAAGCTGCTTCCTTCCCTGTACCTTTTCTAGTATTTATACTTACATGTTAAATATTTGGATGACCTCTTTGCTATGCTACCAAATACTTTATGATTTTAAGTGCAGTACAAGATTGGCAACAATTTACAGTTGAAATGCAACCCTCTTCCAGCTCCATGCTTTCCGGCCAACTTTGATCTTCAAAAATTTAAATGCAATGTCAATCTTTATATACTGTCTTCCTGATTACTCTTCTGTAGTTCTGATGTTTTCTGTTTTCTAATACTTTTACACCCAGTAACCTCTTGTGTCTTAGTGGCTTTACTGCCTTGCTCAGGGTGAATTTGATTAAAAAATATTTATAACAGACCAGAAAAATTATCCAAAATATAGAGAAAAAAAATCTTTAACAAAGATATATATATTGGCGTGTGCATGTGTGTGTGCATGTGTGTGTGTGTACACTCAGCTCCCTTGTGTTACTTGTGTTTGTTTTTAGCCCACATATTGGACTCCACAACCACATGAAATGGCACCAGCATAGTGCAAAAATTAAAACTATTTGATAATGTCTTATCAAAGACAAAGATACTCAGAATTCAGATAATTTATATTAAATATGTAACAGAAACCAGGAAAATTGTTCAAGACATAGAAAAAACAAATAAAAATGCTTAAAGAACTCTTATTCTTTAACTAAACTTAATATATATATATATATATATATATATATATATATATATATATATATATATATATATATATTACATCAACTACACAACCACATGTTTATCCAGATGTCTTACGTTACACCTATCTGATCACAGCTCCATCAGAACACATTTAAACACACACCCAGATTTACCCGACTCCATTAGGAACATACTAGTAGAAAACACAAATATATTAACTGCATCCACTTGCAAAAAAGACTAAAAATAATGGAAGCGCTAATAATAAAAAAGAAAAAGCCAACTCTTAACAATATTAACTACGAACAAAGCCACAATGTGCTAACTGTATTCGGAAATTAAAAACATCCCTAACACACACTGATGCATACACAGAACGCACACACTCAATTAAGCTGAAAAATCGAATCATCCTTGATAATGGCTAAAGGTATAGCCGAAAGCTCTCGGAAATATAAAACATTCAGACAGTTCTTGCACACCCTTTGTCCAGAAAAGAAAGCTCTTGTCAGAACACAAGAAAAATTAAATAAAAAGCTTAACCGTAGTACCTTGTCTGTCGTTTTTAATGAAACATGCATAAAGGAAGAATTGCTGCTTAAATATACAAATATCTATATCTATATATATCTATATATATATATATATATATAAATCTATATATATTATTTGCCAAACTCTTTCAGTAATAACCATTGATACATTAGTAGTTGACCTAGAGAAGCTAAAGCAATATTGTTTGGTGAGATGCTTAACCAATTCAGAGTTGCTTAAAACCTCTAGAACTTTGCCAAAAAGATGTAGAGGAATAATAAGTCAATAGTTAAGTTACAAGAATCAGATTGTTCTCCCGAGTTCTTGAAAAGAGGAACTACAGAAGATTTCCAACAAGCAGGAAAGCAAGAAGCAACAATGCATTTATTGTAGGGTTGAGAAAGAACTTGAACCAATTCAGCAGCACATTTTCTTAAGCACTATTACAGGGATACCATCAAGTCCAAATTCTATGAGAGGATCTATTTTAGAGGTGCTAGCAGAAATCAAATATATTCAAATCACACAGTAGGGACTCAGCTCTAAGTAGAAAGTCAGGCAAAGATACTCCAGATTAGTCAAGAGTAGAATTAGAAGAGAATTTATGAGCCAAACATTCTGCTTTATCAGCAGAAGATGATAACACCCCAAATTTAGTGAAGAGAAGCAAAATAGAGGACTTACACTTATTTAATACATGATTACAGAGCTGCTAGTTGTCACGAAAATCAGACATATTAGATACTATACCATGCCTCATTCTTTCAGCAAACAAAACTTAGCCTCACTGAGGACACATTTATCATTGCTGTAAGAGACATCTGTTTTGATCAGAACTGTCATGCTGGAACATCTAGAAGAAGTGATTCCTGTGGGCTATAGTGGTTGAACAGGCTGGTATGAACGAAGGAGAAGATTGTGTTTTCACCTGTTATTTCTGAGAAGATACAAAAGCATTGATGCCAGGTTTTACCCAAGAAGAAACCTCAGTGGCACAATTTCTCAGAAGAAAGTTTTAAAATTTCCCTCTCAGAGGCATCATAGAGGATATCATGAAATCAATACTAATCAATACACTAGTAACAGAAATAAGGCTTTTGATTAGGGATTTCATGCCTAATAAATGATTTGAAAGAAATATCAACAGATATTACAGTTTAATCCAAATTGATAAGAGGTTGTGATACAGTGTTCTAGAATAATTGGCATCTACTGACCAGGGTTTTTTAAGAGTCTTTAATAAAGTAAATCTGCCTTTTGACAGGGTTTGAACCTACATATCCCTTATAGAGGGAAAACCACTATGTCTCATGGCAAGTTTTTAGACTGCTCAGCCATGAAGAACTTCATATCAAAGTAAGACTCAGTTACTTTTCCAAATAAAATTGTATCTATTATTATGACCTTTCAAAACCTATATCCACTCGCTATAACCTACAAGTATATTGTACTAAGAAATAATGTCATATTATAAATAAAAATCCATTAATTCCTAACAAAGTACATTGCTATTTTTTTAAGATATGAAAATAAAATTGTAGATAACACTGTCATGCTAAAGAAATCTCCCTGTAAAAGAGGTTAAACATAATGGGATCACTTTTACAAATTAGTTTAAGCCAACCTTCAGTATCACTTGATTTGAAACAACCCAGAACTTGTTGGAGTGTTCTAAAGGTACTCCAACATGGAATTACTACCCTCCTATACAATATGGCTTAGAATTACTACTACTTCTAACCCCTTGAAAATGGCTAGTGAATTGGCTGAAAGTACTTGGGACAATGATTACTGTCAACAGTATAACTACACTGTTATAGTCCTCATAAAAGAAAAACTGTAAGAACACTAGAAAAACTGAATAAAATACTTATAAAATTTTCCCTTCATTGGTCATTTCAGCTCATGTAACAGTGTTTCCCCCTACAAGGGGTGGTTAATTAATTTGAACCTTTTTAAAACCTTTATTCTACAATCTACACTCAACATCATCACTTGATAAGACACCAGAGGTGTTGAAACAAAATGGCTATTTTTGTAGTGATTTTATAACATATTTATGTTAGAATTTTTGAATGAATAATTATATTCGCTCTACTCTCTTTTGAGAATAGTAATTGTTGGTCATTGGAATTTATTCTGTATACACCAATCATATACTTGTCATATATATATATATATATATATATATATATATATATATATATATGAAAAATATCTGGAAAAACAAAAAATATCCTCAGAATGTGATTTTGTTGTTTTAATATGAATGAAATGTTGACGTCTGACATTCATATTAAAACAACAAAAAAATCACATTCTAAGGATTTTGTTTGTTTTTCCAGATATTTTTCATTCTGTCGGATTTATATCCATTTATATTTGCTTATCATATATATATATATATATATATATATATATATATATATATATATATATAGTATGTATTTTATTTTTTAACATTACTGATAAATATTTTATATAGAAGTATATACATTCAGCTGATGTTTTAACATTTCCTATTGTTTTATTAATACTACATATAAAACCTCTTTTACTCTATTAAGTATGATTTTATATAATTTATTATCTTATTATTTTATTATTTATTTAACTTATTTATATAATCTATGAACTTTTAAGTTTTGGTTAGTTCATTTATTTATTTTATTATTTTGATTTAAGTTCCTCCTTACTTTTAATGAATTTTTCCTGCTTTTTTCTCTTATATTAAACAGCTATTTTATTTACATACTATTAAATAATTCTTGTTAAGTCATGTTGCCTCTTCAGTGAAAATGTTAACCATTTGTAGGTTGTTACACTGTATGAAAATTCTCTTTCAAATAGACAATATGTGCCTGTTGAATTTTGAATCTATAGCTCACGATATCTTCCTTTTTTCTTTTTGAAGAAACTATCGTGTCGTTCTTTTTTCTTTTTTCGACTATATTTTATGTCTTTCTTTCTTTTTTCTTTTTAGAGGTGTTCTGTCTTTCTCTCTTTCTTGCTTTCTTATTTTCTTTTTTGCGGGAAAGAAGTTTGTATGTAAGTAAATATTAAAAATTGTAATGACCATCATTTACCACCACCTGATGAGATGCAATAATATGCATTGAAACATGAATGCATTTATGTAGTTTTTTTTTACATATATGTTTGAATGTAATATCCTATAATAAAGTATATATATATATATATATATATATATATATATATATATATATATATATATATATATAATACAAGGTGTAATAGGTAAATTGTTGCTATTTTATACTTTTCATTTTGTGCATTGTTTTTTTTTTATTTTGTCCGCTGCACACTATAGTAGGGTCAGTTGGGTGCTGTGCATGAGTAAAAGAGCACCATGATGAAATTCCTTCTGCCAGATATTTGGAAATGGTATGCTGTACTGCTTAGCATTTGTGCCAGAAGCTCCAATACAAACATTTCAGTGTGTTTGGGTGTCAATCTAAGGACAGTGTAGAGGATTCATAAAGAGTTAGATGTGGTCTAATAATCATAATTATGAAGGTATGGCAGCTTGGAAAACTCACTCTGATCATTCTGATCAGAAATGAACTTCTGAATTTGTTGGTGTGGGCTTCAGACTCAACACTGAGGCCTACATCAAGTGCCTTAAGGAGGTAGTACTGCCCTGGGTCAACAGGCTGGATGCTGAAAGATTCTATATCAGGCAACAGGACTCTGCACCATGCCACATAAATGGAAGAACCCAGTTACAGATGTCAGACAAATTCTGCAACCACAACACTCTTTACATCTGGCCAACTAACTCCCCGGACAGCAACCTCCTTGATTATTATGTGTGGGGCACAGTTGAGTGAGAGACCAACAAAACTCCTTTTAACACCAAAGATGAACTGAAGGCAAGATTTATGGCAGCATTCACCAACTTAAACAAGGAGGTCATCCAGAAGTGTTGCAGGAATTTCCGAAGTCATCTGGAGGCCATGGTTGGAGCCAATTGCGATTTTATTGAATAAATTTACTCCTTAGTATTTCAGGATATTTTTGTGTAATATATCTGTTAAAATGAGATGTCAGTATTATTTTCATTTTTGTGTAATTTAGATGACAATTTATTCATCATAACCTCTAGTAGTACAAGAGAACAAATGAAACAACAAGTAGCATTGCTGAGGTGAAAAGAAGATGGCAAGAATTGTTAAGATAAAATTCTTTGTACTGCCAATATGGAGGATCAAGGTGGTACATGTCTATTTTGGGGTGAGGGAAATGACATGGAGGATGGGGAGAGTCAGTAAGGCATGGGGTTCATGTGAGTGTCAGGTCAGTTGATAGAAGTCATTGGTTGTGATGTTGACAACTTGCCCACTCACCTGTCAACTACAAGTTTTGTGAGAAGTGTTCTTAAAAAGAGGCATGGTGGATCATGATTCAGCATTTTTTTCATGCCATTGCTTTAGTGGCAAAATTCCTGACTGTCTCCTTTTATATTGTATTTTATTTGTTTTTTTGAGGGGATTTGTTTTGTGAGCTGGATGCGACACTTGGAACCCATGCACAAAAAGCAACATTTTTATTTTTATTTTCACTTTCTTAGTTTTCACATCTGGCTGACAGGTTTTGAGGTAAAGTGAATCAGAATGAGATCTAGTTTGAAGCAGAATATATCACTTGTATTGTCAAGGAAATGAAATAAGTCCAGGAGTTCAGAGTGCACCTACCCAATAAGACTTGGTCATTCCTTTTAAACAAATAGATCCTTAAAACCTCACAAGTTATCTCTATACTCAGGGTAGGCTTATGGTCATATCATGTTGAAACATTGATTCCTGTACAATCATTGAAGTTAAGCAATGTTGAACCTGGTCAGTAGATGTGTGATCACTTGGGAATACCAGTTGCTGTAAACTTAGATGTGCAGGTGGTGTAATGGATAATGCCTTCAAATCATAGAACTGAGTTCCAAATCCAGTTGGGTTTGTTATATTCATTTAAGCACAAATACTCTTGGGAAAGATATGAATCCACCACTTCTCCCCCAGCTATGGGTTAATTGGTAGAATTTGTATAATTAAATCATTATTATCACAAAAAAATCTTACTATCTAAATATATTTTCTAGCTTTAAATAATCTGCAAAGTGTTAAAACGTAGAAATGGCAAGAAGCAACTGTAAAATATATTTTCCACAAGACAACTAACTGACTTTGTATTTGATGGATAAGTTGTGCATGAGAACATATGAGATAGAAGTGTCATAACAGTAAGAATTAGCTTTGTGTTACTATTAATATTACATTGGAAACAGTTTGTTTTTAGCTGTGTTATGACATCATGTATCTAGCTTAACATGTTAAGCCTGAGTTAATATGAGTGTTAACTCAGATATAACCATTTATAGATGAAAGGACATGTTCTTAGCATTTCATTGATCTCTTTGTATGAGTTATATTGAGTTGAAATCCTGTTTTCTAGTAACTGCTTGGGACAGCAAAAACTGATTGGTTGAAAAATAAGGTTTTGCTATATTGAATTCTGATTGGCTAGACTGACATTATTTTTTTTTCTCCATTTTTTTTTTGTAAAAGGAATAAGAATTTACACTTGTTTATTATCAATTTTTCACTTATTTTTCTTTCATTTTAATTTTAGTGTCTTTTCATAGCAAATCTCAGATGAACATTCCCTGAAACTGAAAATTTTAAAAGTTTTGGAATTTTCAAAATAATAAGTTACAAACGTTCTCTTGGGTCCTGTTGATAAACACAGACAATATGCAGGCTGTATCTCTTGTCATTCTAGACTTCTATGATGATTGAAACACAGACTAAAAAGACAAATTGATGAATAATATGATAATAGCAGGCTGCATGTTCTCTGAGTATACATGTCTACTAAGCTGGCAAGCTAATCCCTGTTGCAGATGCTTGCTCAGATACACTTCTGTTTCTCTATTGTATATCTGAATCTATATATAAAATTCTGTGGCTTTTGTTCATCCATCTGTCACACACCCTTTAAAATAGTCATTTCTTGACCAATCGAAACCAAATTTTGTGGAAAATGCAGCTAGGTAAGTGGGTACAAAGTACGGTTGGTTTTAGTAGGGTGCATAACTTAGTACAATAATTTATTATTATTTTTTTTTTTTTAAATTAAGTTTTATTATTTAACATACAAAATACTCCCACTATTTTAAAAACAATTTAATAATTAAGATGACAAATACTTATTTAATAAAAATGCAATATTGTTTTTTGTGTATCTTCTCTTTAAGTTTTATATGTATGAGAATTCAGTTTCCAGTTTTCCCTGCATTTGCAAGAACTATAAATAAATCACAAGGTCTATTCAGAAGTTCATTTCTGATCAGAATGATCAGAGTGAGTTTCACTAAGGAAGCAGAAAGAAAACAACAAAATTTTACGGATCAACTCCAACATTTATTCTTCAAAATAAAGTCCGTGATTCTTGACGATTTTCTGTCAGTGATCACCCAGTATCATGACTGCTTGCAGAAGATTTAACTTTCAATGCTGCCGCTAAAGCCTTGCTGTCAAAGGTAGATGGTTAGTTAGAACATAGTTGATTGTCAAGGCTAAGATCCCCAGAGCTGAAATGTCTGTACCACCTCAAGACCTTTAACTAACTGTGCCTTCTCCTCCAGCATCACAAATTTCCTTGACAGCAGCTCTTGTAGAAAATTTAAATGCAATGTCAATTGCTATCTACTGTCCTCCTGATGACTCTTTTCTCTTCCCACTCATTAGTAATGTTTCAGATCATAATTCTTCCACACCCAGTAAGCCCTTGTGTCTTAGTGGTTTACTGCCTTGCTTGAGGTGAAATGGATCAAGAAAATATTTAAAAAATCATAGGTACATCAATAGGTCCATAGCTCAAGAAGGAAATAGCATTTATTTTACACATTAGATATATTTTTTCAACATAAACTCCTTCCTTGTCACTGCGCTTGATCCTGTATAAATAACGAAATTTAATATTTCACAAAAGTCAGCTAATAACTATATCAGACTACAGATTTATTGATTCACTCTTGTATATATTAAGTTGACCAGAAACTTCTGTCTGACTTGGGAAGTGGAAAGAAAACAACAAAATCTTATGGATCAACCCCAACATTTATTCTTCAAAATAAAGTCTATCATTCTGACGATCTTCTGCCAACAATCAGCTAGCATCTGAATCTTTCCCAGATATCAGTCCATTGGCTTTGAATTAAAAAACTGTAAACAAGCTTCGTCCACTTCATCAAAAGTGTTGGATCACTGGTTGCGGAGGAAGTGTGCCATTGAGTGGAATAGGCCATAGTCACTCGGAGTAGCATCGGGACTGAATGGTAGATTTGGAAGAATCTCAACACCTTTCATCTGTTTGAACTTCACCTTAGTCAACATGGCAGTCTGTGGCCTCGCATTGTCTTGCTGAAACAAAGCTCAACCTTGACGGACCAAAGCAGGATACTCCTCCTTTAGTTTGTCGTACACAAGGTCTAGCTGCTGGCAATAAAGGTTAGTGTTGAGGGAATAACCATATGGAACAAGCTTGAAATGCAGTACTCCTTGGAAATTCCACCAGAGAGAGATCAAGATTTGTTGTTTTCTTTCCACTTCCTAAGTGAATCAGGACTTTTTGGACAACCTAGTATTTAAGCATGGCCAGTGGTATGTTGCATGCTCAAGAGTAAGAAATATTAAGAATTTATTCTTCACTGTTAAAAAGAAAAAATGGAAAAAAAGAAATTTTGTTAAAAAATATTGTTTACTATGAAGTCCTATAAAATTAAATTAACTTAAAAAATTATTAAACCATGAAGTGGGGTTTTCGTCAAAGTATTTTCTAAACAAATCAGCTCATTCAAATTTCATCAATTGGTTTGCAAAAACTGAACAAAATGTAGAGTTTATAAATCTTGACAAAGATACTAAATGCTGTAAGAATTTTTACACATCATGTCAGCATGTTGCAAAAAATTCTAGTATGAATAAAAGAAGAAAGGAAAATTCTTCAGGGATGATTTCATCTGCAGGCAAGGTGATGGTCTTGGGTTTTGGGGATGGAAAAGGCATTGTGTTTATTGAACATCTTCAAAAGGGCCACAACCATCAATGGAGAGTACTATGACAATTTGTTGAGGTAGTTATGAAAGCCTATCAAGACAAAACTGACAAAGGAGGTTTTGCTTCATCAGGACAATGCTCCAGCACACAAGTCCTTGATTTCAATGTCTGCTGTGTGTGACTTTGGCTTTGAACTGGTTGATCACCCTCCTTATTCTCCTGATTTGGCCTCATTTGACTATCATCTGTTCTCCAACATGAAAAACACAAATACTGTTTTTGACAAACAGGATGAAAGCTTCTTCACCAATGGGGTCCAAACACTGAAACAGTGATGGAAGACGTTTATGGATCATAAAGGAGACTATGTTGAAAAATAAAACTCATTTGGTCAGCCTTTTCATCCAACCCTTGTACTAGTGATTTTGATGCTAATCTATGGCGAAGATAAATAATTTTGGCAAATTGAACTTCCCATATACTTACTCTCTTTGTTAGTTATACAGTTAAGAAATCTTTAGACAAATTGAAGATGGCATAGCATTCAAGGATAGCTGGATTCATGCCTTTCTCAAGAACATTCAAATAAAAGTGATACAAATATTCTCATTGAGATTGATTGACTGATTTGTCTTACAAACTTTTGCAGGTCATTTAAAGGCCATGGAAAATATATATGAAGGTGTATATATAGCTATGCCTTTATCATATATACATATGGTGATTCTCTAAGTGTAGATTAAATGTGGCACAAGGCCAAAACTATAGGACAACTCCTTTTGTATTTTCTTTTCCGTTTGTTCAGGCAATAATATATGTGGTCAAATGAAAAAAAAAATATATGTGGTCAAATATAAAAATAATACATGTGGTCAAATGTAAAAAAAATAATATATGTGGCTGAATATAAAATAATATGTGTGGTCAAATGTAAAAAAATATATGTGGTCAAATATAAAAATAATATATGTGGTTAAATGTAAAAAAAAATGATATATGTGGTCAAACATAAAATAATGTATGTGGTCAAAAAAAAATTATGTCAAATTTATGTCAAATGGAAAAAATATATGTAGTTAAATGTAAAAAAATATGATCAAATGAAAAAAAAATATATATGTGGTCAAATATAAAAATAATATATGTGGTCGAACATAAAATAATATATGTGGCCAAATGTAAAAAAAAAAAATTATGTGGATAAATGGAAAAAAAATGTGATCAAATGGAAAAAAATATATATATGGTCAAATATAAAAATAATATATGTGGTCAAACATAAAATAATATATGTGGTCAAATGTAAAAAAAGTATGTGGTCAAATATAAAAATAATATATGTGGTCAAATATAAAAAAAATATATATGTGGTCAAATAAGAAAAAATATATGTGGTCTAATGTAAAAAAAAGAAATGTTTAAAAATTTGATACTTCCTAAAAATGCTACTAATATGTTTACTCCCTGAGCCTGAAGTGAATAAAAGAACATTCTATATGGGAGTAGTTTATATAATACCCTACCTTTGTATTTTAGTAATAGTGTTTTAATAAAATACAATCACTTTCTCATTTACGTATCCCCATACACATGTACAGGCACACACACATACACATGCATATATATATATATATATATATATATATATATATATATATATATATATATATATATATATATATATACATACATGAATAGTGAGATATAGAGATAGAAATAAAAGAGAAAAAGCCTGACAGACACACATATACATTGGTTCACCCAAAAATATTGTTTTGTTTTTCTTAAAGCAAAAAGTAAAATATTTTTTTTTATTTTTGACATTAATGGAAAAACATATTTATCATTTTGTTCCCCAAACTTCTGCCATCTTTCAGGCAATTTCCTAATTCTATTGTGAGATTACCTCCCCTTTTCTACCTCTCCTTTCATCCACTTTCAGGTAGCACTGTATAATCCATTTTAAAAAGGAAAGAGTATAAATTATCTTTCATTCTCTCTTCAACCACAGGATGTCATAGTGAAGAGATGTTTTAGTCCTCATTTGAACCTGGTATAGTATACAACACATCACACTGTCCCCTACTGACAAAAAAAACTCATGCAACCAAAATAGCAACTCCATAACAACCTATCACATATATAAAAAAAGACAAAAGAGAAACTTTTCTTTATGGATACATTTCAGCCAATGATAGACTTTATCAAGATAAAAGTCAGGATTTTATTTTAGACCATGTATTTATAAACAGAAATAAAGATATTGTTAAATTTTTAAAATCTTTAAGTTTAAGAATGCTTTAATATATTCTTAAGGCTAGCTCTGTAAGTAAAGGTAAACTATGGAGGAAGCTAATTGTTGTAATTTAATGCCTAATAAATGAAAGGGAATAAATGTATCAGCATCAACCCTGCTGATATGAGGCAGAGTAGTTTCTCTATGATGGTTAAATGAGAGTAGTTTAATTTTGGAGGCATTAAAATTTATGAGCCATTTCCTGCCCCAATCAACCACTAATTGGAGGTCGTTCCCAAGACCAATGACCAGGTTAACTTTGTCAGCATTGCTACTGAGACAGGAGAAAATAGTAGTGTTGTCTGTATAGATTCCTACTTGAGAACTGATAACATCAGGAAGATCTTTAATGAAGATCAGAAACAGTGTAGGACCCAGAATAGAGCCTTTGGGAAGACCAGGGTTCATATGAAAAGAACTGGAAGAGAGCCCATTCAGGACAACCTTCATTTCCCGATTTGATAGAAATAATTCGATTAAATCATATAATCCTCCTGTAATACCATAGCTCTGAAGCTTATATAGAAGGCCAACATGCCAAATCACATCAACTGCTTTCGAGATATCTAGAGCCACATGTTTGTGTTGAATTTTCTTTTCTTTTGTGTTTATTTAAATAATTATTTTTCATGTAATTATTATTTTATTTTAATTTGATGAATTATATATATATATATATATATATATATATATATATATATATATAAAGAAATATAGTCTTAAGATATGCTATATTTATGGAATAAAGTGCTCAATATCAGAGATAGAGCATGTAAATATATATAAAAGTGAACATAGAAGTCAACACTTAGAGGTGACAGTCTGTTTCATGCTATATGCAATCGTCAGGCCACATATGCTGTTATTTTTCTCGGCTATTTATATATATACGGGTTAGTGGTGCATTGTGGGTATTCTATTATGGCGGGTTATTTTACCGAAGTCGTTTGTTTATTTATTTGGATCAAATTATATTTGCTTGTTTTTTATTTTTTTTTTCTTATTTTATTTATTTATTTATTTATTAACATAGTAAAAATTTGTTTATATCACTTATTTAACAGTTTTGTTTTGGTTTGATAGTTTAATTAAGGCTATTTGTTCAATTTTCTATGTTCACTTTTATATATATATATATATATATATATATATATATATATATATATATATATATATATATATATATTCAGTAGGTGTAAAGAGGGTCACCTGCCATTCAGTTCACACCCTCCCTGGTCTTTTGAACAGGAGTAGAAGTTTATCCTTTGTTTTCTGTTTAGGATTGGGTTTCTGGTTCTTTATAAAGTCTACTTCAACTCTATTCTTCTAATGTTTGTCCTTACTTACACTAAAACAATTCCATACAGTAACCCTCTATCTTCATTGGCTCTTGGGCCTTGTATTGGGTGAACATTAGTAAAAAAAAAACATTATATATATCTATATATATATATATATATATATATATATATATATGTCAGTGGTGGAGTGTGACTTGGAAACCAAGGCATGCAATCTCTGATGCAGGCCACTCACCAAGGTAGAGAGTGAAGCCTTATGCCCTCCCCTGGAAAATGATTCATTCCTTACACTAATTTTAATATCACAAAATGTACTTCTGATCTATTATGCAACTGAATGAAAACTGCTTTCCAGCGATCAATCACTGTATGAATTCATTGCTGGCCAAAGGTTTGCAGAGTAATTACAGAATTCAGATCGTCTTGAGATTCTTTGTGTCTTGTCAATGCTGTAATCAAATTGTTCAAATCGCAGTAGCCATTAGCTGTATATATATATATATTCTTATGTTGACAAAATAACAGGCGTAGGAAACAACAATTTCTTTAGAATGGGACATCCCATCATCCACTTATAATGTTTGTCATTGTTATTTTGACTTCATAATACTTGGAATCAAAATAACAATGACATTCCTTGTTCTGTCCACTTTGGTTTTGATTTTCAGTTCAAGTTTGCTTTCTTCTTCACTTTAAAACTTCTTGTTGCAAAACGTTGGAAAAGTAAAGAGAAAGCTGAGCTATTTACTTTTTTGCCATCCAGTCGATGAATGAAAATGTGAAAAACATTACTCAGGTAGAATTTATAGTACATATCCCCAACAAAATAAAAATCAATATCTAACGTTTAAAATGTTTTTTGTAAAATGAAAAATCTGTCTTGAAGTTTTATTTTAGTTTTAATTTTAAGCTAATAGATTAAGTTTAATATTTCAAATAAGCAAAATACTTGGCTGTATTTCAAACAAAATTTCAATTGATCAGAAGTATTTGTTATTTTGATTATCAGTAAAATCAATGAAATCATCCATATTGACAAAGCTGTGAATACAACAGATTCTCTTAATTAAAAAACCTTTCAAAAATAAAATACACTTTTCTAAAATGTTATTTGGTAAAAATTAACTGATTTAAAGTTTAATTGATTGATTAATCTGAAGTGAAACAAATATTACTTTCAGTTTACAATATTGAAAGAAAGCGTTTTTTTAACACAGATGTGGGTGTTTTATGAGATATTGACACATCTATCGATAACCTAATGTTTTGGGAGAATTAAGTAAGGAAAATATAATTGTAATAAATTTACATGAAGAATGCAATGTAAACACTTTTTTATATATAAGTTTTTTTAACTTCCCAGTAATCTTAAAAATGTAAAATATTTTAAGAATTTTAATTTTTTATTGAATGATGACAGCAATTCTTCTACTTTGGCCTTATAGTCGTATGTATGAAAACATTTGTTCAGGAAATGTTAGAAAATAACAATAAATTTTAAATTTACTGTAGTTATTGCTCTTAATTTCTTGCTGCATATCGAAGTCTGTATTTGCAAAAGTTGGCATATTTATACACACACAAAAAAAATCAAAACTATTTTTAAAATATTGAGCATTGCTGAATTGTAGTACATTTTTCCATTTATTTCAATTCTTTTTTAAATAACAATATCACTTGTTCGCTACAAATTAATACAGAATTTTAAAAGTTGATACTTTATTCTTATTAAAAAATTTTAAAAAAGAAAGCAATTCTTGTAAAAATGCATTATTCATCAAAAAATATTTTTCTTAAAACAGTAGTGTCCATAATATATTTCATTCATAAAAGAATAAAAGCTTTTCTAATTAAATAATGTCTGAGTTTTATTAAATTTTTCATTTTATGACTCAGAGCAGGTTTGTTATAACTGGGGGTCCTATTTGACCAAAAAACTTTGATGATCTAAATTCTTCAAGGCCTTGTCCTTATATAGGCATTAAGTGCTACAAAAAGTATTTGTTGAAATTCAAAAATTAAATAAAAATTTCTTACCAAGATTTTCTAAAAAAAAAGAAAGATTTCAAAAACAGTTCCATTTGTTTATTTTTAAAAAATTTTTTTTAAGCAAGGTGGGAGTGCCACTAGTGTGTAAGGGGGTGACAAAGAGTGAAGGTAAGAGAAAAGATTGAGTATAGGGGAGGATTAAAGAAAGGGTAAAAAGAAGAATGGGGATCAAAGTATCAGAAGATGACAATTGATGTTACATTTAAATTTTTGAAGATTGTAGTTATTGGGAAAGCAAGTATGGGGAAGGGATTTGCACTTTTGGGAAGTGTGAAAGAAGAAGTTGTTGGAATAGAAGAAGTGGTTACATTTAACTGTTTTGACAGTAAAATGGTGGGACCTAGATGCCAACCTAGTAGCATATTCAGCAGTCAGAGAACCAGGAAAAAAAGCTCATCTGAGTAGATGAAAATATTTGTAGAAAAGACAGAGGGAAGCCACATCACGTCTGTGAGAAAGTTACTAAGTCGAGGTTCCAAGTCAGGACCGATTGCATTATAGATCTGTCTTTGGATTTTGTCAAGAACCTCAAGATGAGCAGCAGGGACACCAGACCAGATATGGAAACAGTATACAGTGCATTAACGAATGGTAGATTTGTACATGTGTAGGATGGACTTGGATGAGAAAAACCTTCTTGCACGATACAGAGAACCAAATTTCCTTGCGGTAGAAGCAGCTATTGATTCAATGTAGTTGTTCCACCTCAGATCAGTGGAAAACGTGAGGCCAAGAAGATGCATTGAGACATTCTCATGAAGTCGAGTATCAACCATGCTGATATGAGGCAGGGAAGTTTATCTATGGTGATTAAGTGAGAGCAGTTTCATTTTGGAGGCATTAAAATTTACAAGCCATTTCCTGCCCCAATCAACAACTGATTGGAGGTCCTTTTTGAGACCAACGGCCAGAGTAACTTTGTCATTGAAACAGGAGTAAATGGTAGTGTCATCTGCATAGATTCCTACTTGAGAACTGATGACATCAGGAAGATCATTGATGAAGATCAGAAACAGTGTAGGACCCAGGATAGAGCCCTTGGGAAGACCAGGGTTCATATGAAAGAAACTGGAAGAGAGCTCATTCAGGACTACCTTCATTTCCCGATTTGATAGAAATGATTGGATTAAATCATAAAATCGTTTAGTACTACCATTTGCCCAGAATCTTATGTATCAGGTCATCCCATAAGTTCTGTCCGAATTTTGAATAAAGAAAACAAGTGACCAAATGTTACATTTAATTACAGATTCAATCGAAAATGTATTTTCCCTGATTATCTATGACTTCCTTCCATCTATTAACAAGCTTACTAATTCCATTACTGTAAAATTCTTTTGGCTTTGATTCGAAGAACTCACAAATGTCAGTTTTAACCTCTTCCTCTGTTACAAAAGCTGTTTCTTTCAAATGATTCTGTAACCTATGAAACAAATGGTAGTCTGAAGGAGCAAGATCGGGAGAATAATGTGGGTGAGGAATTTTCTCCCAACCAAGTTCTTCGATCTTTTGTGACGTGATTTTTGTTGTGTGGGGTTGCGCATTGTCCTGATGAAACATCACCTCTTTTCAATTCACTAGAGCAGGTCTTATTTCCTCAAAGCTTGGTTCAAACACTCTAATTGCTGACAGTATATTTGAGCATTAATTGTTGCATTAGGTGGTAAGAATTCAAAGTGGATTATTCCTTGGCGATCCCACCAGATTGAAAGAAGAGCCTTTTGCCCATGAAGTTCCCTTCTCGGCTGTGGCTGGGGTCCTTACCCTTTACCAGGCCACTGTCTACGATGCTTAACATTTTGATAAAAGATCCATTTTTCGTCGCCAGTCACAAGTCTATCCCAAAAAGGTGAAACAAGTTGGCGAGAAAGGAGAGAAGAGCAGATGTCAACTCAGGATTTGAGGTTGTTTTCAGACAATTCATGAGGCACCCATTTTCCAAGTTTAGGAACTTTTCCAAGTTGTTGAAGATGATGATGAACAGTTGTATGGTTTGAACTGAGAACCACTGCCAATTCTTCAACTGATAAAGCAGGATTTTCTTCAAGGGCTGTTTCAAGAAACTTTTCATCAAACTCAAATGGACGTCCGGTTCGATCTTCATCTTCAAGGGTGAAATCTCCACCTCTGAATTTTGCAAACCATCTTCTGCAAGTTCTTTCATTCACACATTCCTCTCCATAAACTGAGTGAATGTTTCTAGCCGCTTTGGCTGCTGAGTTTCCTTTCTTGAACTCATAAAGCATTATGTGCCTCAAATGATTCTTGGGTACTTCCATGTTAGCTGGGTTTTAATCAAACAAAATTTAATTTTATTGTTCTCTGAAATAAAATTTGATCAGTTTAAATGCATCTAAATATAAAAATAATGTTCAGCTTCATTAGACATAATAAAATACTCTTTAAATTTTGTTCATTTTAACAAAAAGTTAAAATTCGGACAGAACTTATGGGATGACCTGATAGAAGGTCAGCATAGCAAACCCTGTCAAATTCCTTAGAGATATCTAGAGCCACAGCTTGAGCTTCACTGTTAGTATCAAGAGCTTGGTATACATATTCAATTATGGCCGTAAGGACATCAGCACTAGACTGGCTAAAGTGGAAACCATAAATCTTTTAAATTTCATTAAAATCCAACCATCTGATGCTTGCAAGTATTTACAAATCAATGTGTTTTTACCACTAAAATTTTCTACATTAATTTATGAGTCATATTGATGCTAGAAAAACAAATTTTTAACCAAATTTTCAAAGGTTCTAAAAAGGATTAAAAAACAATTTTTATATAAAAATATTGTCTTTTCCTTTTAATAATAACATTTTGATGATAAAATGTTGTGTTTATTAAGTTTAGAGCATTGTTTCATCATGTATGCACATTTTTTAGAAAATCTTTAGAGTACCTAGATCATTTTTTAAAATGAATCAAAACTTTATTCTAACAAAAATTTAAATGTTAATTTGCTTTTTTTACATAACAATTTTTTAAATAATTTTAAATATTCAAAATTAAATTTTAAAGCACTGGAATCGATAAATGGATGAAAATGTTACTGTTTTTAATCACACAAAAATAAACTTTGCCAATTGCTCTTTTTCTCTCCAAGTAACAATAGTATAAATATCAAGAAGAAATTCTGGTAGTGGTCACATGACCGAATACAGTTATGTGACATTATTAAGGAATAATGCTACAAAACCAGAATCAGCAATAAAAAAAAAAACTTGCAAATTGACTAAATAACCATTTTTCATCTAAATCTTTCTGATTCTCTGAGGAAAGCTGTAAGTCCTTTGAATAGGCAAGTCTTTGATCTTAGCCACAAAGGGCAATAAAACATTAGTGCTTTAGTGTAATATCTGAGGAAGGTGAGTCAAAATGTTCCAGCCAAGTTGTGAAATTTTTATCACCAAATAAACATGTCGTCTAACATTATCCTGATGTAATAGTAATGTTTTTTTTCGTTAATTAATTCTGGATACTTTTCATCAATTGTTGCCTTTGATTGGTCTAATTAGGAGCAATAATTGTTTGAATCCATTCTTTCATTCTCTGGAAGGATCTCATCATAGAGAATTCCCTTCCAATCATACCATATTCATAGTATCTCCTATTCTGGATGAAGAATGGCGCTTTAGGTACAATTAGTCATGGTTCATTTTTCATTCCCCTCTATTTCCCTTTCCCTCATTCCCTTATTAAGAAGGATGTTCCACTTGAGTAACTCCTTAAGAACTGCTGCTCTGCGGAATAATAAAGTCCTGGATGGATGTTTTCCCGATCACTACAATCTCAATCTCTTAAAGTATCGGGTTAACTATTATCTATCCTACATATCCTCATAATATACACCTCTTACTGCTTCTTTGCTTGCCTTTAAAACAAGGTCAGTCACTAACTCTCTACCTTGAGTGGCACTTGAGCCTTATATTGAATAAACAATAGTATAAATATATACATAAAAAAAACAACCCTGCAAGTTACCTTCTGAAGATTTACCACTGTTCATCTGGTTAACTCAGTAACCTGGTAATATATATTTGTGATTTAATACTGGAAAATTTATGTAAAAGTATTGTTAGAAAATATAAATCCGGAAGAAAAAAATATTACTTTTCACACACACACACACACACACACTCACCACCACCACCACCACCTCACACACACACACACACACCACCACCACCACACACACACACACACACACACACACACACACACACCACCACCACACACACACTCACTCTCACACACACACACACACACACTCACTCACACACACACACACACACACACACACACACACACAGACACACACACACACGCACAGAGCAACATTCTAGCAGCATATATTTATAGTACTGTTGTTGTTAACATTTTAGACATCCTGTAGAGTATAGCCTTTCAAAGCTAGGTGTTGCTACTGTGATTTCAGTAATAAGTAGGTCTTTGTATGATGTTCCTAGCCCTACACCCAACCAGCTTTGAATTTTGCTTCATCTTCCCACTAGACTGGCTGTCAACCAAGGCTAGAGAGCCTATTCTACCCTATTGTTTAACCCATAGCCTGGAGAAGAAGAGATGGACTTTGTATGAGAGGGAAATGAAAAACCCTTAGCTGGAATTTGAATTCAGCACACTGATCCCACTCTCTGCACTTATAACTGCTATGCTATATGCATATCTCATTTATAATGCTATGATGCTATAAATCTTAAAGATCTTATTCACATTCAATAGAAGAAAATTTGGTCCAAAATGTGGCTATTAAATTCTGAGCCAATTTTTAAAAAAATCAAGTAACGTCTTTATTCTGTGAGCAATTATCCTTACCCCTTGGTTATTTCAAAATTATTAAAGCAAAAAATTATTATTCCAGTAATGATCATCTGCAGAGATAAAAACAATCATTGTATAATGATCTTCTTCTTCTTCTTCTTCTTCTTCTTCTTCTTCTTCTTCTTCTTCTTCTTCAGCGTCTTCTGCTTTTCTTCATCACAGTTTTCTTCCTTCACTCCTTCTTCCTCCTTTTCTGCTTCTTTTTTCCTCCGCTTCTGTTTCATTTTTCTCCTCCTCCTCCTCCTGCTCCACCTCCTCTCCTCCTCTCTTTCTTCTTCTTCCTCCTCCTCTTCTTCTTTCTCCACCTGCTTTTTTCTTCCTCCTCCTCCTTTTTCTTTATCCTCCTCCTCTTTTTCTTTTGCCTCCTCTTCATCATCATTTTTGAGTGCCTCTCCTTCTTTTTCCTCCTCCTCCTCCTCTTCTTTTTCTTCTTTCTCCACCTCCTCTTTCTTCTTCTTCCTCCTCCTCCCTTTCTTTTTTTACTTCCCTCTCCTATTCTTCTTCCTCATTGTCTTCTTCTTCTTCTACTCCTTCCTTCTCCTATTCTTCTTTTTCCTCCTCACCATATTCTGCTTCTTCCTCCTCCTCCTACTCTACTTCCTCTCATTTTTCATCTTCTTATCTTTCTTTTTTTCCACTCTCTCACATCTTCTTTCTCATTTTTTTTTCCACCACCACCTCCTCCTCTTCTTTTATTATAACAGCAACAACATTGATTCCTGTAATCATTCAAGCAGAAAAGTGCATACATAAATAAATATATAAAAGTGCATACATAAATAAATATATAAAAGTGCATACATAAATTTAGTAAACATCTGTCACACACAATCTTCATTGTTTCATTTTGTCAACACAAAAAAAAACAACATAAGTATGTCAAATTTTCGCCATATGAATGATTTTGCGTACTCAGTTATTTCATTAGGAATTGTTTATTGTGGTTCATCTGGAAAAGTTTTTATCTGTTGATAAATTTGCAACCCTCAGCATCCTCATCAGGCTTTTCTTACTCCTGTGTCCTATCACACAGTTGTCAACAATGGCATTGTTTTTTTTATTATTAGTGATAATGTCATAAGGATTAGTGCATTAGCATGGGGTAATGGTTAATGAGGCTAGTTTGATTGGCCATTAATACTGAATAGTGAGTTCAATCCTCACTGGGCATCTCATAAAAAATTCAACATTAAATAACCTAACAATGGTTGACAGCCTAAAATCATTTCCAGTGCATTTTCATTATAAAATCATTGTCAGTGAATTTTATAGCAAAATTATTTGCAATGCATTTTCATAGTGCATAAAATCATTGCAATGTATTTTTATGGTGAAATCATTGGCAAATAATTTTATAGCAAAATTCATTTTCAAAGTAAAACCATTTCCAATGCATCTTCATAATAAAATCCCTTTCCAATGCATTTTCATAGTAAAATCAGTTCTAATGCATTTTCATACTCAAATCATTTCCAATGCATTTTCATCGTAAAATCATTTCCAGTGCATTTTCATAGTAAAATCATTTCTAATGCATTTTCATACTAAAATCATTTTGAATGCATTTTCATAGTAAAATCACTTTCCAATGCATTTTTATAGTAAAATCACTTTCCAATGCATCTTCATAATAAAATCCCTTTTCAATGCATTTTCATACTCAAATCATTTCCAATGCATTTTTATAGTAAAATCATTTCCAAGTCTTTGTATGTGGTAATCATTATGAGGTTAGTCTGGGTGACATTTAATACTGTTTGATCCTCACTGAGTGGCCCATATCTGTGGCCTTGTGTCAAAAATGAATCTAAACAGTAAGAAATAATTAAAGATATTTTCATACTGACTATAGTTTGGCCAACAAGTTGCAAAAGGGTTTCTGTTTTAGAGGCCTTCTCTTGGCTGCTCTCAGACTCAGGGTTAGCAGCAAGTATTACTCATAGCAGGATTCCAATATTTTGGAGTTGTCCTTCTGCTAGACTTAAAATTTAAATTAAATTTTTAAGTTAAATTTCAAGAGCTACTATTTTACCCATAGCTGGTGGAAGAAGTGATGGAATCATGCCTTTCCCAAGGGCATTAGTGTTTAGCATTGGGGTTAAGCTTTCTACCTTTGACAACATTCAAACTCTTTTGTGCACTCTTGTGGCTGATGAATTATTTTCTACTCTATGTCCCCTTTCCCACAGAGGAAACGTCACAAGCCTATCACTATTCTATAACTATTTTCATGCTAAATGTTCAGATGAGCTATGTTAGTTCCACCATCTAGACTACCTCAGTTAGGATCTGCCATGCTATGTACACACTGTTGAATCATTTGCATTCCATTCATATTCCATTAGTAAGGAGGAAGTTTCACTCAGACATCTTCTCCGGTACTGTTACTTTGTAAAACAGATGCCTTCTAGGATGCTTCCCCAATCACTACAATTTTAACCATTATCTATCCTATATATTCTTATAATATGCACTTCTAACGTTCTCTTTTTACACACTTACAATGACCTAATTCAGTAGCCCTCTATCTTCAGTGACACTTGGGCATTGTATTAGGTGGATACTAATATAAGGTGTTTCATTAAGAAGGATCAAAGTCAGCAGTAAATAAATCAGTGTTATTTATTTCTCTATTGGATCATATTATTTAGGTCATGGCAGTTATGTGTGAAATATAATGTTACCCAAATATCCACCAAGGCTTCGATGACACACCTCCATTCAATGGTCAAAATTTTTAATGACATCTCTACATAGTTGCTCCTTGATCCCATCAATATGCCTTATTATCTCATCCTTCAGCTGTTGCATTGTTGTTGGCTTTTTGGCATAGACCTTACTTTTGAGATGACCCCCAAAGGAATAAATCTAAAGCATAAAGTGATACGATCATGGTGGCCAAGTGACTTTGCTGTTTCAAGAGATGATGTGACTTGGGAACTTCTCATTCAAATTCTGTTAATTTTCATAACAGGCTTCATAAAACTTTAACACGTTGTTTGATTGTTAACTTTTCTATGGCTGAAATTGCCAAAGACTTAGGTTGTTAAACCTGAAAGAAAAAGAAAAAAATCATTAGACGCTCAAACTTAATTCACATTTAAAATCAGTCCAGGTTATTGGAACATGCTTTATAAATAAAAACACATTACCAACTCAAAATTGAACTCACTTTACAAGTTTTACAAATTGTTTACCTACAATTTGCAGTATTGTTATGCAGATATATTTCCATTTCCTTGATAAGGCCTTAATTTCTTTAGCTAATTATAAATATTTACTAAGTTTAAGTCAGTCTGGCACAAGGTCATAAAATGGAGCCCTCATTGAAGATTGATCTCACAACAACAATCATGTTATGTGAGATAAGATTGATACATATTACTCTATGATAAAAAAGTATTGGCATTTACCAAGTTTATGTCTGGCACAAGATCACAAATATGGAGCCCTCAATGAAGATTGAATTCATAATGCTAATTATGGTATATGAGCTAAGCTTGTTAGTTTTACTCCATGATAAATCAAATGTGGGAATATACTAAGCTTTGCTAAGTTTGGCACAAGATCACAAATATGAAGCTCTCCTTGAAGATTGAACTCACAACTGTATTCATGGTATGTGAAAAAAAATTTGTTACCTTATTACTCAATGAAAAAAAATATTTGCTTAGTTTAACACTAGGTCGCAAATATGGAGGTATCATTGAAGATTAAACTCACTTTTACCCATAAATATAGGATACCTTAAAAATATATCTTTATCGTTTTATACATATCTATCTATCTCTAATATATATATAGAGTCCACCCCCAAAATGTATACACACTTCTGTAAAGGAAAGACTTGTCTTTCATGGTTTTATCAAATTGTGATAACACTGTTTACTGCAGTATGATATTTTATCAACAGATGGCATTTCATTACATTGGCGGCCGTTAGACAAGAAATTAAAAATGCATATGCAGCAATTCCACTGGTCACTCTGGCCAAGCAGTAGTTGGCCATACTAATAAATGTATAGAAGCTAAAAGCCACCATTTTGAGCATCTCTTGTGATTGTAGAGTTCAAAGTCTGAATTAATAACTCTGTAAATAGACATATATATATATATATATATATATATATATATATATATATATATATGTGTGTGTGTGTGTTTAGAAAAGAAAACACTTGTTCAAACACAAGAAAAATTAAATAAATGTTTAATCACAGTACCTTGTCTGTCATTTTAATGAAACATATATATATATATATATATATATATATATATATATATATATATATATATATATATATATGTGTGTGTGTGTGTGAAAAGTGTGTATATAAAGATAAATAAATATATATATATAATTATTTATATATTATATGCACAGTACTTATTAGAAAGCGCTCAAACTCACATCTATCCAACCAAATATATATATATATATATATATATATATATATATATATATATATATATATATATATATTTATTTCAGCATCCCTCTTGTTGTCTGATGTCTCCTCTTCATCTGTGAGTAAACTACCAACTTAAAACAACTTTTCAACAAAATTATTACTTCAAACAATGCCGAAATAGGTTCATATAAATTTTAAAAGTAATTGGTGACAATTTATTTACTTATATGGTTACATCAAAATTTCTAAATCTGGTTTTATGTTCAGAAATCTTGCAGGTTTGCACCAGAATAACGTCAACTTTTAAAAGCATTACTTCAATTATTATCACCTTGTAAATGATGTATTAATTCCAGAAATCAATTTCAGCAATAATCAATAATCAATAACACAATCAAAAATCCTCAGAACCCACACGATGTCCTGTCATTCATGTGACGCTTATTGAGGTTAAAAAATAATACCATGTTTACATGACATCAAGTTTATTCCAAAAGTTAAAATAAAGAATGAGTCATATTTAAACTTTAAGATAGAATGTCATCACAGGATTTTAAAAAAATGGATTTTGATTCTTGATAATGAATGAAGTCAGTTAAATGATTAAAATATTAAATGTACAGACACTGTTAGTTCCCTCAACAAAATTCCTGAGAACGTGAAATCTGGTCAGTTGCTTCATAGTAAAATCAATTCATCCTATTTACAAGGAATTCCTATAGTAAAATCAATCTATCTTATTTAAAAGGAATTCCTATAGTAAAATCAATCTATCTTATTTAAAAGGAATTCCTATAGTAAAATCAATCTATCCTATTTACAAGAATTCCTATAGTAAAACAATTTTCAATGCATTCCTATAGTGAAATCATTTTTTTTATCATTTTACTGCAATAAAGGCAGTAATGACACTAGAACACAGGGAGTTACAGGGTGTGAAAGTGAAAGAGAATGAAAAGACTGAGGATAGAGAGGATTGAGGAAAGGACAAAAAATGAACAGGGTTCAACAAGATAGAAGATGGTGATTGATGTTGCATTTCAATTTTTGAAGATTGCAGTTATCAGGAAAGCAAGAAATCCGGAAAGGAGTTTCACAGTTGGGAAGTGCAAGAAAAGAAAAAGTAGAAGTAGTAGTTGTATTTAGCTATTTCAACAGTAAAATGGTGGGACCTAACTGCCAATTTAGTAGCATGCTTAAATTTATGTAGTTGGGGGACCAGGGAAAAAAGCTTGTCAGAGCAGTTCCCATGAAATTATTTGTAGAAAAGACAAAAGGATTCCACAACATATTGGTGAGAAAGTGACTGAAATTGAGATGCCAAGTCAAAATTGATTACATTACAGATCCTTCTTTGGATATTGTCAAGAAGCTCTAGATGTACAGCAGGAACACCAGACCAGATATGACAACAGTATTCAATGCATGGGTGAATGGTAGATTTATAAATATGCAAGATACTGACGAGAAAGAGTTCTTTCCAAGAATGACACAGAGAACCAACTTTCTTTGCAGTAGATGAAGTAATTGATTTGATATATTCACCCCACTTTAACATAAGGCCAAGAAGGCAAAAATGATTCTCTGTTGTGATTAAATGAAAGCAGTTTTGTTTTGTTACTCCAGTTAACCACTGATTGGGGGTCTTTTCAAAAGCAGTTGCCAGGTTTACTTTGTCAGATTCTGTTGAATTTGCTGCTAAGGCAGTAATAAATGGTAAGTGTCATCTGCATCCAAGTTGGGAAATGATGGCATTGGGAGATCATTGATAAAAATCAAAAAGAGCGTAGGTCCAAGGACATAACCCTGGCAGACCTCCACATTCATATGAAAAGATCTGGAAGTGTGCCCATTCAACACAACCTTCATTTGCAATGCATTCCTACAATAAAATCATTTGCAATGCATTCCTACAGTAAAATCATTTCCAACGCATTTCTGTATTAACATCATTTACAATGCAGTCCTCTAGTACAATCATTTACAATGCATTGATATTTTAAAATCATTTGCAATGCATTCCTATATTAACATCATTTATAATGCATTCCTCTAATAAAATTATTTGCTAGGAATTCCAATCTTAAAATCATTTCCAATGCATTCCTATAGTAAAATCATTTACAACAGTTTCTTTTCTCACACTTCTGACTCCATGCTTTCCAGTCAACTTTAAACTGCAAAAATTTAAATGCAATGTCAATTGCTATATACTGTCCTCCTGATTAATATTTCCTCTTCTTACTCATTATTAATATTTCTGTTGCTAATTCTTCCATACCCACTTGTGCCATAGTGGTTTTACTGCTTTGCTTGTGGTGATACTTATTAAAAAATATTCCTGAAGTAAAATTATTTACAATGCATTCTGGTAATAAAATCATTTACAATCCATTCCCGTAAATAAATTAAATTAATGCATTTCAATGCATTCCTATAATAAAATCACTTACAATGGATTCCTATAGTAAAATCATTTCCAATGCATTCCTACAGTAAAATCATTTACAATGCATTCCTATAATAAAATCATTTTCAATGCATTCCTATAATAAAATCATTCCCAATGCATTCCTACAGTAAAATCATTTACAATGCATTCCTATAATAAAATCATTTTCAATGCATTCCTATAATAAAATCATTTTCAATGCATTCCTATAATAAAATCATTTTCAATGCATTCCTATAATAAAATCATTCCCAATGCATTCCTACAGTAAAATCATTTACAATGCATTCCTATAATAAAATCATTTACAATGCAAATTATTCTATTTTTCCCTTCACCTAAAGCAATCTTAACAAATGAAAGTCGTAAACATTTTCCAAGATGAAGTCCTCCTAAATGTTTGACATTAGTTATTTAATATTATACAGGGGTAAAAAAAAAATGCATGCAACATGTGATTGCATTCAATGTTATAAGCCTTGGTTCCAATGTTCAAGCTGACTGCTTGATTTCATCAAACCATGTAGCACACTCACCCATATTAATTTTCTTTCCTTATTTTTAAATATCTGTATTCATGAAATTTTTTTTCTATTTTCTGTGAGCCATGTTGTTCATTATATAAATAGGCCTTTGCAAGTTGAATTCATTTATTCAGATATTTTCAATACCATCATAAGAGATTTTATAATTATTGGCATAAAGACATAGAGGGGTAATTCCATTGTATTATATGTTCAACTAAATCCATTATTTTTTTTATTTTTCATCATGCTTATTGGAATTTTCTTCAGCTCTTCAGTTTATATAAGAATTTTCATTGGAATCTTCTTCAGATTTTCATTGATTATTAGAATCTTCTTCTGATCTTCAATGTCTATTAGAATCTTCTTCAGATCTTCATTATTCATTGGTACCTTCTTCAGATCATCATTGTTTATAAGAATCTTCTTCTGATTTTCAATGTCATTTATAATCTTTTTCAGATATTCACTGTTCATTAGTATCTTCTTCAAATCTTCATTGTTTATTAAAATCTTCTTCTGATCTTCAATGTATATTAGAAACTTCTTCAGATCTTAATTATCCATTGGAATCTTCTTCAGATCATTATTGTTCATTGGTATCTTCATCAGATCTTCTTTGTTTATTAGAATCTTCTTCAGATCTTCAATTTTCATTGGAATCTTCTTCAGATATTCAATGTTTTTTAGAATCTTCTTCAGATATTCAATGTTTTTTAGAATCTTCTTCAGATATTCAATGTTTTTTAGAATCTTCTTCAGATATTCAATGTTTTTTAGAATCTTCTTCAGATATTCAGTATCTATTATAATCTTATTCAAATCTTCACTTTTCATTGGAATCATCTTCAGATTTTCATTGTTCAATGGAATCATCTTCAGATCTTCAAAGTTTATCAACATCTTCTTCAGATCTTTAATATTTATCAGAACCTTCTTTTGATCTTCAATGTTTATTGTAATATCACTTGGCCACTTTCTGCTTCAAAATGACCCAAATTTTCTACGATAGGATTTAAATCTAGATTGTTAATGTGCCAGTCTAGGATATGGTATTTCTCCTTTACTTGTGTATCAGAGAGATGTCCTACTGGAACAAAGTGCAGCCTTTAATTTTCATGAAGGTGAGGAAGTGTTTATTTGGACTATTTTAATGTACATTTATTATCATTTTCTTTTGTAAGAAGTTTAGCTTCATAATATAGTTCAGTAATGTTGCACTCGAGAACATTTTTCCGCCATTATAGGTTCAACTGAATTCAGTTCATTCATAACAGATTTTAGACAACTCTCTTTTCTGCAAACATCATGAAAATCACTCATCTTTAAAATGATAATAATTCTTTGATGATAACTTGTATTGTTGTAAGGTCTTTGTTGCTTTACAGAATCATATTTTCTGTTCTTTGTTAATAACCAACTCGGCAGATAATCAGAAAGCTTTTAAAGGCAATTTCTTTGTTTCTTTATCATGGTTTCTGTCCAAATAACAATGAAAATAGTAAGACAAATTGCTTATTAGATAAGTAACATTTTCATGCAATGTATGACCTCACCAATAAATTTTGTTGGTTTATTATCCACACAAATAAAAATCTTTCTACTTGAGTTAAGATACAAAGAAGTTCAAAAGTACCTCTTCTTCAAAATTCTTCAAACATTTTTTCTGGGCAGATGGGAGTTGTCATTATTGTGATATGAAAAGTTTCATGTGCATAATGTTAGAGAAATCTTAGATGTGTCATAAAAGTTTACTCAGCTCTTTAGTGTTTATAGCATCAAACAATTCAAGTATATCGTTTACAATTCTTGGAAAAATTCCATAAATGAAGAAAATAGTTCCTACATGAACAGGAAAGGAACATAAGTTGATTTTTTAAAAAAATATTTCTTCTTTGTTTCCATCATTTTTAAAGAAGAAAATCACTGGCAATGAGAAAACGAATTTATTGCAGGAACTGAACAAACAGATACAAAGTCTGTAACGCTATCTTGGAAAGCCTGCAACATCTCAACTGAAGTGGAACCATTTGTTCTTACAAGCTGGCTGGTTCTGCATTGAAGACACAAGAAGAGATTTCAATACTTTCAGAATGATAGAATATTTTCAAAGTGGGGTCAACAAAGAAGAAAGAAAAAGGAGCTACTTCAGACTAGGGAAAACACCATCAATCAGGGGACACATGGTCCCCTATAGATGACAGTCATTGATGACCAGAATTTCCCTGATGCTTGTTGGCAGCTATGCATGTATTCTTTTCACATAGCAAATGGACACCGTCATATGAAGCACATAAGATATCATGTTCATTATAATTCAGGTAATCAGTCCTGGGTATAATAATAAATTACATCCGGCAGCAATGCCTCTGATCAGAAGATTGGAGGTTTTGAAGAGCATAGAGCCACCTTTTAATTGCTGTTGTTCCAGGTTCAATCTCACCTGGGATGGTAGCACCTGTTATGTACCACGCTATAGATAAATATTGAACCCCAAACAAAACACTATGAATGTATACAAATATATTTTTATTGTCAAAATGCCAGCAAAAACATTTTATATAAAAATTACCAACAATACATTTTTGTAGTAAAATTACCAACAATACATACATTGTGGTGACTTTATAATATTATCAAACAACCAACATGAAAGAATACTTTCATGAAATTAAGCCATATAATAACTGACAAGTTTTTAATTCAAACCATATTTCAAAATATAACTTTAATAAAACTACAACATAAAACACATATCCCCACCTCTAGTAATTATGTCCATGCAAACATGTATATGCACAAAAGCTAAATTTCATCTACCATGTATTCAACTGTGAAAACAGAGTAATATTTTTATTATTATGTTGGTGCATAATTATCAGGCGTTTTTTAAATAATATCCATTATGAAAAAAGAAACATAACAATTCAACAATAACATTTTAAAATGAGTATGATCATCAACACACATTTTTATAATAAAAAAAGTAAACAAAACAGCAATTTTTATTAACACATAATTCGCCTACAAAAATGCCTGATAATTATGCACCAGCCCAATATTTCCAAGCTCCCAAGACAATGAAATTTCAGCATTAAATGACCCATAAGGAATTAATATGCTATTAAGCAGACAAATAAAAATCAAATGACTTCAGGTAAGCAAGTAAAAATCAATCATATCCTACCCTAAGTGAAATTTTCTGGATTATTCTCATGAGCAGGCCAGTTCTTCCTTGAGACTTTGGTACTCAGAGAATAAGGGTTTGTTTGCAAAACAGACACCCCTGAGGAAAACTGGAACTATCTAAGATTGTACATTGTAGAATGCATAGTGGGCTGTAGATCACAACCAATGACAACTAAAATCAATATTCTTTCTTGACAGCTGCTGGTAGATGAGTGACTGCCACATCAAGTGAGTCCTCAAATACCCATTGAACTCATATATATTCATCATGTGACACTATTATAAGAATGTAAGTATTCCTTTTCACTTTACAAATAGCCCCTGGCATGTGAAACAAATGATGCTTTGTGTTCATTTTGCCTCAAATAAGCAAATCGGAAATTCATTACATTACAATCAAAGTGGAATTTTCTGGGTTGTTCTTGTGACCTGGCTGGTTCAGCATTTCATTAAAAGGGGAAAGTTGTGAATCCCTTTGCTGAATAAAAATGCTATCTTTTCTTGACAGATTCTGGTAGCCAACTGACTGCCACTTCAAGTGAGGTTCTAAATATCTGCTGAGCTTATGTATATTCATTAGATTTATGAGAATTTGAATTATACATGTACACTATATAAAATATGTTTGGTGCCACCAGGCATTTATTTAAAAATCACCTTAAAATGAGATATATTTGTATTTTTTCAAGTAACCGATAACATTTCAGTAACTACAATGTATTTGCTTTTATTTTGGCAAAAAATAAGCACTTAACTATAAAAAAAAAATTGCTATACAACAGCATCATACTTGTTTTCATTACTAAAAGCCCTATCTAACTTAATTACTGCTTTAATAATTCTTGGCAATCTTTCCAACAGTTTTTGAACAAAAACTAGATGGTAGACTTTCTGAAGAACTGAAAAATCTCACTCTCACTTTTTGGGCACTCTCCTATCCAATTCATCCCATATTAATTCAATTGAAGATTTCCAAAATTCTGTTACTTTTTTTTTTGACTCAAGGTAATTTTGATATAATTTAGAAAATGTTTTTGCATCATTGTCTTTTTGAAAGGTGAATTTTTTCTGATTATGCATAAACCAGATCACATCGCATGTCTTTATAAAATTGAATGACATTGTTCTTTTATCATGATTCCCTTGAACTGAATCAAATCTCCATCTCTCTCTCTCCTCCAAAACACCACCACATGATAACAGACCCACCACCATGATTAATTGTTGGAACTACACATTCATTATTCAGTCTTTCTCCTGACTTTCTTCTTACATCCACTCTCCTCTTACAACCAAAATGTTTAAATTAGGACTTGTCTGTCCATAATACATTTTGACACTCTTTCAATGTCCAGTTTTTTTGCCCATAACAATCTTTTCTGCTTATTCACCTTGTGTAGCAGAGGTTTTCTTGATGGCTATGCACTCATTAAGCCCCATTGATCTAGGTTCATTTTTCCACAGTTGAGAATGACACTGGCTGCTGTTGAGAGAAATTGTTAGGTTATTAACTCTGCAGCAGTTTTTCCTTCTATTTCTTTTGCTCTCAATAATCAAGCAATTTATCTTCAACAGCAGTTGACACTTTTGGTGCTTCAGCTGTTTATTTGTCAACATTTACACCAGATTCTAATTGCCTTTATAATGAATATTGCATCCTATGTCTAGAAACTTGTTAGCAATTTGTCCTTAAGAGCAGCTTTCTTTGAATAAAATTTCAATTTATGCCCTCACCTCACTGCTTAGCTGTTTTTATTTTGCTATTTTGTGTAAATTATCTCAAAATTAAAAAATAAATAAAAATGGAAAACTATGAAAATACTGTCATAATGGCACAATCTTTTTTTTCTTTAAACAGAGATAGCTACATACGTTTTGTTTATAACTTTAGTCAGTTCTGAGTTAACATTTAGAACCTGTATTAACATTTAACTCAGTTGAACATTTTTGCAATCTCAAAAAGTCTACTGAGGGGTTAATGGTGAAAACAAAATATAATGTTACTCATATAAAATATTCATAATATCACAAAATGTATTGTGGAAAGATGAAACCAAATTTGAACTTTTTGGTAGTAAGAGGAGCCTAGAGAAAGACTGAAAAATAAAAACAAATACACCTGTAGTTATTGAAATTATATCTTTTACTTTAAAAAATAATACAAATATATATTATTTTAAGAAAATGCAAGGTAGCACCAAACTTTTTCCTGAAATGCATGTGTAATGAAATTGCAAATATAGCAGTCATTTACAATATGAATGGATTGTAAATGATTTTACTATAGGAATGAACTGTAAATAAGTTTACTATAAGAATACATTGAAAAGAATTTTACTACAGGAATGCATTTCAAATGATTTTAATGTAGGAATGCATTGTTAATGATTTTACTGAAGGAATACATTGTAAATGATTTTGCTATAGGAATGCATTGCAAAAGATTTTACTATAGGAATGCATTGTAAATGATTTTGCTATAGGAATGCATTATAAATGATTTTATTAAAGGAATGCATTGTAAATGATTTTATTAAAGGAATGCATTGAAATTGATTTTACTAAAGGAATGCATAGCAAATGATTTTACTATCAGAATGCATTGCAATTGATTTAACTATATAAAAACACATTTTAAGTTACTTTAATACTGTTTATACTGTCTATGTAACCTTTGATATCAAAGGTATTATTTAATAAACAAATATATGAAACAAGAAATTGCATATGTGATTATGTAAGACTAACAAACAGTAAATAAAATGAAATACCCTTTCTTTTTTCCTTTCACTTCAAATGTTTTACTATCTTGAGTGATTTTAGCATTCATAGGTTTCCATAGTATCCATAATTTTCAAATTAGATTTGGAAATTTTCCACTTATTTTAGATTAGAGTTCTTATTTGCCGTCTTTAGTCCCATGTGATTTTCTTAATCCAGTGATCTATATTCTTTCTTCAGCACCTTGCCAAATACAAACACAGTCTTACCTGTAATCCATCATTGATAAAAAAAAGTAAATATGATTCTCCTGTTATTGTGAATGTTTTTGTTTCTTTACTGCACAATAATTTATTAGACAAATGATGAATTGAACATTCGTTTGACAGTAAAGTGTGAAAACTGCTTCATTAAATAATGATACATGACAAATGAAATAAAACAAAGATCTTTGATTGTTATGTGGATGTGACTTGTTAGAATCAATTTGTCTTCCAAAAACAAAGTCACATCTAAGTTCATACAAGTCAAAATTACAGTTTCATTCATTGTCCTTTTAGTTACTTGTAATTACTGAATACACACTATTGGTGATTTCTGTTTTGGTATTTATCAAGATACTAATACTTTAAATAGTTTGTTCGGTCTTCAAACAGAGTATCAGATCTATTCTGAATGACTATGATTTTAAAGTCAGGAATTCTCTGGACAGCAAAGAAAGCAACAGAAAAACCATGCATATTTTATAGGTTTGAAACATTGAGATACAAAATGCAAGTCTATCTCACATTTGGGATAGACACTAAAAAACATATTGCTCATTTAAAAAAAAAATGCTGAAGAAGCATGCTGTTGAAAAGAAAACATATTGCTCATTTTGAAAAAATGCCTAAAAAAAACATGTAGCTGAAAAGGAACATGTTGCTTATTTTGAAAAATATAATGGTGAAAAATACATGTTGCTGAAAAAAGATGTTGGTCATTTTCAAAAAAAGCTGGAAAAACATGTTACTGAAAAGAAAACATGTTGCTCATTTTGAAAAAAAAATGCTGAAAAAACATGTTGCTGAAAAAACATGTTCATTTTGAAAAAGCTGAAAAACATGTTAATCATATAATCCAGTCATTCCTTACAAATCGTGTAATGAAATCATGTGTATTGGACACACTTCTAGTTCCTTTCACATTAATGTTGGGGTCTTTCATGGCTCTATCCTTGAACCTATGTTGTTTTTTGTCTTCATCAATCACCTTCCTGATGTCATTAGTTCCAAACTAGGTATTTATGCTGATGACATAACTATTTACTCCTGTTTAATAGTAGCAAATTCAACAAATCTAACAAAGTAAAACTGACAGCTGCTCCTGGAAAGGATCTCCAATCAGTGATCAACATGGGAAAGAAAT
Source organism: Acanthosepion pharaonis (assembly GCA_903632075.3). Classification (NCBI taxonomy): domain Eukaryota; kingdom Metazoa; phylum Mollusca; class Cephalopoda; order Sepiida; family Sepiidae; genus Acanthosepion; species Acanthosepion pharaonis. The sequence goes on along the minus strand of CAHIKZ030000446.1, from coordinate 2,038,334 downwards.
GGTTTGTAAATTTTAATTCCTTCAAAACAAAACTGCTTTCATTTAATTACTATAGGGAACCTTTTCTTCCTTTCATCAATATGTCTGATGCTAAACTCCAGGAAAGAAACTCTCTGTGCCTTCTCAGGCTCATATTCTCCGCTGTCGTAAAATTGTAGTGGAAGTTAACAGCATGTAGGGAGCGCAACCGAAAGGTCAAGGTCGAAATGACCTGTTCTCCTCCGGTTTAAGGAGTGGCCAAAGGTGGCCGCGATAAAGTGTAAAGATTAAACTGAATCAATTGCTAGTTCTACTGCAAAGAAAGTTGGTTCCCTATGCCATGCCAGACAAATTTTCTCATCTGATTCTATCTTGGTTGCTACACACACAATATTTGGGCATTGTTCACTCTGTCTTTCTTCAGATTTCTATCTTCATATTTGGTAACCTTCATGGAATGTTGAATGGAATTCTTCATTCCATCCTCAGTGCTAGAAACTTACATCATGTTACATCAACTCCAAACAGCAAACACAAGGAGCAAAACAATGCATTTTTCACTTAACAGCCACAGAGTCAATTTTTCTGTTGGTACCATTCAGAATTAAAGCCATGAATATACTCCTAGTTGTTTATTCCTTGCTGAGATATTTGAATATCAGATGTTGAACGGCTTTTTTTCTTAACTGTAAAGTTCTCATAGAGCAACAACTGTGAAAACTTAGGAGGTCAATGTTAAATCATTAAAATATTTTCTATATAATAAAACAACTGAAAAAAGAAACAATGAATTAAATAAAACAGCTGGCCGAATGATAGTCATCTCCAGTTTATCACATTCAAGAATATGGCACACAGTTTTTAAAGTCATCTACAGTTTATTACATTCAAGAATATGGCACACAGTTTTTATAGTCTGCTACAGTTTATCACATTCAAGAAAATGGCACACAGTTTTTCTACTCATCTACAGTTTATTACATTCAACAGTATGGTACAAGTTTTTTATAGTCATGTACAGTTTATCTCATACAAGAATATGGCACATAGTTTTTAAATTCATCTACAGTTTATCACATTCAAGAATATGGTACATGGTTTTTAAATTCATCTACAGTTTATCACATTCCAGAATATGGCACACATTTTTTATGTAGAGTTTATAAAATTCTACAATATGGCACTTGGTTTTATAGTCATTTACAGTTTATTACATTCAAGAATATGGTATGATTTTTATAGTCATCTATAATTTATCACATTCAAGAATAAGATACACTCTTTTTATAGTCATCTACAGTTTATCACATTCAAGAATATGGCACACGGTTTTTAAAGTCATCTACAGTTTATCAGATTCAAGAATATGGTACATGGCTTTTTAGTACAACAGATGTTGATTCAAATAAAAAAAACACTACCTTACACTCGGTCAACAGTTTTGACACTGCATAAGCAACAGTGCTCTCTCTAACCAGCTTCTTTCCTTGGACATGTGCACAATGCACACAACAGCCAAACATCATATTACTGGAACTGGGAAGCACACAGTTCCTTATAAGGATTACTGTAATTTTTTTGAACATGGGGGCTGGCTACAGATATGAAGTTTTAGGATTATGTAATATATAAGGATAAAGGAAGATTTTTAAAAAATCATTTTTTTGAATGTTATCAATCCTAATGACTAAAAATAGTGGATGCTGCTGTTCTGCAGTGCCTATACATGAATGGCCACTGCTAACATTATTTGGTTATTGTTCTCTCTGGGCTTTTTCAGGTTCTATTTTCATACTTGGTAACCTTCATGGAATTTTGAACTGAACCCTTTATTCCATTCACAGTGATAGAATATTCTCATTTCCCTTTCCCTGTTTAAGCAATATCTCAATACACACCAGTTTTATTTTTCTTTGTGTTGCTTGTCCATTTCTTCCGCCATAAGAATTTTTTGACATTATTAAACCCAGGACTTTAAATCACATCTGCCATGGAACCCAATATGGTTAACGTGAGACTTTAAATGACCAGGATTGTCTGAATAGCCTTATGCATATCATAATTTCAGCATTTGTTTACGACATTGAATTTTATTTCTTTGTTGAACAAGAATGATTCAAGATTGCCAAAGTGACACTAGAAAAGGCCTGGTGGCCTCACAGACTGAAAATATGTAATCAAAGAAACAGCAGGGAAGTTCAAAAACTTTGGAGTCCAACATTCTTGAAGGCATGACAACAAGAAAAGAATGCATTTGATTCATTTTTGTTTTATTTTCCTACAAATGATGCTTCCAAAGGCCATTTATAAAGTGGCTTGCCCTTAAGGGATTTACACTACAGAAAAAGGCAGTCTTCACTGTTGACATTATACATGCAATCGTAAATTACCTGGTGCCAAAAGTCAGTAACTCTGCTGTACTTAGGTTTTTCATTCTCATTTTCATTGGCCATCATCAGTCGCTTCAAGTTTTTTATTACTTCAGAAATGTTTACTGTTTTTTTTTTACTAGTGAGACATGCCAGATGCAACCATAAATTGTATTCAGATTGTATTTTTTCTTATTCTTCTTACCTCAACCTTTTGACCAGGATGAATGTAGTATCTGTTGTCTCTGAATTTGAGATGCAAGAAGGTGCTTCTGAGGAGTTGAAGAGCTAAATTTGGATTCGAGTCAGATCCATTACATTCATATCCTTGGGAAAGGTCTGAATCCTTTTAATAAACAATATCACCATCCAGGTTGACCACAGTCAGGATCATTGAACCAATGCAAAGTTTCTTTAGCTGTATAGTATGTGCTATGCCAGGGCTACATACAGTTTTTGAATTCAGAGTTAATTTCTTCTAGATTGTTTGCCACCCAAGTCCGTATTGCTATTTACCCATAGCTGGGGGAAGAAGAGGATTCACTCTAGTCTGTTTAAGGAAACACCTTCCTCCTTGCACTAAGAGAGGCATGGTCAGTTGTTGATTTCCCAGTAAGATGGAAATGAAAAAAAAAAAAAAATTTGCCCTCCCCCTCTTATAGTCAGAAATATATGAAATGCATGTTGAGATATTTTTCTTAGTCAATAAAATGCGTTTTGACATGACTCAGTCCAGATCTGCCTTAACTACTAAGCAGACCTACTACGTTCGTTTGTCTGAGCTTGCTTTGATGTATAAACACCAACTCATAGTTTGTGAATTCTTTTGCCTTCTTACCTGTTTGATTTGCTTTAACTATATTGCTTGCTTGCTTGCTTGCATGAGTGTTGCTGTTTCATCTTTTTTGCCCTTTTTTCTTTTAATTGCAAACTTTATTAGTTCTGTTTGTGTTATTTATCTTGCATTTTCACATTGGCTTCTAACTCATCATCAGTGTAATGTCAACACAAGTGAATGTTCAAGGGGACTAGACAATTTTGTCCTTGGCCTATATGCATATGTTATACATATCAGTTATGTGCCATGTGTGATACACACTTAGGCGATCAGATCAAGCATCTTTCGATACATGACTGACTAGGCAGATTTTTTTTCTGTAGTAGATTGCCACTTCTTTTTGTGGTAGACCAGTTGCCATCCAAGGCTATAGAACACAGTATGTCCTGTTATTTACCCATAGCTGGGGGGAGAAGAAGTGGATTCATACCTTTCTCAAGGGTATTAGCACGTAAGTGAATGTAATGGATTTGACTGAAATTCGGACTCAGCCCTCTGATTCCTCAATCCAAGCCACTATCCATTACTCCACCATGCCTCCATGTTATACATATACTCTTCCTTAAAAAAAGACCCTCCTGCCTTAATGGGGATTTCAGGTAAATCTTTTTGGCTGAAATGAAAATATAGTTTCTGTTCTCTACTCAGCTGAGATGGGAGAAGGCATCTGGTTCTGGTGATTCCAGCCTTATGTCAGCACCTTCCTCATTGCACTAACAGAGGTAAATATGATCCTCCATCCCATAAAAAATATCTTGTGTCACATCCTCGTTTAATGGGGAGGTTAGTTAAATATGATCTTCTCCCTCAGTTCTCACCTGTGGCACTCTCTTCCAGCTTCTTGGTTGCCTTTCAAAAATTTAAATGCCACATCAATTGTCATCTTCTGCTTCATTGAATTATGTTCTTTTTATTCTCTTTTCTTTTCAGTAACATCTAGGTAAGTCTAGATAACACCTTGCAACTTAGTGGCTTTATTGCCTTGCTTAGGATAAAATGATTAATATATATATATATATATGTGTGTGTGTGTGTGTATGTATTAAGCATTTCACCCCAAGCAAGGTGGGAGTGCCACTGGTTCACAGGGGGTTACATAGAGTGAAGTTGAGAGTAAAACTATGTATAGGTGGAATGAGGAAAGGATAAAAGATGAATGGCGTTCAAGACATCAGAAGATGGTGACTGATGTTGCATTTAAATTTTTAAAGTTTCTAGTTATCAGGGAAGCAAGTAAGTGGAAGGGAATAATAGTACTCAATTTTTGGATGAATGGTAGATTTTTAGATATATAGGATGGACCCTGATGAGAAAATCTGGCACAACACAGTAAGCCAACTTTCCTTGCAGCAGTTGCAGCTATTGATTCAATGTAGTTGTTCCACTTCAGGTCATTCAAAAGCGTGAGGCCAAGTAGGCACAGTGGGACACTCCCCTGGAGTCTAGCATCAACCATGCTAATGGCGGACAGGAAATTATCTCTGTGGTGGCTAAATGAGAGCATTTTCGTTTTGGAGTCATTAAAATTTACAAGCCATTTCCTATCCCAATTAACACTGATTGCAGGTCCTTTTCAAGAGCAGTGGCCAGGTTGATTTTGATACACGCACACACACACATATATATATATATATATGTTTATACATTCTTTTTATAGATAAACTATTCAAGTAAATGCTCTGTTTATAATAAACAGTATTAAACAATATTTACCCACCTGAATGTATGAGAAATTTTCACAGAAAATATTCATCCTCCTACATTCAGGCTGGTAAATGTTATTTAATACTGTTTATTATAAACAGAGCATTTACTTAAATATTTGTATTTATAAAAAGAATTTATAAACATAAAAATGTCTTAAAATAATTGTCGGACTTTGTCCATTTCATAATGTGATATGTATATGTATATATGGCATATATTTTGGCAGCATGTTTTCATTGAGAACTGTTTCATTGAATAATTTAGACAAGATTTGTCTACTTATTTTCAACTGGATCCTTTAATATTCAGAGACAGAACTTCTGGTGTCATTATTAAAGGAAGAGAGAAAATTACTGTGTTGATACATATTATTTATTCCAAGTACTTTCGACATTAGAACAATGTCATCATCAGGGTGTTGTTTTTTTTCAAGACAAATATTGTAGTGTCCATCATTTTCAAAGACAAAATTGCTGTGTTCATCTGAAAGTTAACATTTTTTAACTAATGAAGTGAAGAACACTGAGTTTAGTGTTGAGTAATTAGCTTAAATAAAGCTTCAGGAGTGGTAACTAAGTTATGAGGTTATCAAGACATTTTAAAAAGAATAAGTATTAAAAAAGCATTAGTACAAACCTTGATATTTTAAACTACCTACTGTAAACATTTTAAAACGTCTATGTAGTATTAATAATTAATTAAGGTTTGGTTTGATAGCTTCAAGAATTTTTAGTTTATGTTTATTATTTTCAATTAAAAAGTATAGATGGATTTTTAACAAGAATTTTTGTAAATTGCAAATCTGAACATGTATGATGTAAATGTTTAAAAATGTTTGACACATCATTCAAGTGAAAACTCAGCCACCAAGACAACATGTTTGTAGTGTGGTCAACATAAATATTATTTTTTTCTGTTGGAGAAACCATCTCTGAGGGAAGATACTAGATTTAGTGTAGTTTTATTTTTTTACTATGATCGGTGGTGGATATGTTAATATTTATTAATTTTTTAGGATATCTTCATGTTGCTTATAATTAGAATGAATTTGGTTGTGATATAAAAGATTAATATGATTGGGGTTAGTTAAAGAAGTATTATATTCTATTTGCTTTGTATTAAAATTTCTGAGAGAACGTATTTGTTTATCAACAATATAATTAGGGAAATTATTATTAATAAGAGTTTGTTTTATATTTTTATTTCAACTTAGAAAATCTGTTTTGTGGATGAATTAATTTTTGCACGGTTTATTAGGTTTTTCATCATTTCTATTTTGTAGTAATTTGGACATTCATTCTTATGGGTAATGGTGCCCAAATTTATGCTGGTAGGTTTTTTATATGGGGAAATAGTGAATTTACTGTTATTAGATAAAAATTTTTTTAACTTTCACTCAGATGAACACAGCAATTTTGTCTTTGAAAATGATGAACATTACATTATTTAAAAACTCAACACCCTGGTGATGACATTTTGCTAATTTCAAAAAAACTCAGAATAAATAATATGTATCAATACGGTAATCTTCTCTCTTCCTTTAATAATGACACCAAAAGGCTTGGCTACGGATATGAAAGGATGCAATGGAAACCAAGTAGACAAAATTTGTCTAAATTGTTCAATAAAAAATATGTCTCTCTCTCTCTCTCTTTCTTTCTTTCTTTCTCTCTCTCTCTCTCCATATATATATATATATATATATATATAATTGACTCTCCCGTCGCTGGCACATATGATTTAATTATAGTGGTGAAGGCTTCGTGCAGGACCATCCACACTTTTTGAAGGGACGAATACAGAGACCTGGTGCATCGAGTGCCACAAGGTTACCAAACGACCCTCTGCAGGTTTTGAATTCAGAGTTGTCCTTCTCCTAGACCAGTTGCCATCCAAGGCTATAGAACCCAGTCTGTCCTGCTATTTTACCCATAGCTGGAGGGAGAGGAAGAGGATTCATACCTTTCCCAAGGGTATTAGCACGTAAGTTAATGTAATGGAGTCGACTGGAATTCAAACTCGGCTCTGTGATTCCTCAATCCAAGTCGCTATCCACCGTGCTTCCATATTTTTTTTTTTTTTTTTTAAGCATTGAGCCCCAAGCAAGGCGTGAAGCCACTAGGATGCAGGGGGTTTGGAGCGAGAGCAGATAAGAGTGATAGGAGAAAGGAAGAGGAGAATGATAGTGGGTAGATCAAGGTAATTGGAGATATCGATTGACATTACATTTGAATAGTTGGAGATTATAGCTTTCAGGGAAACAGTAAATGGGGAGGGTGTTCCACTGGCGAGAGGTGCGAGGTATGAAGCTATTGGAGTAGAAGAGACGGCTACATTTGAAGGTTTCTACGGTGTAAGGGTGAGAGCGGGATGCCAACCTCGTAGGGCGCTTGAATTCATGGAGTCTGGGAACCAGAGAGAGCAGCTCATCAGAGCAGTTACCATGGAAGTATTTTTAGAAAAGACAGAGAGAGGCGACGGCGCGTCTGTGAGAGAGTGACTGCAAGCAAGACGCTAGATCAGGGCCAATTAGATTACATATCCTTCTCTGGATCTTGTCAAGAACTCCGAGGTAAGCAGAAGGTGCACCAGCCCATATATGGCAGCAATACTCCATGCAAGGGCGAATGGTTGTTTTGTATATTTGAAGTATCGATTCAGGGGAGAAAAATTTCCTGGCGCGGCACAGAGAGCCAACTTTCCTCGCGGTGGAAGAAGCAATTGACTCAATGTATTTGTTCCATCTCAGGTCAGCAGTCAGCAGTCAGCGTGAGACCAAGCAGACGCAGGGAGTTGCTCTCAGGAAGTTGACTATCAGCCATTTTAATGGGGGGCAGGGAAGGATCTCTATGGTGGTTAATGGAGAGTAATTTAGTTTTAGTGGCGTTAAAGTTGACCAGCCAATTCTTGCCCCAGTTAACAACCGATTGGAGGTCCATTTCAAGACGCACGGCAAGGTTAGTTTTGTCGCCGACACTAGACTTGTTTTTGAGGCAGGAGTAAATTGTAGTGTCGTCTGCATAGATGCCGACCTGGGAATCTATAGCTTCAGGAAGGTCATTGATAAAAATGAGGAAAAGAGTGGGGCCAAGGATGGAGCCTTGGGGCACACCTGCGTTAGTTGGATAGGAACTGGAGGAGAATCCATTGAGAACGACCTTCAATTCTCGGTTAGACAGGAATGATTGTATTAGATCAAACAGTTGACCAGTAACACCATACCCCTGGAGCTTACGAAGAAGGCCGGCGTGCCAAACCCTATCGAATGCTTTGGAGATGTCGAGGGCCACAGCACGAGCCTCACCGTTATTTTGAAGGGCTTGGTAGACGGTTTCAGTGATGGCCGTAAGCACATCAGCTGTAGATCTGGCGTAGCGGAAACCATATTGCTTGTCTGAGAGCAGATTATGGGATGTGAGGTGATTAACCACTTCGGCATTGATTAGGGCTTCGAAGACTTTGCCGAACAGGGGTAGGAGACTAATAGGACGGTAATTAGTGGGGTCAGAGGGGTCTCCAGAGTTCTTAAACACAGGAACAACGGATGAGGACTTCCAACAGTCAGGAAAACATGATTCCTTGAGGCAGTAATTATACAGTTTAGAGAGGGCGGGTGCTAGCTCAGGCGCGCATTTCTTCAGGACAATGGCTGGTATGCCGTCTCCACCACTAGCCTTGTGGGGGTCTAAGGTGGAGATAATGCCCAGTACCAATGACGGGGTTATGTGTAAGCCGCTCAGTATGGCCTCAGTTCTAAGAGGGAAGTCTGGTATGGGAACACCGGTGGAATCGAGCGTTGAATTAAATGAGAATTTCCGAGCAAAGCATTCAGCCTTGTCGGTAGGGGAGGTCAAGACCTCGAACTGGTTGAATAAAGGAGGTATGGAGGGTTTTCGATTATTCAGGACACTCTTGCAGACTCGCCAATAATCTTTGGAGCCAAACTTGTGAGATGCAATACGTTCCTTCATTCAAGCAGCAAATATTGACTTAGCTTCGTTGAGGATACGCTTACACTCGTTACGGGCAGAGGCAAAGAGACGTCTATTGCAGTCAGACATGTCGCTACGGAATCGGTGAAAGAAGTGATTCCTATGGGCGATGGCAGATGAACAAGCAGCGGAGAACCAAGGGGAGGAGTGCGACTTGACCTTAAATTTCCTTGAGGGGATGAAAGCGTCGATTCCAGCTTTAACCCAGGATGAGACCTCAGAAGCACATTCTTGGACAGGGAGTGTAAACATCCCAGGGGACATCGCGGAGGAAGTCACGGAACGAGTCCCAATCCGCTCGTTGATAGTAGAACGAGGTTCTTGTGATGGGAGGTTCTTTGCAGGGCGTGGAGTTGAAGGAAACGTTGACAGATACCACAGCGTGATCAGAGTTGCCAAGCGGGCAGAGCTGTGTGGCGCTACAAGATTCGGGGATGGAGGTGAAACACAGGTCAAGAAGAGAGGCCTTGCCTGCCAGGTCGAGGGCAAAACGCGTGGGGAAGTCGACTATCTGCGTGAGGGATTGAGAAATTGAGAAGTTAAATGTTTGAATGCCAGCCCGGTCAGTAGTAGCATTCTCGAGCCACTTGGTGTGATGGGCATTAAAGTCACCAAACACGAATATATGAGCAAACGGGTGGAGAGAGAGGGCCTTGTCTATGCTGTCAGATATGCTATCAAGTATCCCACAGTCTTGAGAGGATGGAGAGCGATAGAGGAAGAAGAGATAGCTTACGGCATTGAGGAGAGATAGTCGGAGACACATATATGAATGGTCTGGCGATTCGAGGGACAGCTCTCTAGCCAGGGGAGATGGTCCCTTGACATAGACACCAAGGCCGTGCATGTGGGTTAGAGAGTCTTTCCTGAGGAGAGGAAGGTAGCCAGGGATCGAGAGATCAGAGGAGGGAATAGACGAGACAAGGTTTGTCTCACAGAGCCAGTATATCCGGGCAGTTTGCAGTGAGGAAAGATTCCAAACTGCAGAAGTTTGTTCTAATGCCACGGATGTTGGCGAACGAAATGTTAAGGGGTTTAGGTGATTTTTGCGGGGTTGGTTTAGTTTTACTTTTTTGATTCAATCGGGTCTTCATGTTTAGTGATTGTTGGAAGATGAGAAGGCCTGAAGTATAGAGAAGCAGATGGTTATCGACCGCAACGTGAGCAGAGAGGAGTTGGCACAGCCTGCATCATAGTGTGGCCTCAGGGTTGCCCACCGGAGGTGACTGCAGGGACACCGATCCATGCGCGACATGGCACTACAAACACCCCGGTATTATACAACTGTTGATCAGAGCGGCCGCTCAAGACGCTACGCAAGAGTTAGGGCTCCTAACTACCAGTCGGAAACAGCAACCAGTAAACTGTCAACCGTGTACCCTCAAAATGAAGAGGCAATGCCACAGACTGCGCACGTCATGGGAGAAACACATCAGTACTCGTACAGAGGCCAGAGAGAGAGAAGTGCCGGGAACCTCTTCTTAGACAGGAAACAAGGTGTGAGCCTCTGCGCTTGTCCAGGGGAAGGGGGAGGAGTGTTGACCGGGCGGTAGAAGGGTCTACCTACTCCTATTACATATAACACATAACAGTGACAATAGACAAACAGATGAGGGCCGGGAAGTAGTTGGCAGTGCCCATTCTGGCACTATACGTGCATTAAGGGGGATAGGATGGAATATTTTTAGTATTTTATATTTATACAACACTAAGTTTTAACTTAGTATAAGTCCCAATGTTCTATTCTAAGCAGAGGGACTTTTTTTGCCAGGGTAGGGAGGGACGATTTCCAACTACACAAACAAGTTATCAGTTAGGTTAGAACAAGTATTAATGTTAAATTAGTCGGAGTGATCAAGCAACAATAGCTGAATAGAATAAATACGTAAAATATGAAATATATATATATATATATATATATATATATATATATATATATATATATATGCACAGTACATGTAATTGATCCATTGGCATATAATCTGGGTGGATCCTAGTAATATTAGTTACTAAAACTGATCTATAGAGAGCTTGGTGTATTTATTATAACAGTGTATATATATTTTTACAGCAAAAAAACAAAAATTACCTCAACATAGAAGATAGTCTATTTCAAGCCCTTCTGTACATGGCTATCATCAGCCCTTAAGTGTCTGCCTTGGACCATTGTTTTAAATTTATTAAATATGTTTATATTTTATTAAATTTATTAAAACACATATATAGTGCTGGTGTTAAAAAACAGCGCTCAATGTAATATAACAAAGCTATTGAGTATATATTAATAAATATGCATATTATTTCTCACCACTAGCACAACTTGAGGTTTCATACACAACGCAATCTTTGTAATTTGAATTTTAATATATCTGGTTATCACAATGTTGGTGTTGTTATATATTATGCTGGGATTACAGTTTTTTAATTTTACAGATTATATTTGACAATTAAAATGAGTTGGGATTTATATATGCATGTAAGAAAAAATTTTTTAAATAAAATTAAAAAAATTAAGAAATTAAAATTTTTCAAATTTTTTAATTAAAGGGAGATTACTTGTTCTTATTTAAAATAAACATTAATTTATATTCAAAATAAGTAGTAAATTACATTAAAAATAAACTGTAATTTACATTAAAAATTAAAATTTAATCTGGATCAACATATTTAAGCAGATATTTGTTTTTAGGCCTACATGTAACCATCAATTCATTTCTCTTGTTTAATAAGCATGGATTATTTAAGTGTTTTAAGATAACCAGTTTTTCAACAAGATATAAGTTACATTTATTTCCTTTTGCATTATAAAATTTGGCTCTTGCTATAATATCCTAGTTTAGAAGGGGAACTACCATTATTTTTTAATAAAAAATACAGAAATATATAGACAGAGCAGTGTTGTTTCTATATTTTATATTACCTAAAATTATTCAATGATGGTAGAAATGAAATTTCCAATATATTCTACAACTCCTACCACCCCTTTCCCACCAATGCTATTTTGCAAGTCTATTACTATTGCTATTTCCATGGAAATGATCTCACAAGTTACTTTCAGTAGTTCCATCAGTTCAAATATTTACAGTTGGACCCACCATGCTATGTACACAGGGGATAACTTCCCACATCGTCTTCATATCCCATTGATAAGAAAGAAGTTCCATTTGGACAGATTATTCCCAAGAGCTGCTGCTTTGTGGAACAGACTCCCAAGAGAATGCTTTTCTGAATGTTACAATGTTAATCTCTACAGTCAACCATTATCTGTCATACATATCCTCATAATCTGTAATTCTTATGTCTATAAAACAGATCCATTTAGCAACACTCTGCCTTGACTGGCTTTTGAGCCTTGTAATGAGTGAACAATTCTGCAAAATATACTCTTTTAGTCTTGTGCTACACAAAGCTATGCTAAATAAATATCCAATATAGAAGGTTCGAGATGACTTTACTGAAGGCAAACTTGAGAAAACTAAAAGGAAATGGTCGTTTTTTTATGGCTGTTTCTCCCCAGCATAACATCATTTTGATTTTCATAGAAGAGGAGAAAGAAATAAAAATATAAAAATGAGTCATTGTCCAATTTCTCTGAAAGGGCTTCATAAATGAATTTCAAACAGACTAGTTTTAGGGGTAGAGCAATCGAATATATATATATATATTTATTAAAGACATTTTTATGTTTAACGTTGTTATTTATAATAAATAAATTGTCGGACCTTGTCCATTTCTTAATATATATATATATATATATATATATATATATATATATATATATATATGTGTGTGTGTGAATGACCCTTTCTTTGTTGTACCTCGGAAAATCAATTTGTGATTGAATCCAAGAATTAAATTTATTAGCATTTTGTTTCTCTTCAATTTCTAGAAGAGATTATTAGAGAAATAAATATAAAAATAAGATATTTGTCGCTGTATAGGATAAAAATTATGACTAAATAACCTCACCTATAGCAGAGACTGTTTTTCTATCATAATCAAATTAACCAAAATATATTTTAGGAGCTACGAGTATTTCTATTAGTTTTCCTATCTAAAGTTTTCCCAGAATAATTCATCTCACACTGCAGAGTAATAAGAAAATGAAGAAAAATAGTTTAAAAAAAGAGAAATCAAATATGTGATTATCTCCCTTAGGTGAGCTATCTCCTTGTAGCTTTGAGAAATCAAATATGTGATTATCTCCCTTAGGTGAGCTATCTCCCTTGTAGCTTTGAGAAATCAAATGTGATTATCTCCCTTAGGTGAGCTATCTCCTGTAGCTTTGAGAAATCTATCTCCCTTAGGTGAGCTATCTCCTTGTAGCTTTGAGAAATCAAATATGTGATTATCTCCCTTAGGTGAGCTATCTCCTTGTAGCTTTGAGAAATCAAATATGTGATTATCTCCCTTAGGTGAGCTATCTCCTTGTAGCTTTGAGAAATCAAATATGTGATTATCTCCCTTAGGTGAGCTATCTCCTTGTAGCTTTGCGAAATCAAATATGTGATTATCTCCCTTAGGTGAGCTATCTCCTTGTAGCTTTGAGAAATCAAATATGTGATTATCTCCCTTAGGTGAGCTATCTCCTTGTAGCTTTGATATTTTTTATAAATGTTTTTTATTTTCTTAAACAGGGGTAAAAAATGAAGAAACTATGGAAATTCCCTGAAGTTTGAGAAAAGAGTTGGCTTCATTTAAACTCATGGAAAGTGTGTGTGGGTGGGGAGAGACAAAATGGGAAATGCATAAACTTTGAAGTTAGTTCCATTACGTTTTTTTTATGACTTGCCCATTATAACCTGTGGAGACTGACGGATTTGGAGATAATCTTATTTTTTACTAGATCATCTGATATAAGGCATGAGCTACTCAAGGTAGAGGGTTACTGAATAAGGTGATATAAATGTAAGAAGAGAAAGTAGGAAGATTATTACAAAGGTATGGCAAAAAGATAATGCCTAACCCTAGACATGAAGAGGTTAAGATTGTAATATTTAGGGAAACATCTATGTGGGAGTCTGTTCCACAAAGTAGAGGTTCTTGGGAAGAGGAAGTGCTTTCATGAAGTTTGCAATTATTCCCATAATTCATTTTTCTATAGATCATCCAATACAAGGCCTAAGAGCTACTCAAGGTAGAGGGTTACTGAATGTGATGTGAACGTAAGAGGAGGAAGTAGAAAATGAAGATTATGAGGATATGGTTGATAGATAATGACTAACCCTAAACTTGAAGAGGTGAAGATTGTAGCATTTGGGGAAGCATCCATGTGGGAGTCAGTTTCACAAAGTAGCAGTTCTTGGGAAGAAGCTTTAAGAGTGGAACAACATTCTTATAAAAGGAATACAAAATGAATGAGGGTGATTACAACTCTGTGGACATAGCAAGGTAGGTCTTGGGTATAAAGTTATGTACTGGTTGTACTAACAAATGGATCTAGTCTGTACATTTGGCATGAAAGTTGCAATAGAGTAGGTTTGGTTTGGTTTGTTGTGTTTTACAGCATATCAACCTCAGTGGGTTATTTAATGCCGACAAAGTTTTTATTGTTGGTAATATTTTGTTTTGTCAAAAGTCTATTTTGGGTAATAATTTTTCCTTCAAAAATATATTGCTGGTAATAATTTTTTTTCAAAAAAAGTACTGCTGGTAATAATTTTTTTTCAAAAAAAGTACTGCTGGTAATAATTTTTTTTCAAAAAAAGTACTGCTGGTAATAATTTTTTTTCAAAAAAAGTACTACTAGTAATATTTTTTTTTCCTCAAAAATGTATAGCTGGTAATATTTTTTTCCAAAAATGTATAGCTGGTAATATTTTTTCAAAAACGTATTGCTGGTAATATTTTTTTTTTTTTCAAAAATGCATTGCTGGTAATAGTTTTTTCTTCAAAAATTTATTGCTGATAATAATTTTTTTTTTTTTTACAAAGTATTCCTGGTATTAAAACCCATTTTTACCCTAGTTTCGAGGTTTAACTATTTGCCCATAGCTGGGACCCTAACAGGTGCTACCACACCGGGTGGAACTGGGAACACCAGCAATTAAGTGGTGGCTCCATGCTCCTCAAAACCTCCTGATCAGAGGCCTTGCTGTTGGGCGTATTTTATCGTCATACCCAGGACGGCAATAGAGTAGGGTTGCAATGTTGTGTCCATGTGAAATGGACTGCAGGGTAAGGGATAATAGAGATTTTTAAGCAATAGTCCTGTTTCAAAAGCATTTTAAAACTTGCACTGAAATTAAATATACTCTTATATATAATTACACAGAAACATAGATATTTACATTAGCATATATTAAATACATATCGATTTTCTTTAATATTGTTCACTGAATACAAGGCCCAAGAGCCATTCAAAGTAGAAGGTTGAAGAATAAAGTTGCTGAAAGAAAGTAGATAATGAATGATCCTAGACTTGAAGAAGTTAAGATTGTAGTGTTTCTGGAAATAAGCTGTTAGAATTGAATGCTTTTCTTACCAAAAGAATGTATAAGGCGTGTGGGTGATTCTATCCTGTGGACGTAGTTGGGTAGGTCTTAGCTATAACTTAGTTGGTGGCACTAAAGAGTGGAACTTGTCTGTACATTATTTTGTTTCACCCCCTAAGTAAGACAATAATGCAGCTAGAATGCAGAGGGTTATAGGGAGTCAAAATGAAAGCGAATGAGAAAACTGAGAATGGGAAGTATTGAGGAAAGGACAAAAAATAATCAGGATTCAAGAAGACAATAGATGGCTATAGCAAAGAAGATGGCGACTTACCTTGTCAAAACAAGCAACATCACGTCATGTGTATCCTACGACGGAAAATGTGACGAAAAAGAAAATTACTTACCAAAAAAAGGGTACGTATTCCGCATGACATGCTGAAGATGGAATATGTAAATTAAAAATACATCTGTTGCAGGAGTCGCTGTAAAAGTATTTTGATATGCAAAAATTGGGCATACTCTCCCAGTTGTCAACAAATGGAAAAAATACTCGGCTGATAGAAGCAGTTGGTGTTGTTGAATCGGGAAGAAAAAAATTTGGGCATTTTGGTTACCCACGTTTGTTGGAGAGTGAGTTATTTTTCTGACTGGTTACGTGCATTGTGATTTGTGAGATATTACCTGCGAATTGAGTTTTCAGCATTTTCTGCCCCCGATGTTCAAGTCTGAACTTAGTGATTTATTCTCTGAGTTGTGGAAGTAATGTGCGACAAATATTTCCTTTGTAATCCCAGATCACTTACAATGTTGATTGACATTGCATTAAAATTGAAGATTATAGTTATCAGGGAAATAAAAAATCAGAAGGAATTCCAGAGGCAAGAAATCTAAGAAAAGAAACTCTTAGAATGAAACATACAGTTGCATCTAGCTAGTTCAACAGTCCATTCTTGTAACACGCTTAAATTTTGGTAGTCAGAGTACCAGTGATAGAAATCAAGTAGTGGTTGGTTTGCAACATTATGTAAAAAACAAGCTGAATGTAGTCAAAATTATTTGGATAATGAATTAAGAAAAACATGAGGGTGTTGAACAGTTCTCTCTTCAACAAACTTCCCTCCCCACCAAAAAAGCACCCCTCATACAATTTACAATCACATGAATATTATCAAGGAATTAATGAGAATGATTTTATATGGGTGGACATAAAAATCTGTTCAATGGTTCTTGTTTGTTTCTGCAAAAGTTACAACAGATCCAAAAAACACAATAACACCATTTTTCTAGTTTTCGTCTATCGATTGATTGACTAAATTTGATTTCTTACGTCTTATCAACCCTTTGCAGGTTATTTAAAGCTAGAAAATACTTTTAGATTGTAAGAAATTTTTGGAGATAATAAGGATTTACTGATAAAAGTCCTACTAATTAAACCCAACGATTACTATTATCCAGCCAAGTAGATTAGGTAAAAAGAATTAAAATTTTAGCAAAACTTTTCTTAGTAATGGATTCATTTCATTATTATTAGTAGTAGTATTGAATCTATATATAAAATTCTATGACTTCCATAAGTTCATCCATCCATCACATCCTCTAAAATTGTCATACATTGGTCAATTGAAACTATATTTTGAGCAGAATTGCTAACAGGTAAGAGGGTAGAAAGTACAGTTAGTTTTACTAAGGTGTGGAGCTTAGTAGAATAAAATTTCATTAATTTTATTGGAAAAATTAAGTTTTATTATTTAACATACAAAATACTCTATTTTAAAAACAAGTAAAAGATTAAAATAACAAATACTTATTTAACAAAAATGCAATATTGTTTTTTGCACATCTTTAAGTTTTTTATATTTCATCAATTGGTTTGTGAAATTGAAGAAAACGTAATTTGTAAATCTCGCCCAAAAATGTTAACAATAACCTCAACAATACTAAATACTGTGAGGATTTCATCACTAGTATATAATAAAACCCTTTAGGAAGAGAATGTCTCTTCTGCCTAAAGTTGGTTAGTAAATTAGTTTTGTAAAAGGGACGCAACCTTTAATTTTTAGGTGATTCTTTGAAATCTAGAGGGCAGTCCCAAAATTCTGGCTTATATATATATATATATATATATATATATATATATATATATATATATATATATATAATAAAGATTACTTAACTTTAAATATTAATTTTATCCCAACATCAATGATTCTTGGTAAATAACCCCCGAAGACTGGAAATTTTACCAAGAAACATCAATGTTGGGATAAAATTGAAATTTGAAAGTTAAGTAATCTTTTCATATAATATTATTAATGCTCTATTTTTAATATCATTTTGACATTTTTAATATTGAGCACTATATATAAAAATATCTGCTATTTCTTAAATCTTAAATCTTATATATATATATATATATATACCCAAGTATATAATTGGTATATACGGAATGAATTCCAATAATCAACAATTACTATTCTTAAAAGAGTGTTCAATACAAAGTAGAGCAGATATAATTATTTTTATAAAAAAATTATAAAATATATAAAATATGTTATATTATTTTATTTTTTACTTGTTAATCATTTTGATGCTGAAAATAAAAATCTAAAAAGTTTTTATTTCAACATCATCACTTGATAAGACACAGAGTGTGTTGAAACAAAATGGTTATTTTTGTACTGATTTTATAACATACTTATGTTATAATTTTTTTTATAAAAAATAATTATATATATATATATATAAACATATATATAAACAACAAAGGTTACTTTAAGGTCATGTCCCTTCCGGAGGTAGGTAATCATAAGACTACACAGATTATTCTTTATTATCTATGAATTCACAAGCTGTCTTGAGAAAAAAAGTACATTAACTTATATTTGTTTTATAAATCCTGTCTATGTAACTATGAGCTATGTAAAAATTTACTTTAAAATATTGCAAGAGTTGCTTTGAAAGTGATAACTCCTATTTTATTACAGTGACCTATGACATCAGTGGCAGATATTTGGTGACATCACAGTAGAGACTGGGATTTTTGCCAGTAATGGAGGATCTTTTTTTAAAATTTTATTTTCTAAAGTTTTCTCAGCGACAGCAACCAACAAACATAACCTTATATTTTTAACAGATAAATTTTATATTTTACATGAAAGATAAAGGAAATGCCACAAGATATTCAATTTAGTTCCATAGATAATTTTCAACACCTCTGACTCTGCCCAATCTGTGGTGTCATTGGGGGTCTCCAGATATCAAATCTGCTCAGTGACACATCACTTTTCGTTACTTGTGCCATGACCACAAAAATATACTGGTTATTAGAAGAATAATAAGCTCATCCACATGCAAAAAAAAGATTAAAGATAACGGAAGCCTTAATAATAATAAAAAAGCCAACACTCAATAATATTAACTACAAACATGGTCACATCCCTATAATTCTAGATCGATGCACACAATAACCACATCCAGTTAAAAAAGTAAAACTAAAATCATCCTTGATAATGGCTAAAATTATAGCTGAAAGCACTCAGAATTACAGAACATTTGGACAGTTTCTACATACTCTGTGTCCAGAAAAGAAAACACTTGTTTGATCACAGATTTAAAATTTTAGGTAGCCTTCTGCTTAAAAAAATGAATCTCAGGTACTAAAGGGTTAATATATATATATATATTTAGTTGGATTGGTGAGAGTTTGTGACCCTGGTTTTCCCACTATTTGCAATTGTCAGAAAAACTGATTAATTTTTAAACTTTGGATTATATATGGTTTTGTATATCGGTGTTTTCATGTTAGTGGGAGAAAAATTGTTGGCAGAATGCGACTCATACTTACGCAAACATACATATAAGCATGTTCACTCATTGACGCAGATATACATACATGCACACTCACTCATTGGAGCTCACACAAACATAAACATATGTGAACAGTGTGGGACTGGGCATATATGCGCATCCATGTGTCGTTGCATATATACGTATGCATTTGGTCACTGTATTCAATGTTGGATTGTGTAGCGAATATCTTTCGTCTGTTGCACTGTCAACGTGCAGAGTGTTCATCTATTTTGTTCGCTGAATAATGTTTTCTCGCACACAAGTATATATGTATGATGGTGTTTGGTAGGTAAAATTGCTATTATTTTGAATTTTTAAAGCTGTTTTGTTATTATTTTAAAGCCAGTTATTTGCCTGTTTTTGGCGATTGCGCATATGTAAATGGTAGAAACTCCAATTTGTAATACTTACTAGTATTTATACAGTGGTATTAATTTTGCTGGGGGAGGGAGAATTAAGTGTAATTGTGGACTGATATGGTAATGGTAATTGTGATGCAGTAGTAATTGTGGACTAATGCGGCAATGGTAATTGTGATGCCATAGTAATGGTGGGAGGAGCAGGTGATGATAGTAACAATTGTAGCAGCAAATAGTTATTGTAAAGTGGGAGAAGTGATTGTAGTAATGGTGGTTGAATGATAATAACAATAATTATAATTATTATGATGGTAGTTTGAACTAGAAAATAATTGATGGTGTTATGGTGTTAGTAGTTTTTCTTTTCATGTTCATAGGGTCGATGGTGGTTTATGTAATAGGCTGGTATTTTTTATTTTTATTTATTTATTTATTTATATATGTTTAGCATAAATTGTAATAATAGGTATTTATTTTCATGTCAGCATTTAGAAATTATTTCTGATCTTATGTTTATTAATTTCTTTTGTTTGGTATGAGAAATTATTGCTACCTTTTCATGTAGGCTAAGTAGGCATTTCTTTGTAATGTTGTTGTAGGCAGGTGTTTTTTTTTTAATATATTCCAGCTTATGTTTGATGTAATATTTCTGTCTTTTAGATGCCATATGTATGTGGATAGTGTAGTGCTGCTTGAGTATTTTCTGTTGGAGAATGAAAGGTCGTGGTTGTTTTTTCTTTTCTTAAATGATCTCTCAGTGGCACTGATGTAGTACATTGTGCTGTTGTTTGCATTTACTTTGGCTTTATATATTATATTCGTTTGTTGGCAATTTCTTGGACATGTTGTTTTATTTCTGCAGTTGATTGAGGTTCCTTAGTTGCATTATTAAGGAACCTCGGAGGATGAAATGTGTCAGCTAAGAATAGTTTTACCTCTTGTTTTTAGTCATTTTGTTCCTTTATAAATACACACTATCTGAAAATACTATATGTATGCATATATATATATATATATATATATATATATATATATATATATATATATATATATACTGCGTGACAAATTATTATCGAGATAACTTTTTTATAATATTTCAAAAACCGTGCAATCAATTCACACAAAATTTTCACACAATGTTGGCAACACTGAGTTGTGCAATCTCTGAAATTTCCGTACTGATCTGCGCAATGTAAACAAACTGGCGCTATATTTGTTATCAGCACGGTGATTTGAGCGTGCCAAATTATTAGAAAAGTATAAGAATTTAGTGAAAAGATGGCCGTAAAAGCAGTTTAAGTGATGCTTAAAAGAAAACTATTACATCAGAACTCTCAAAAGGTAAATCTACTCTAGAAATTTTTAAAATGATAGAGAAGTGTCATCAAACAGTGAAAAATTCACCGCCGACCCTACACAAGTACGCAAAAGGACATTAAAGGCAAGCCAAGGGTTATTTCACGTCGTCTCATGTCACGACTGAAACGAGAGGCCACGAAGAACCCTGGACTTACCAGCCAAGAGCTTTTCAGTCGTATTGGGGACCCTACTGTGTCTAAAAGTACTCAGTGTCGGTATCTGAGGGAAATAGCGACAACAGTCAAACCTGTATCGAAGTCTCTTTTGACGAGAAATCACATTCAAAATCGATTGAAATGGGCTGAGGACAATATGGAGATCGACTTCTCTAGAGTTTTCTTCACAGACGAAACTCGAGCAACATTTGATGGGGCAGATAGATGGTGCAAAGACTGGGTAATGAATGGACATAATCGCCATCAGCGTTTGAGACGCCAACAAGGCGGTGGAGGCATAATGATCTGGGGTGGTATTATTGGAAAAACATTAGTGGGCCCATGGAGAGTACCAGATGGCGTCAAAATGACTGCTGATGCATACATAGCGTTTATGAAAGAGCATCTTGAGTCGTGGATGAAAAGGCAAAGAGTTGCCTTCAGAAGGGCCATTCTTTTTATGCAAGATAATGCTCCCTCACATGCTGCTCACAAGACCACTGAATATTTGAAACAGGTAGGCTTCGATGGACCTCGAAAAATGAAGTAGCCAGCAAATTCTCCGGATTTGAACCCAATCGAAAAACTTTGGAGCATCATGAAGCGAAGACTGTACGCCAACGGACGACAATTCAGGAGCAGCGCTGAGTTGTGGGAAGCAATTCTTGACATATCTCGCGGCATTACAGCAGATGACATCCTACAATTAACAAATTCTTTGGATCATCGACTTCTTCAAGTAATTTCAAAACAGGGAAAGCACATTCCCTATTAATTTGTTTAAAACTGTGCCTTTGTTTGTATCTGTTATTATTTGTTTGATTATCTTATTTATTAGCTTCTTTTGATCATAAACATTCACGTGCAACATTAATAAACGTTTTGTTTGCTCAATTCTGGGATTTTTACTAAACCTTTCTAATAATTTGGCACGATCAAATCACCGTGCTGATAACAAATATGGCGTCAGTTTGTTTACATTTCGCAGATCAGTACGAAAATTTCAGTGATTGCGCAAGTCAGTGTTGCCAACATTGTGTGAAAATTTTGTGTGAATTGATTGGACGGTTTTTGAAATATTATAAAAAAAGTTATCTCGATAATAATTTGGCACGCAGTGTATATATGCGCAAATTATATATATATATATATGCGCAAGATATGTGCAACTAACGGTCGCAGTAAAATTCCTATGTCTTTCTAGATTTAGATTATTACACACACACACACACACACACACACACACACACACACACACACACAAAAAAAAAAAAACTAATAATAATGCTGAAGAGCATAATAACACCACCACTGAATAGAGCAAGGTTTTTTTCTAGTACCAGACACCGTTTTCCCACTGAGTCACTATTACATGGTTTGCCAGTTGTGTAGGGCTAACCTGAATGTTGCTTGTTACATATATGTACTTTCATGTCAGACACACTTTTGCCAGTCGCATCAGACTGGCAAAAGTGTGTCTGACATGAAAGTAACAGTACAAAACAAATATTAATATAGGTCATTGACATATTATAGCCATACCAACAATATCTGCTTCTGATGTCATGGGTCATTAAAATAAAATAAGATATATCACTTTCAGTGTGACTCTCTTTGATATATGTATGGTGGGTAATTAAATGACAAATAGATTTGATTTGCTTTTTTAATGGCATATCAACTCCTTATGGGTCATTTAATGTTGAAATTTAATTTTCTTCGGAGCTTTGAAGTAATAAAAATATGATATGCAGTATATGATGGCTAAATTGCACAAAAATGAAAATAACACTGATACTTTTAACAAATATGAAAATTACGCAAAAATATCTTGAAATACTAAAGAGTAAATTTATTCAATAAAATCGACATTGGCTTCAACCACGGCCTGCAGACGACTTTAGAATCTCCTGCAACTCTTCTGGAGGCTCTCCTTATTTAAGTTGATAAATACTTTCTGTTCATTTTTGATGTTACAAGGAGATTTGTTGGTCTCTTGCTCAAATCTGCCCCTCACATAATAATCAAAGAAGTTGCAGTCTGGCGAGTTAGGTGGCCAGATGTAAGGGGTGATGTGGTCACTATCTCCTCAAGGCACTTGTTTTAGGCCTCCGTGTTGAGTGTGAGGCCCTGTAGGAAGATGAGTGGAGGTATAACATCGCCATCACTAGTGATCACTACAAACACCTTTGTAATTACTATTAGACTCATTCAATTCTTTCCAAATCCTACGTACTGTCCTCAAATTGACACCCAAACAGACTGAAATGTTCGTATTGGAGTTTCTGTTGCAAATGTCAAGCAGTACAGCATGTTGTTTCCAAATTTCTAGCAGTGTGAATTGCGTCATTGTGCTCTTTTTCTCACAAACGATGCCCAACTTCTTTTTTTTTCTTTTTTTTTTTTTTAAGCGTTTCACCCCAAGCAAGCCACGGGGACGCAAGGGGTTACAGAAAATTTGGAGCAAGATCAGATAGGAGTGATAGAAGAAAGGATGAGGAGAAGGGTAGTGGACTATATTGTGCAAAATTAAAAATATAAAATGGCGGCAAGTTACCCATCACAACTTGTATGTTATTCTGCTTTCACAATTAAATACATGGGAGCTGAAACTCAGCTTTTATGACTATTCATATTTTTGTAGACATAATTACTAGATAATTATGTCTACAAAAATATGAGTGATATGTGTATTTTATGTTGTAGTTTTGTTGAAGTTATATTTTGAAATACAGATTGATTTCTTTAAGAAATTGTAGGATATTATACAAATTATTGTCATGAAAGCGTTGTTCATGTTGGTTAGTTGGTTGATTTTGTTTAGTGGCTTTTTAAACTATATGCGTTATTTAATGCCAAAATCTAAATATATATCAATTTCACTTTAAAAGATCAGAGATGTCTACTGAAATCCATGTAGCCAGGAATTATGACGCTTATAGTAATAGATATATATATATATATATGTATGTATGTATATATATCTATATATATAGGAAAATAGACAATGAAAAATTAATATTAACTGACGTGTTTTGTCCAATGTGGACTTTTTCAAAATTCTGCTTTTGCCACATTGGACGAAACGCGTCGGCTAATATTAGAGTTTTCCTATTTTATCTAAATTCCAAGATCTTTCACTTAGACATTTCTTATGACATTTTTTTAAAGTCTCTGGTGTAAATTCCTGCCTCAGGTTTTAGGTTTATATTTACATGTGTATGTGTGCATATGTTTTTATTTTCATTTTTTTTTCTTAGCAGAAACATTATTTTGAAAACATGAACAAAGTATAGATCATACATAAAGTATTGCAAAACAATTTTCCAGAGGTAGGAGTTGATATGGCTTGAGGAGACAGTTGTATGAAATCTTAGAGATTGAATTCTCAAGAGCTTTACCATGGATTCTCCTGGAAAATTCAATATAAATATATGTCAGTTGTATGTCTTTAGATTTTTTTGTGTGTCAGTTTGAAAATGTTTTTGCGATGATTCCAATTGCTTATGTTAAGATTAGACATGATTTTACTCATGTCACTTCCAATTTTTATTCCCTCTTACCACTTATATTTCTTACATCTATCTATCTATCTATCTATCTATCTATCTATCTATCTATCTATCTATCTCTCTCTCTATATATATATATATGTATGATAAAATATATTTAAGGTATGCTATCTTTATATGTTAAAGTGTTCAATTTCAAAGATAGAGCATATATAAATATAAATATGGACACTGAAGTCAACACCCACAGACAAGAGTCTGTTTCATGATTAAGATTGTTGATTCTGGGTGTTGAGTTCAATGTCCACTTTATATACACACACACACACACACACACACACACATATATATATATATATATATATATATATATATATTAGTGGTCAATATATATATATATATATATATATATATATATATATATATAAATAAATTCCCAAGAGGATAGAATCCAGGTAGAACTCAATGTCCAGGACAGAATAAGAATATAATTATAAAGGGCTCAGACACTAATATTCCATGGTTAGTGTTTGAGCCTTTATGTATATATATATATATATATATATATATATATATATATACATATATGTGTATGATAAAATATAATATATATATATATATATATATATGTATGATAAAATATATTTAAGGTATGCTATTTTTACATGCTAAAGTGCTCAATTTCAATGATAGAGCTTACGTAAATATAAATGTGATACTGAAGTCAACACCAGAGACAACAGTCTGTTTCATGATTAAGATTGTTGATTTCTGGGCGTTGAGTTCAATGTCCCTTTATTTATTTACACACACACACACACACACACACACACACACACACACACACACATATATATACATATTAGTGGTCAATGTATATATATATATATATATATATATATATATATATATATATATATATATATATATATATATATTTCCAAAAGGATAGAATCCAGGTAGAACTCAATGTCCAGGGTAGAGTAAGAATATGATATATAGGACTCAAAACACTAATATTCCATGGTTAGTGTTTGAGCCTTTATATATATATATATATATATATATATATATATATATATATATATATATATATATATATGGTGGACTCTCCTGTCGTATTCGACATATGAAGATCAAGCAGCTCAGTTCCTAGGAAACGACAGCCCAACCAGCACATATGATTTGGTTATAATCACGAAGTCTTTGTGCAGAACCAACCGTACTTTTTAAAGACCCAAATACAGTCACCTGGTGCACTACGTTTTCACAAGGTCCCCAAATGTCCCTCCACAGGTGTTACATTCAGATTTGTCCTTCTCCTAGACCAGTTGCCAACCAAGGCTATAGAACCCAGTCTGTCCTGCTATTTGCCCATAGCTGGAGTGAGAAGAAGAGGAGGCATGATGGAGTAGTGAATAATAGCTTGGATTCAGGAATCAAAGAGCCGAATTCGAATTCCAGTCAAATACATTACATTCACTTTTGTGTTAATACTCTTGGAAAATATACAAATATATATATATAATATATATATATATATATATATATATATATATATATATATATATATATATAT
Organism: Acanthosepion pharaonis; assembly: GCA_903632075.3. NCBI lineage: Eukaryota > Metazoa > Mollusca > Cephalopoda > Sepiida > Sepiidae > Acanthosepion > Acanthosepion pharaonis. Next base: position 2,012,199 of record CAHIKZ030000446.1, on the reverse strand, counting down.
ATAAGATTTAAGAATAAAATAGTTCAAAAGTAAAGCATATATTTTCATATAGTACTCAATATTAAAAATATTAAAATAATATTAAAAATAGACCATTAATAATATGATAAAGTTACTTAAGTGTAAATATCAATTTTTCATGTTGTTTCGCCGACTCCAAAGTGTCTTGGAATTGTCCATACTTGATGAGATCTGCTGTTTGAAGAAGTTTATTTCCAATTTTTTTTCAATTTGTTACATGTCTTTTTTAATCTCTTGTGTACAACGCACACATTCATGAGTTTATGTTTTTTACAAATGCACGTTCATAAATTTACATGCATGAATTTTTGCTTTTGTTTACATCTTCATTCGTGTAATAATTTTTCCAATTGTAAATTTTTCTTCCAATTGTAAATTTTTCTTCCAAAATAGAATTTTTTCAATTATAATTTTTTATATGTATAGTTTTTATTCAAGTTATGTTATATTATTAAGTAAAGTATTAAGTATTTTATGTTGTATTTGTTGTATTATGTTATATTTTTATTAAAGTAACAAAGTAAATATTTGTCAAAATGTTGACATTGACACATTATCTCATTCTTCTTATTTAACAATTTAATTTGGTTATTAAAACTTCATATTGATAATTTTTCTTTGAAACAAAGTATACAATTCCTATTTTTGATATTATATAGGGGGGGTACTTTTTATAATTTCCTACTTTAGATATATTATTTTCTTTTTGACTCCACATATATCAGATCATCCTATAAGTTCTGTCCGAATTTTGAATAAAGAAAACAAGTGACCAAATGTTACATTTAATTATAGATTCAATCAACAATGTATTTTCCCTGATTATCGATGACTTCCTTCCATCTATTAACAAGCTTACTAATTCCATTACTGTAAAATTCTTTTGGCTTTGATTCGAAGAACTCACAAATGTCAGTTTTAACCTCTTCCTCTGTTACAAAAGCTGTTTCTTCCAAATAATTCTGTAAGCTACAAAACAAATGATAGTTTGAAGGAGCAAGATCGGGAGAATAAGGTGGATGAGGAATTTTCTCCCAACCAAGTTCTTTGATCTTCTGTGACGTGATTCTTGCAGTGTCGGGTCACGCATTGTCCTGATGAAACATCACCTCTTTTCGATTCATTAGAGCAGGTCTTTTTTTTCTTCAAAGCTTGGTTCAAACGCTCTAATTGCTAAGAGTATATTTGAGCATTAATTGTTGCATTAGGTGGTAAGAATTCAAAGTGGATGATTCATTGGCGATGCCAGCAGATTGAAAGAAGAACCTTTTGCCCATGAAGTTCCCTTCTCGGCTGTGGCTAGGGTCCTTACCCTTTACCAAGCCACTGTCTACGATGCTTAACATTTCGATAAAAGATCCATTTTTCATCGCCAGTCACAAGTCTATCCAAAAAAGGTGAAACAAGTTGGCGAGAATGGAGAGAAGAGCAGATGTCAACTCAGGATTTGAGGTTGTTTTCAGACAATTCATGAGGCACCCATTTTCCAAGTTTAGGAACTTTTCCAAGTTGTTGAAGATGACGATGAACAGTTGTATGGTTTGAACTGACAACCACTGCCAATTCCTCAACTGATAAAGCAGGATTTTCTTCAAGGGCTGCTTCAAGAAGCTTTTCATCAAACTCAACTGGACGTCCAGTTTGATCTTCATCTTCAAGGGTGAAATTCCACCTCTGAATTTTGCAAACCATCTTCTGCAAATTCTTTCATTCACACATTCCTCCATAAACTGAGGAATGTTTCTAGCTGCTTCAGCTGCTGAGTTTCCTTTCTTGAACTCATAAAGCATTATGTGCCTCAAATGATTCTTGATACTTCCATGTTAGCAGGGTTTTAATCAAACAAAATTTAATTTTATTGTTTTCTGAAATAAAATTTGATCAGTTTAAATGCATCTAAATATAAAAATAATGTTCAGCTCCATTAGACATTATAAAATACTCTTTAAATTTCGTTCATTTTAACTAAAAGTTCAAATTCGGACAGAACTTATGGGATGACCTGATATTTTGATAATATTCTACAATAAGCGTATTTATCTATTTTAAATGACATCTTATGATTAGTAAATCTTTCTTTAAAAGTGGTTTCTGTTGCTCCTATATAATTTTTTTCTTCTGTGTTAATATTATTTGATACAGTTGCTTTATATTTTATATTATTAGTTAAACATTTATTATCAAGCGGACAGTTTAATATTAATTGAATTAATATTGTTTAACCAAATAGTTTCTTTTGTATTTTTCCATTGATTTATATTTAATATTTTTCTTAATTATGAATATATTCATCTACTATTTGTTTACTTATTTTCCTATATTACTTTTTGTGGGATTTAATAATCTACATGTAGGTTTGTTTTGGAAATTATCCTTATGATCATTTCATTTAATAAATGGTCTAATTTTAATTTTGTTTCTATGGTTTTTGCTTCTTTATTTATATTATTTTCTGATTCATTTTTAGTTTTGTAAAACTTATGTACCTCTTCTTTGATTAGTTTGTTATATTTGGTAGCTTCCATTTTATAGATTGTTCGTGATTTATCTGCTTGAATAAATAGTTCATTTAATTTATTTATTGATTTTATGTCATTAATTGTTTTTGAAATTTACTGTTGTTTTTTTTTTTTGTTGGGATTTTATTTACAATACTTATTAAATCATTTTAATATCGAAATCAATAATATCTTTTGCTGTGGTGGACATTTCATTGATGAAAGTCCAAATTTATTGTTGTACTGTTATCATTGTTAAAAAATTAAATAGTTTCCATCTTAACCTTAAAATGAAATATTTTATTTTTTCAATAAATTTGATTTTATATTTGTGTACATGTGATGTAGCAATATTTTTTAATGAATAATCAAATTGTATAGGTTCCATATTTGTTGGAAATATAGTAGTAATGTTTTTAATGTATTTCCCTTCTGCATGTAAATAATCTGAGCTGCATATTCTTAGAATCCGATAATTATGACAAATTCTACCTAAGAGCCCTAAGAATATACAACTCAGATTATTTATATGAAGAAGAGAAATAAATTGAAAACACTTCCATCCTTCTCTAGTATCCTAATCATTTTATATTCAATTCGAGATAAAAGGCCCATAAAATATTTCAAAACAAAATTTTCACCTCCTGAGAAACCCAATGAATCAAAATATTATATTGTCCTGCCTACTAATTCTATCACATCTACAATCAAAAAGAATCTATATAAACTCAACATAAAAGTCAATACTACTACATCTAAAACAATAAAAGACTTAGTCAATACTAAACAAAACAATAAGCTAAAACCTGAAGGAGGAGTTTACTCCATCACCTGTAATAATTGTCACAAAAATACATAGGAGAAACCTCAAGGAATCTAAATAAAAGATTATATGAACACAAAAGGAACATTTTACAAAATAATAGATCAAATGCATTGGTTGGCAGCCATAACAAGACTGACCACAACTTTGAAATAAATAATATCAAATATGATGACCAAAGGAGAAAATAATTCACTTTGATGTAAATATCTAAAAAGTGCCTTAATCACAAGGTAATCAGAAGTAAATTTATGGCTTGGCTTTTACGACATTTCACCATTCCTGGCAGATCTTCTATTATCAAAATGTCGAATACATACCTTACAAAACTGATGGAAAGAAAAAGAAACAGACTAAATGAATGTGGCTGAAAAAAAAAATTACAAAATTCCCAGTAATCCTCTGCCATGCACATGTGTAGGCCTACCAACATAACAAAATTAGTCTGATGAAGTCCTGAAGGATGAAATGCGTCACAAGTAAATTTATTCCCCCAATACTGTTCTTGATATACCCCTCTCTTTAACACTAACATTCGTCCCACACTTTCATACTTACCCTCTTTCTAAATTCTATTTTTATTTCCGGAGTTGTTCTTTTCGTTTTCTTTTGAATTTGTAGGTCTGATGAATTGATCGTATTTACGATTCCAATAGAATAAATTATGACCATGGAATATTAGTGTTTAAGCCTTTTAGTTTTTTTATATATATATATATATATATATATATATATATATATATATATATATATATATATATATATAAGGCTTAAAACACTAATAAACATGGAATATTAGTGTTTAAGCCTTTTATTATATCCTTATTCTGTCCTGACATTGAGTTCTACCTGGATTCTATCCTCTCGGAATTTTTTATTCAAAAATATACATGTATATGTGTATGCACCTATGTATATATATTTATATATTTTGCATATGTATGTTTATATTTACCACTAATATTAGCTATATATATATATATATATATATATATGAAGAAAAAATATATACGGAAAAAACAAACAAAAAAATATATACAATTATGCTGTTTTAATGTTAATATGTCAACGTCGGACGTTTCGGTCTAATAAACCATCTTCAGGACATATTCATAAATTATAATATTATCAATACAACATGACAAAGACGATGTACATAAGAACAAGACTTATCCAAACAGATAACTGAACGTTTTATAAGATCAGCGCTCTGTTTAAAATATGGTCACGTTGTCGTCAGTTATTCTAGGATTTTAGTTTGTTTTTTCCGTATATATTTTTCTTCATACTGTCGGATTTATATCCATATATTTGCTTACATATATATATATATATATATATATATATATATATAAGAAAAAATACATGATATCTTACATTAATTGTACAACTGTGAGTTTCATGCCAAAGGAATTTTCAAGTGCTGGAATTATTATATTTATTTTTATTTATACTTTCGGTTGACACCAGTTATTTTTTAAAATTTTCTGATTCACACAAGATATATTATTGTTGGGGTGGAATATTATTGGAGTTAAAATATTTAAATGAATTATAGTGTAATTTTGAATTTGAATTTAAGCCCAGATGAACATTTAAGATTGAAAATAAGGTTGAAAATAAGAAACATAAATTCTAAATTAGAGAGACGCTGGTTTTGAAAAGGTAAGTAAACAAAAAAGGGTCTTTGGAAAAATCAAGGAGGCCAACTCTAATTTTTTCCAAAAATTAAGGGTGTAATTGATAAAAATATTACTAAACTACCTAAAACTAATTATATCAAGAACAAAGTATGCTGTGATAAAAAAAAATAATATAAAATAAAATAAAATACTATGACTAATAATAATAATAATAATAATAATGGAAAGAAAGTGATTTAAAATAGAATAACAAAAATAAAAAATAAAGTAAAATGAAATATGGGCCTTATATAGGAACATGTGAATATGTAAATAAACATGTTAAAATGTTTAGATGAATTGTAGTTGGTTTTGAATTTGAAGTTCAGCCCAGATCAACATTTAAGATTGTAAATAAGGTTATAAATAAGAAATATAAATTCTATTTTAGAGAACCGATGGTTTAACAACTAGAAGAGGTGTTTAAAATCAAGGAAAGTAACCAGGAATCAATTGAGTAATTAATAATAATATTATTAATATTCCTAAAAAAACTAAAAGTAGTGATATCAATAATGATAAAATATGCCATGATAAAGTAAGATAAGGTAAAATAAATTGAAATGAAAGCCATATATAGGAACTTATAAATATCCAAATAAGTAAATAAATAAATAAGGCAAATAAATAAATAAATAAGATAATGGGAAAAATAGAATATATATTTTCCTCACTGGTAACACGACTCGTTTATGAGTTTCATTCACAACGTGATTTTCAGGTGATTTCATTGTCCATGAAACTCTGGGTTGTGTTACCATTGAGAAAAATTATCTATATTTATTAATCTATACTTAATAGCTCTGTTACATTACACTGAGCACCATTTTAATAACACCAGCGCTCAATGCACGATATCGTATATTTATATGATATAAAGACGCCTTCCTTGATGAATTGCATCTTCTTAACATCAAGAAACTGATTATTGAACCAGAAAGGGTTATTATAAAATAAATAGACATAATATATCTATATTATTCAATGAAACATGTTTATGATATATTTATATATACATGTAAAATTTACAAAAAAAAAAAATAAAATTTATTAACAACAAAAATTAAGAAAATATATACATTCATATATATATATATATATATATATATATATATATATATATATATATATATATATTATTAGTGGTAAATATACACAGACGTATGCAAAATATATATACATACATGCATACACATACATATATTATTTTTAATGAAAAATCCAAGAGGATAGAATCCAGGTAGAACTCAATGTCCAGGACATTATTATTAAATATTATTTTATTCCAAGTACTTTTGACACAGCACAATGTCATTATTTTCTCTCTTCCATTAATGGAACCATTCTCGGAATTTTTTTTTGGAGATAGCAAGCAGCTGCCTTATTGAATTGATTTTCCTCAGTGTCTTGAAATCTTATCCCTTTGTAGTGGGATTTGATTTTTGGAAAAAGAAAAAAAACAGTGCAATATGTTCTGTGGAATATATTGGTTGTCAGACCTGGGGAGTGTTGTCCTTGATCAAAAACTGCTCCACAAGCAATAGTCACTGATGGAACTTCTGTGGTGTGTTGAGATGACTACGCTTTACCACACTCTACACACTTACCTTCCAAGCAATGCTATAAACAAGAAATCGAGTAAGAATGTTATGACATTGTGTGTATGCATGATAGAGTTAAAGGTCAATCTTTGCCATTGTTAATCGTGAAGAATCGTGATGAAATTAATCATAAATGAAAATGACATGTTCATCATTAATTAATCATAGCTAATGATCAGAAGCTCATGAAGGATTGAAATTAACTTCATATATATATATATATATATATATATATATATATATATATATATATATATATTATTATTCCAGGATCATTTTCCAACTTATTCAAGATGATTTCCACCCTCTTCTAACTTTCTGTCTTAGAGTAACAAATTGCCTCACAGGTTTCACGTAAAATTTCATTTTCAAGTCTTTTTTCACTGCTCTTTGAACTGTTATAGCTGAAACTCCTCTCTCTTGTGCCAAACAGCTTATGGGTTGAGTTGGATCTTTTCTAATTGATCTCTTTATCTCTCAAAATTTCAAATGATGATCCCTTTTCCTGTTGTGACCTCCTGCCCCAGTTTTCCTCTCTACTGTTCCCACTTTTTTAAAACTTATTCACCATTCTCTTAATGGTTTTTGAATAGATTTTGAAGATAGAAACCAGAGTATGAATGTTGGTACTATTACTGCAGGCCTGAATGATCTTCTTCTTCTAACCATTGCTCATTTGGGAAGACAGTGTGGCTGACACAAAACAATTTTTACCTGTTCTCTTTCTAGCTGAATAACTCAAAGATTTTTCTAGTGGTTCTTATAATAGATGGCGCCAAGATGGCTAAACATCTTATCTGAAAACCTGGAAAAAAGAAACTCAATTAAACATTTTGTGGAATGGACAATTATGCTGTTACACAATTTGGAGAATTTTGCTGTTACACATGGTATATAGAGTTGCATGAAAAGGTGATAAAATTGTTGATATATGGTTCTTTAGTGACATTGGTAAGGGAAACAATTAAGGATAAGGGTATCATTGGTAAGACCAGAAGATGATAGATTTGTTGGGTTGGTTGACCAAGCTTACAGCTGGTGTCAGGAGAGAGGCCTGGAGTCAATGAGTGAAGCGGTGTGGGGGGGGCATGAGTGGAGTGTAATTGGTGGGGTTTGTCCATCTGTATTCAGGGTTAAACTGTGTGGATGGGATGGCAGCCATGTGACAAGGTCAAGCTGTTGAGCTGAACTCCGTGTTTTCGGCAAGGCAGGCCATTTTTATATCTGACTTTTAACAGGTGCTGGCTCCCAGGTTCATCCTCTTTTTTTTTAACAGCAATGTTTATGATTGGTTATTTTATGTTAGATTTTTGCAGGGGGATTGTTTTGTGGACACGATGCGATACTCAGTGCTGGGAAGTTAACTTTTTTTTTTATTTTCCGTTTTGCTTTCTTAGCGCTCACATCCGACCAAATGTCTTTATGAGATCTTGATTGATGTAGTATGACATATAAAATTTATCCTTGTGCCCACTTGAATGGAATGTGACACAAGGTCATTTTTAAAGTGGAAGTTCATGCATACATGAACTAGATAGAAAAATTGCTTTAGTCTCCTTGGCACTTCTCTTTGGGGTCATCTCAGTTGCCAGGGATTAACCCTATCCTTTCTTAACAGAGAATTATTACCTGGGTGGACAGCTCCCTGGGAATGAGATTAATAATAATTACAAACACATAACCCAGATGACATATGTGTAATGTATTAGATTAAGAGGTTGTGTAGCTGTATTATTTTTGATTCCAGGAGGAGGAAACACTCCATTTCTATAGTGTCACTTTGCCTCTTCTATATTTTCACAGCACTTATTCTGACAAGCTTCCCTTTTTGGTACCTTGCATTTATAAATTTTAACTCGGTACTAGTTTGTTGACAATATTACAGTCCTGGGTATGACGATAAACTACATCTAGCAGCAAAGCCTCTGATCAGGAGATTGGAGGTTTTGAGGAGCGTGGAACAACCTCTTAATTGCTGTTGTTCCCAAGTCCAACCTGACCTGGGGTGGTAGCACCTGTTAGGGTTCCAGATATGGGCAAATATTGAAACCTAAACAAAACACTATGTGTATAAAATATATATTTTTATAGTAAAAATATCAGCAATACATTTTTATATATATAAAAAACAATAGACTTTAGTTGAAGGCATACAATTGCATTCAGATTATTAACATTCCGGCATTAAATAACGCATATAGATGTTAATATGCCACTAAACAAAATTAACCAAATTAACAAACTTTCTACCATACCTCTCCTAAGAAAGTTACTTCACTGAGTCATGCTAGACGATTTTTCTCGCCATAATCTATCTTGTACCTTTATGTCTACCATTTGTTTCTCCATTGAATATTGTTATCACATCTGGTACTTCTGCTATTTATCTAGAGATTCTTGACAAAATCCAAAGAATCTGCAATGCTACTACTCATGACCTGGCATCTCAGCTTCAGTCACATTTTCTTTTCCAACAAGACAGTGTAAAGAATTTTGAACTTTATCAACGCAGGAAAGTGATGACTCAACTGCTTCATTCCAGATATAGAAGCAATTGTCATGCGAGACAATTTTTCTCGCCAGAATCTATCTTACAAATTTATAAATCAACCATTTGTTTCTCCATTGAATATCGGTGTCACATCTGGTCTGGTGCTTATGCTATGTATCTAGTGATTCTTGACAAAATCCAAAAAATATACCAGGTCAGGGCATACATAAATCTTGTTCTAGACCATTTTTTTTTTAAATTAATGTTCACCTAATATGAGACCCAAGATCCATTGAAGGTAAAAGGTTACTGAATGAGGTGTGCAATATGGACATGAGGATAGGAAGATGGAAGTGCAGATTGTGAGGATAGGGAGGATAGATAATAGTTGACTTAAGTTAAGATTGTAGTTCCACAAATTAGAGTGTGAAAGCTGCCTGAATGGAATTTCTTCCTTGCAACTGAAATATAGAAGAAATCAGGGTGGTTTGACTAGCTGTAAAGGTTGGAAATGATGGACCTATAGAATGAAGCTCATCTGAACATTCATCATGCAACAGAGGAGTGATGGGCTTCCAACAATAATGTATCTGTGGGAAAATGGACTGCAAGGTGGAAAATATGTTATATCCCCCATGAGGTTGTGTAAATTGGTTTGAAATCTATCAAAGCTGGAAATGGAAGACTGTGTAGCTACCTCCAACCCAGATATGGCAGCAATACTTCATTTTTTATCTAATCTGTCTGTTATAAAAAGATAAATCATATCAGAAGGAGTCATATACTTTCTGGAGCTATCAAATATTTAGCCTGGTCTGCTGCTAAGAAGATTAGTTCACTGTGACATGACAGAATTTTTCTTGTCAGAATCCATCTTGCACAGTTATAAATCTACTATTTGCCCAAACATTGGATATTGCTGCCATATCTGGTCTAGTGCTCCTGATATATATCTTGAAATTCTTGATAAAATCAAAAATAGGATCTGTAATGGTGTTCGTCCTGACCTGTTATCTTGACTTCAGTCACTTTCCCACCATTATGACATGGCTACCCTCTGTCTTTTATATAAATATTTTTATGATAATTGTTCTGATGAGTCTTTTCCCTTAGTGCCTTGACTGTATGAATTAGTAATAATGTATGAATAAGCAATAATAGTAATTAGTATGAATAAGTGTACTACTAGATTAACAACTAGGTCTCCCCTCTTTACTGTTGGACTTCTTAGCTGTGGTATTATCGCCTTACTTAAGATGAAAATGATTACAAAAATTATATATACAAGTCAAAATGAATAATTTACAATGTTTTAACCAAGAGATTCAGACCATCTTGATTTTAATGCCATGCGTACAACAAAACACAACAGAAATAAGATGACAATAATACTAGTCAAAAAAGCCTAATATTTGATAATGGTTTATTCAAATACTATTGCATCTAATACTACAACTTCCATATCTTGCATCTCTTCAGGACATAGGCAATCATGGATCTCTAAAATTTCTTAAGGCTTCAACCCCCTGTTCTATCATCTATTCACACAATCTCATCAGGTAGGTAGATCGCTGCCTTCACCTATCTCTCTTGCCCCCTTAATATACCCTGTGAGTTTTGCATTTTCTAAGCCTTCCTTCCTCATTATATATCCAATTTCAGCTGTCTCTTCCTAATTCTGAGTATAAGTATTCTTTTTGTTGCCATTTTTTTTAAGACTACAACTTCAGGACATGGGCAATCATGGATCTCCAAAATTTCTTAAGGCTCCAACCCCCTGTTCTATCATCTATTCACACAATCTCATCAGGTAGGAAAGTTGGTTCACTGTGTCATGCTAGACAATTTTTCTTATCAAAATCCATCTTGCACATTTATAAATCTATCATTCATCAGTGCACCGAATACTGCTGCTATATTTTTTTGTTTTTTTAATCATATTACCCCATGTAAGGCAATAAATCCACTAAGACACAAGGGGGGGGGTTACTGATTGTAAAGGAACAAGAAAAAAAGAGAAGTGTTATTAAGGAGCAAGAAGAATAACTGAGTGGATAATAATTGACGTTACATTTAAATTTTTGAAGATCAATGTTGGCTGGAAAACATGGAACTGGAAGAGAGTTCCACAAGTGAGAAGTGTGAAAAAAAGAAACTGTCTTTCATAGAATTCATGGTTACATTTAGTCAATTCAACTATGAACTGATGAGACCTTGCCACTAATCTAGTACTGAGCTTGAGTTCATAAAGTCTAACTACCATAGCAAAGAGTTCTTCCAAATAATTACCATGAAAGTATTTATAGAAAAGTCAAAGCTAAATTTAGGGAAGCTAAATTACGAAAGTGAGAAAATGACTGAGTCTGAGATGTCAGCTCAGGATCAATAATATTGCTGATTCTTATTTGAATTGTAAAGTTATTGGTCATGACATGGCATATCAACTTCATTCCCTTTCCCACTGCCATGACATGGTTTCTCTCTGTCTTTTCTATAAATATTTTCATGGCTGGGGTTATAATGAACTTTCCTCCTTGGCACCTCAACCACATGAATTTAAACATACTACTTGATTGGCAATTAGGTCTCATCATTTTACTGTAGAAATAGCTAGATGTAACTATAAGTTTGTTTCTCATAGTTTCTTTTCTCACCTATGGAACTCTCATTCGATCTCTGATAACTAGAATCATCAAAAATTTAAATGCAACATCAACTGCCATCTTCTTTCTTCCTAATTCCTCTTCTTTTATTGTGCTTTCTACTCACTAAAATCTTCTCATTCTCTTTCACTCCCAGTAACCTCTTGTGTCTTAGTGGCATCATCATTTTACTTGGGGTGAAATAATTCTAAAAAAAAGTAAGACCATTAACAATGGATTGTGTATGCAATTTTGCTTGAGGTTGGGAGTGAATAGACTGATAGACATTCAAAGAAGAAGATTCATTGAGAGTTCAATCAATCATCATAACCAGAGAGAACTCAGAATCTGGTTGATAATGGTGAAAGCATGCTAGCTCAGTTTATGAGGTACTGATAGTTACAAGGCATATCAACTCATTATCGGTCATTTAATTAAGTAATAAAAATGATGTTATTCTGCTTTCACAATTGAATACATGGTAGATGATACTCAGGTTTTGTGCATATAGATGGTTGTGTGGATATAATTACTAGAGGTAGTGATATGTGTATTTTATGTTGTAGTTTTTATTGAAGTTATATTTTAGAATACAGTCTGATTTCTTTAAGAAATTGTCAGATATATGATATTGACATGAACGAGTTGATTGTTTGGTTGATTTTGTTTTTCAATTGTGGATTATTTAAAGATAAAATCTAAATAATTTGAACACAATTTTATGGCTTCAACTAAATACATTTTGAATGCAATTGTATTCCTTTAACTACAGTTAAAATGCATTGCTAGTCATTTTGCTATAAAAATGCATTGCTGGTCATTTTGCTATAAAAATGCAATGCTGGTCATTTTGCTTTAAAAATGAATTGCTAGTCATTTTGCTATAAAAATGCATTGCTAGTCATTTTGCTATAAAAATGCATTGCTGGTCATTTTGCTATAAAAATGCATTGCTGGTCATTTTGCTATAAAAATGCATTGCTAGTCATTTTGCTATAAAAATGCATTGCTGGTCATTTTGCTATAAAAATGCAATGCTGGTCATTTTGTTTTAAAAATGCATTGCTAGTCATTTTGCTATAAAAATGCATTGCTAGTCATTTTGCTATAAAAATGCATTGCTGGTCATTTTATTATAAAATGCATTGCTAGTCATTATGCTATAAAAAATGCATTGCTAGTCATTTTGCTATAAAAATGCATTGCTAGTCATTTTGCTTTTAAAAATGCATTGCTAGTCATTTTGCTATAAAAAATGCATTGCTAGTCATTTTGCTATAAAAATGCAATGCTGGTCATTTTGCTTTAAAAATGCATTGCTAGTCATTTTGCTATAAAAATGCATTGCTGGTCATTTTGCTTTAAAAATGCATTGCTGGTCATTTTGCTTTAAAAATGCATTGCTAGTCATTTTGCTATAAAAATGCATTGCTAGTCATTTTGCTATAAAAATGCATTGCTAGTCATTTTGCTATAAAAATGCATTGCTAGTCATTTTGCTTTAAAAATGCATTGCTAGTCATTTTGCTATAAAAATGCAATGCTGGTCATTTTGCTTTAAAAATGCATTGCTAGTCATTTTGCTATAAAAATGCAATGCTGGTCATTTTGCTTTAAAAATGCATTGCTAGTCATTTTGCTATAAAATGCATTTTGTTGGTCATTTTGCTATAAAAAATGCATTGCTAGTCATTTTGCTATAAAAATGCATTGCTAGTCATTTTGCTATAAAAATGCATTGCTAGTCATTTTGCTATAAAAATGCAATGCTGGTCATTTTGTTTTAAAAATGCATTGCTGGTCATTTTGCTATAAAAATGCATTGCTGGTCATTTTGCTTTAAAAATGCATTGCTGGTCATTATATTTATATAAAAATGTACTATTGGTATTTTTACTATAAAAATGTATTTTTATAATTTTATACAGATTTGTTTGAAGGAGTGTACACTATTTGCCCATAGCTGGGACCCTAACAGGTGCTACCATCCCAGGTTAGGGTGGAGCTAGAAACAACATCAGTTAAGATGTGGTTTCATGTTCCTCGAAACCTTCAATCTCCTGATCAGAGGCCTTACTATCAGATGTAGTTTATTGTTATATCTGAGGACTGAGCAAGGAAAGAGAAGAGACCAACAGCAAGTCATTGTAAAAACAAGATTAAATTATGTCGACTTAGCACAAATTTATGCTGATCATGTTTCCTTGTGCTGAATATTTGTTCTGTCCTGATAAAGTATCTTTTATCATGTACAGGTGACAAGCTGATTCCATGAACACTTGGCTGATTTCCAGGTATTCCACTAGCACCAGTGATTGCAAGATTTAAACCTCATTGAGTATGTATGTTTCAGATCTCACAAAATTCTATACAGTCACTTAGGAAATGATATTTAGTTAGGCACTGCCCTGTCATGTCACAATTTCAGCATCTTAAAAACACCATAGCATATTAAGTTTCTACCATTATTTAATTTAATCAAATATTTAAATTATTTGCCTATCGTCCAGTTCACACCCCTCCCTGGTTTTTGAAAAGAGTAGAGGTTTATCCTTTGTCTTTACTGTTTAAGACTGAGCTTCCAGTTCCTTTTAAAGTCTGCTTCAATTCTATACTTCTAAACCTAAACTCTGAAATTTTATTTACTATTTTTCCTTCAATAGGAGTGGATAGGTTTGCCTATCACCCAGTTCACACTCCCCCTCTCTGTTTTTTGAACAGGAGTAGAGGTTTAACGCTAGTATCCTTTTTGGGACTGGGTTTCTATTTCCTTCTAAAATCTTTTCATTCTCCTTCACTCCCAGTAGCCCCTTGCGTCTTAGTGGCATTATCACCTTGCTTAGGATGATTACAAGATAAAGAAATATTCAGATGAAGGCAGGAGTTCTTTGATTTTTGTCACTTCAATTTCATTTCATTTTGCCATTCATTTCAGTCTTCTGGCTCTTTCTCTTGTTGATGTATTTTTACAACATTCAGTGAGTATTTCTGTCTGTAAGTTTTAGAAGGTGAAGCACAATTTAGTAAATACAGGTAGAGAATCAATTTTCTAGCAAACGTTAGTCTAGCATCTTTTTTAATCCAGATAAATTTATGAGAACATCACTTATCTGTCGTAACAGAAAACTGTTCTCATTCTAGGCAATTGTTTAGCCTGTCCTCCACTTTCTCCTTCTTTTTCATCTTCTCTTCCTTCTCCTCTTTCTTCTGTGCTTTTTCATTCTCCCACTTCTCCTCTGCTCATAATCATACAACTCTGCCCTCTTCTTCTACTCCTGCTGATGCTCTTTCTTCTGCTCCTCTTTTTGCTTTTCCTGCTGCACATCTGCCTCCTTTTGTTCTTTTTGTTCTCTTCCTCATCCTCTATCTTCTGCTGTTTCTCCTGGTAATTCTTCCACTTCTCCTACCCTTCTTATCATTCTCCTCCTTCTACTACTCCTTCTCCTCCTCTATCTTCTTCTTAATCTTCACCTGTTACTGTGGCTTCTCTTCCTCATTCTGCCACTCCTTCCCTTTTTCATTCTCCTCTTCCTCCTCCTCTATTTTCACTCTCCTCTTCAGCAGTTGCTGCAGTGTTTTTGCTCCCTCCTTCTCATTCTCTTCTTTCTCCCCCTCAGACTCTATTTTTGCCTTCTTTTTCTGCTCCTTCTACCCTTCTTCTCTCTGCTTCATGTTTTCATCTTTCTCTGTTGTTTCTGTGTCTCCTTCTCCTTTTCCTCCCTTTCTTCTTCTTGTTCTCCTCTATTCTATCTCCTGCTATTCATCCTCCTTCTACTCTTTCTCTCCTTTATCCTCTTGTTCTCCTCTTCCTCTTTTGCTGCTGTGTCTTTGCCTTTTCCTCCTACTTTTCCTCCCCTTCTTCTTCTCCTCTTTCTCCTTCTCATACTCATATTTTTGCCTCCTTCTTCTGCTGTTATGTCTCCTCCTCCTTTTCTTATTCCCATTCTCCTCTTTCTCCTTCTCAAACTCTGTTTTCGCCTTCTACTGTTGCTGCTACTTCTCCTCCTCCTAATCCTTTTTCTCTTTCCTCACTTCTCCTTCTTCTTCAGGTAGAGCCATCGGCATTTCCCATGATTGGCACATTCTGTGTATTAGGCAAATAAATCCATCATGAGAATCTAAAGTCTGATAGTCAAAATGTTACCACTCAGCAATCAACATCATTGTAGCATTTTTATTGTGGTACCACCTCTGGCTAACTGGCCACTGGTGCTGTCTCTGAAAAGTTCTTCCGCTCTTTGACAAGTCTTGCTTTTATTCCTGTTGCGTTCTTCATCCACACTGAATTGCAATAGGGGAGTCAGTTTAGTTGTCGACCATCTGACCCCGAGGTAGATTATATGATAGACATGATAAATTCTAGCAAGTCTCCGAACAATTTTATATGAGAAATATTTGTTTAAGTTTCTAACAGGACATATGCAATATTTAATCATCTATACAGCACAGGACAATTTTCTCATGGACAAAGAAAAGATTTGACGTGAAGATCTTGGTCTATTAATGAATATTGAGAATACCTTTGACAGAAGTTGTGAGAAACTAGGATATTCTAAGGAGAAATTTTTTTTTTTTTTTTTAAGCATTGTGCCCCAAGCAAGGCGTGAAGCCACTAGGATGCAGGGGGTTGCGGAAGATTTGGAGCGAGAGCAGATAAGAGTGATAGGAGAAAGGAAGAGGAGAAGGATAGTGGGTAGATCAAGGTAATTGGAGATGTTGATTGACATTACATTTGAATAGTTGGAGATTATAGCTTTCAGGGAAACAGTAATTGGGGAGGGTGTTCCACTGACAAGAGGTGCGAGGTATTATAATAGACATGGGATGTATAGTAAGGAAAAAAGGTTTGGAAAATGTAACACTCACAGGGCATACTGAAGTGACAGAGATGTGGCTCTACCAGCCAACGTTGAGAATAACATGGACAGATTATGTGAGAAATAGGGATGTTTTAAGAAGAATAGGAATTACAAAGAAAATGCTGACAACAATCAAAGAGAATTGCAATTTTTGAGACACATAATGAGAAAAGAATGGAGAATTTACACTATCTACATCATTCAGTCTTTTGTCCTCATCTTTATTGTCATATTCATGACGTTTCAGCCATTGCATGCTTCAGCCTTCTTCAGGTTATATACATCGGAATTTTGAACCAATCTCTTCATATAGTCCACCAAAGTAGATTGTTCTCATTCCACATGTAATGCCTTTTCTGGATATTTCAGTATCAGTTAATTCCATTTAGTAACTCCAAATTTTTGTTCACCTCTGCTGTGGCCAGGTATTGAACTCACAACTCTTTGGGTCAAGTTATTGGATTACTTCAACCAATGGTTTTATCTACTGGACCAATGTATATCACTTCAAGAATGGTGGAGTGTACAACAGTTGAAACATCATGCATAGGCCAATAAAGATGAAGACAACAGTCCAAAACAATATGAATAGTGTAAATGCTACTTTCACTGTGAAACACATCTGTTTACCTTCCATTCTACGTCACTGATAATGGTCACTATGAGCGCGTTCTGTATTGTTTAATGATCAAAAGCAAACCCAATGTTGAAAATCTGACTTGCAGTTAAAAAAATCGCAAGAGACTAACATGTCTACACAGAAAACAATGCCCTATCTAGTGGTAAAAGCTGCTGGTGACATCAATAATTACAATGTCTCATCTCAGACATATCAACAGATGATGTTTGGGGAATTTAACACTCAGAGGTCATGTCAAAGTTAAGTGAAGCAAGGTTAAACAGTGACTAACCTACTTGATATCTTTTGATTGCACAATGGGGTAGACGAAGCTCTATATCTATGTATAAAAAGAGACTGACAAGTCTGCACAAAGAACAATACACTATCTGGTGGCAAAAGCAGTAGGTGGCACCAGCGGTGCCAGTACTGCCTTAGCCACCGAAACTATGTTACTTCCTCTGGTTGGCAGCTGAAAAGGGCAGATTATCACATGTATTTTCACACATTGTATGTAAAAAAAAAAGAAAAAGGAAAAATATTTCCAATACCTCATTTCAAAAATATGAACAGATGATTTTTGGAGAATTTAACATTCATTCGCATCAAAGTTAAGAAAAACAATGTTAAACAGTGACTAACCTACTTGATATCTTTTGATGGCTCAATGAGGTAGACTGAGATCTATATCTATCTATGCAGCTAGTGCTATGATGACACAATCAATGAGCAGAGGCTTCCTAGACTGAAGTCAACTGCTAAGACGGAGGGTTCTCCTGATGGAATCAATGGTTATGTGTACCTGACCAAAGTAAGCATTCAAATTGGAGGACTTTAGCAGTGGATTGATCTGAAGAGGGATAGACTCTGCCAAGTCTGCTTGCCAAGACGCAGTACACAGGAATGAATATACCTGTACAAGGTCCGAGGGGGGGGCACTCAATGGTACGGTTACAGTGTAAGAAGCACGGTTTATGTGTATACATCGGAAGATAACAGCTAACCTTCGACTTGAACAGGTTAAGATTGTAGTGATCGGGGAAATATCTTCTAGGGAGTCAGTTCCACAGAGCAGTGGCACACAGGAAGAAGCTACTTAAGTGGAACTTAATTTTCACTGATGGGATACAGAGGGAATAAGGAGGGTTTGCTACCAGGTGAGTGACATGGTGGGTTCTGGCTGCAAAGGTTAAAACTGGCAGAACCAGAAAATGCAGTTCGTTTGAGCACTTTCCATGATGGTAGCAATAAAACAGTGAGAGACTTGTCACATCCTGCCTGTGAGAAAGGCGTTACAGGGTGGAAAATAATTCATCACCCACAAGGACATGGAGGTGCTTTTGGACTCTATCAAGTAAGGAATGGGCAGCTCCTGTCTAAATATTCCAGCAGTACTCTATTTTAGGCCTGATTTGGTTATGTAAAGGTAGAGGATAGCAAGAGGAGTCAGGTGCTTACCAGAGCATTATGGGAAACTGACCATTTTTCCTCTCTGGCTTTTAACCCAGATATGTGGAGGGAAGAGTTCAGTTGTGCAATGACCATATGACAAGACTCATTATGATGAGGATGATGTCTTTGTTTTTAAAAAAAATGCTATATTTCTCCAAAGTTTCTTTTTTATTCTTTATTATCTTGAATTGCCATGCCTTTTTGAGAATAGTAACAGAGTTGTCGTCTATTGCCTTCTCAATGGTTTGGAATTCAGCGTTTTCCTTTTCTTAGACTGGTTTCTATGCAAAGATAGAGAGTCTACCTATTTAATATGTTGACTGCCAGAGGTCACTTATGAAATTTGATGTCAAATGCCAAATTAAGCAATAAAATAATTTTATAAATTGGTTTAACATTGTTTTCACACTAATGTTATCACTCTGAATAAATTTTGTGCTGGCACCTGCAGTTGAAAAAGCATCAGAAAATGCCAACTGCAAGATAACTCGTGGTTGTCATCATAATAAATACAGCCAACCATAAATTTTCTTATGATTGGCAGTCAATGTGTTAATCTATAAATGGGTGGAAAAGTGATAGATTCCTGCCAATTTCAAATACTGACCAGCATCCTTGAAAAAAGATTGATTCAATTTTCTTTGAGTTTGCCTCTCTTGTATGATAGCCAGACAAAGAAAATGGCTCCTTGGAAATCAAAGACAGGGATGGGATCCATGAAGCTGTTTTGTCTTAGACATGCCCACTGCTGCCACATATTTTCTGCAGGTTTCTGAATATTTGAATATTTCTCCATTCTTATCATTTTTTCTTTCTGTGTCACTCATCTAAAGTCCAATTCTCTGTCAATAGAATCTGTGGGTGGTGCAATGAATAGTAACTCAGAGTAGGAAAGGTATGAATACATCTCTTTCCTCCCCCAGATATGGATTAAATATTAGGAATTGTATCTGGAAAAATGAATATTATCTCTGAAAAATTGTTAATGCAATATTCATTTACAAAAAAATAATTAATCTTACAATTCAAAATATGTTTTGGCTTTAAATAATCAGCAAAGGCTTGATAAACTGTAAAAATTTAGAACAACCAATCACTGTGAATAATTTATGTCTGTCTGTTCCTCTTCAATTCATTCAATATTTAGTCTATCTATTAATGATTTCAGATTTCCAATGTTTAGTCTGTGTATTAACACATTCACTGCCATACAATATACAGCTGTGAAACTTATTACATAATGCATATTGCCTCAGATGTCCTTCTGTATCCAGTCTGTCTTTTTTATGTTCATATTTTCCCTTAATTATTTCTCAAAATATAAATCAGAATCTATGGAACAATGCTAAGAACTAAACATAAAAAATTCCCTCCATTGTATGCCACTGTTTTCTAAGATCAATGGTTAAAAATGGCTTCAAACAAATTAATCCTCTAAATAATAAAGAAAATAATCCTTCATCAAACCTTAAAGATTATCATTAAAAGATCATGAATAAAGAGCTTTATCAAATAATAAAAATCACCTGACTCAAATACTTCCAACTTCTTTTTTTTTGTGCTATGTACCTTCAGGAGACTGGTGATCATGGCTCTCCATAATTTCCTGTCATTTGTAGCTCTTAATATATTTTATCTTTTTGTTATCTCTTCTTAATTTTTTTCCATCATGCATTTACTCAAGCTCACTAGGTAGGTTATATGTTGTTTTTCTCTATCCGTCTTGTTGTCAATCGGTCCTGTGGGTATCAAATTTTCCAAGCCCTCTTTCCTCATTATGTGCCTTAAAAACTTCAACTGTCTCATCCTGATGTTCAGTATAAGTGTCCTTTTTGTTAACATTATTTGTAGAACTTTGTCATTGCTCATATGTTTGGTCCATGAAATTCTCAGCATCCTTCTGTAGAACCACATTCCCGTTACTTCAAATTTCTTCTTCATCTATCAGATTGTCCAGTATTCACTGCCATATAGGGAGACCAATATTATGTAGCAGTTCAACACTTTTTTCTTTGTTTCTAACAAATTTTCCCTGTTTCTTAATATTTGCTAAGCTTTTGAAAGACATCTTCTGCTATTCCAACATGCCTTCAGATTTCGGTGTCTCGTTTTCCATCCTCTGTTAAAACATTTCCCAGATATTTAAATTTTTGTACTTGTTTGATTTTGGTATCTCCAATTTGTAATTTGTATGTTGGGCTGTTCCTTTTGCTTACAGCCATGCAAGAGGTAGATGGCCCAGTGGGAAAAAGCATTGGTTGAAGTAACTTGACCCAAAAAGTTGTTATTTCAATACCTGGCCACAGCAGAGGTGAACAAAATCTTGGAGTTACTAAATGGAATTAACTGAAACTGAGATATCCAGAAAAGGCATGGCATGTAGAACTAGAACAATCTAGCCTAGTGGATGAAAAAAAGGTTTTGGTTTGAAATTCCAACATATATCACCTGAAGAAGGCCGGAGCGTACAACAGTCAAAATGTTGTGAATTTGACAATAAAGATGAGGACAACAGTCTGAAATAATGTAAATAATATTTACATGTCAAAAGTATTTAATCAGTTGATATTTCCTATTTTTAATGCTGACAGCTTTCTTTGTCTGTAAATCAGGTGTCTATTAATTTCTGTAGACCAAGACATTGCTGAAAAATTTACGCAAGATATTACTGACTTCTGAGAATCTGAGGTCAAAGAAAAGTCATTTTAAGATCTATTCTTGCACATTTTTCTTGTGATCTACTGTTTCATATGACATGTATCATTTATCAACAAATGCTACTTTTGCTGAATAATAATGGCAATAAAGCCACTAAGATGCAATGGGTTATGGTTACATCTATTCATTTCAGACATAGCTGCCAATTTGGTATTGTGATCAAATTTGTAAAATCAAGGTACCAAAACGAAAAGCTCAAAAGAACAGTTACCAAGAAAATATTTATAGAAAAAGCACAGAACAGCTGCTACATTATAGCAATGGGCAAAACAACTGAAGCTGGGGTGCCAGGTCAGGACCAATAACATTTCTGATTCCTTTATGGATTTTGTCAATAATCTCTAGATATATAGCAGAAGTACTAAACCAGATCTAGCAGCAATATTCAATGAGTGGACAGATAAAGGTGTGGGATAGATTCTGGTGAGAAAAATTGTCTGGCTTGACACATTTCATTTACTACATCTAATAAATATTATGGCACATAGCACTTAACTTCACTTCATATCTGTTTTTTCTTATTTTTGTACTATTTTTCAAACTACTGGTCTCATAATGGTTGATATAGATGCTGTTATAGACACATTTCGACCAAGTAGCCTTTGGTCAACATCAGGTGTCCATTGATTGGCTGATATGGGATATCTGTTGATTATTGTGATGTTTTGTCCTTGGGATATCAGTTATTATTTGTTCCTGCTGAATTGGTACTTCACTACCAGACCCAAGGATTGAAACCCTGACCACTAGATGGTAGTGTAACATGAACAATTGGCTCCTATATTCACTACATTACTAAGCTGAAGGACATTAGCGTTTTTAGGAGCATTTATATTTAGTGTCAGATGGTTTTGATATTTGGTTATGCTGACAGGTTCATACTACTTTTCATAATTATTATTATTATTGTTCAAAATGTTCCATCTATAATATGATCTGCCATAGCTAAATTGCTGTCCAAATTATGCAAAAATGAAAATAACACTGACATCTTGTCTTAAGAGATATCTTTACCAAAATTACACCAAAAATATCTTGATATTACTAAAGAGTAAATATATACAATACATAAATATATACAATAAAATCATCATTGCATTCAACCACAGCCTCCTGACTTAAGAATTTTCTGCAATTCTTCTAGACAGTCTCCTTGTTTAAGTTGGTGAATGCTACCATAATCCTTGCTTTCAGTTCATCTTTGGTGTTGCAATGAGTTTTCTTGGTCTCTTGCTCAACTGTGCCCCACACATAATCAAAGAGTTGCAGTCTAGGGAGTTAGGTGGCCAGATATAAGGGGTGATGTGGTTGTAAAATTGTCTGACACCCATGACTGGGTTTTCCTGCATGTGTGACAAGATGCATAGTCCTGTTACCAGACATAGGGATCTTTCAGTAGCCACCCTCTTGACCAAAGGGCATCACTACCTCCGTGATGTAACTCTCTGTGTTGAATCTCAGGCCTTGTGGAAAGATGAATGGAGACATAATGTTGCCATCACTAGTGATCATGCCAAACACCTTTGTAATCAACATTCACATACGCATAATGTCACAGGTTGAATATTTCTTCAAATGCACACATGCATTTTGTATATTTCCTCAGATATACATGTGCATCTGATTGTATATTTATTCTGATTCACATATGCATTATGCGACATGTTGTATATTCCTCAACTGCATATATGCATCTTGTTGCATACTGCATACATCCTCTGATGCATACACTCATTCTTTACCCAGCTTTATTTAAAGCAGTGTAATTTGCTCTAGACTCTGTTCATGTCTTTCACTACTGAACAAAGGCCATGCTTATTTTGTTGTGCTGCAAATTGTGCTATCTAAAACAGCGGTGAACATATTAAGTGGTCTGTTTTGATCTGTATTTATTTAATTGTCTATCTTTGATCTCTTTTCAACAGATCTCTTCATTCTATTTACAAATATTATCAGCTGATACCCATTTCATTCTCTCTCTTGATTTACTTACTTTCTTTGGACTTTTCTGTACATCTCCCAATTATTTGAATATCACTCTATTCTCATCTATTGTCGTATCTTTCTTATCATAAAACCCTTCGAATTGTATCTGTTGGTGCAACTGTATCTTCCTGGTGTCAGCCTTCTGTCTGTCAGTAAATCTATGCCTATCTCTTTTTACATGTTTTTTTTTCCCACTCCAACATGTCAACATCATGGATTTTATGCCTAGTATCATTTCGGACTCCCTCTAGCCTGACAAAATACAGTCATTCCACAAATGGTCAAAAGATCTATGAATGTAAGGCAGGCTATTCTTTTTCACTCAGTAACCTCTTACATCTTAGTAATTTTATTGCCTTCCTTAGACTGAAATGATTAAAAAAAAATACTAGATATTTTTCTTCAAAACAGATATATTTTTTGGCCTGTAGAAAAAAATAATAGGAAAATATAAAATAAATAAATGAATGCAAATTTTCTTTGACTATTTTGTATATTGCTTTTAGATTTGATGAAAATTATTCAAGCACTGTTTGAAGTCTTGATTCATTTGATTAATCATTTTGAATATATCAACATCTTTGTTGTTTCAACTGGTGGTGTTACTTCATCAGGTTCAAATTCACTATTTTTTATCCATAATGTTGAATGTTTTCAAATTATTCAACAATTTAACAAGAAAAATCACAAGTTAAAATTTGCTGTAAAATATCTTGTAAAATCACATTGTTAAGATTTGCTGTAAAATATCTTGTAAAATCACATTGTTAAGATTTGCTGTAAAATATCTTGTAAAATCACATTGTTAAGATTTGCTGTAAAATATCTTGTAAAATCACATTGTTAAGATTTGCTGTAAAATAATTGTTGATTTATTTAAGATGATCTATTATGACGTGTCTCTAATTTGTATTTAGCTACATTGTATTTATTTTTAATTTTTCTAGTTTAATTGTTAACCTATATTACACATGACCTATTATTACATATAATTAGTTGATAATAAAATTTGTATTTTATATGAATACTACCTCATGAAAATTGAGATGTAGTAGAGTGGGAGGCTCTGTATCATAGATTATGGGGGTGCATCATTAGTTCGGAGGTGAATCATAGATTCAGGGGGGAGTGCAAGACCCTTTCACCAACTTTGATTTTCACTATTCCCACTGTTAAATGTTTTGTTTATTGCTAAGATGTTATAAATTTTTATATGAATACTACCTTATAAAAAGTGAGATGCAACAGAGTGGTGGGGGGAGGTCATATCACATATTTGGGAGGATGGGGCATATCATATATTCAGTGGGTGCACAAAATCTTTGCACTGGCTCTGATGTATCACCCAGCTTACCTCATCAACCTTTCTCTCTCTTTTTTTTTATTTCATTGCTATTGTTTTAAAATTTCTTGGTGTCATTACAACAAAACATTTTTAAAAAATATCAAGTTGACATTAAAAATTGCCACAAAACATTGTTAATTTATTTAAGATGGACTGATCTATTATGACATATTTATAATTTCTAATGAGATACATTGTATTTATTTTCAATTTTTCTAGCTGAAGTGTTCACTTATATTGCATATGAGCCATTATTGTACATAATTAGGTTGCAACAAAATTTGCATTTTATATGAATATTACCTTATGAAAATCGTGATGTAGCAGTAGAATGGGGGTGTGTGGGTATATCATAGATTCAGTGATGGATACAAGACCCCTGAACTGACCCTGATTAGGTTCATGCCTCACCAAGAGAATAGTGTTTTCTATACTTCCACTATGGTTAACAATTCTGACAGATATGGCCATTTTCTAACACTGTCAAATTAGGCTTTGAAGTTTGGCAATGGCAAATAGAGATCATAAAGAAAAAAATAAAATTAAACTAACTTTAATTTAGAATAAAAAATAACTAAAATTTAGATGGATGATGCCAAACACATTCAGAAATACCTAAAGTGTCAGCTGTATACAACCACTTTCTCAGATCAACAGTTAAAAATGGCTTCAAGCAACTGAATCCTGTAAATATTAGTGAGGACCATCCTTTATTGAACCATGTGGCCTTGTGTTATAATATCACAAAGATCTCTAGAAAACAGCAGAATCCATATCATTTGAGGATAATCAAAATGGATAACACGAGTAACTCAAAGAGGAAGTAATGACATAATCAAGATGTTGATATTCCACACTATTTCAAACAAAAGGTTAGGAAGGAAACACCCATCATTACTGGAAGGAGTGATAACAGCTATTCTGTTAATTTTCTATCTATCTTATTCTGTTTTCTTTCTATCTGTCTATCTGTTAATTTTCTTTCTAACTATTGTGTTAAGAGTCAAGAACACTTCAGCAACTCCTTTTCCATATATGAACTCACACACACACACACATATATATATATATATATATATATATATATATATATTATATTCAGTTGTATGGATATGAGTTTGTGACCCTGGATTTCACGCTATTGCAGTTATTAGATAAATGATGATCACAAAAGCGTGAAACCCAAGGTCACAATCTCATATCCATACAACTAAATATGTTAGCTCTATCATTGATATTGAGAACTTTCCACTAAGTACTGCACATATAAAATAATATGTATATATATATATATAGGATTAATACAAGTATAAGTTTTGGGACTTAGCTGATTGATCGCCAGAGAGTTTTGTTGACAAACCTTTGTGTAATCATTCAGTCTACTCATCAGAACATATCAGCAATTGTCTATCAATTTCCTCACTTTCATTATTTTATATATATATTTATATATATATATTTATATATATATATCATTATTTTTATATATTTTCTATGGAAAATTTGAACAGAACAGTGTGTCTGTTAAATTTGAAAGTGGTAGATAAGTCTTTTTAATGTCTACTTTTTTAAGATCATTTTGAATCATTTCACTCCAAGCAAGGCACTAATGCCACTAAGATGCCAGGTGTTACTGGGAGTTGAAGAGTATGAGAAAGAAGACATTAATAAGGAGAAAGGACAATATGAGACCAATTATATTTAGGCAGCTAGAAATCTTTTAAACAGGTTTTGTTGAGCAATATCTACAAGGTATTGGGAAAACAAACCTTGTACGTATTGTTTGACAAAACTTGTTTAAAAGAATATAAACTAGGTGCGATGCCTAAATTGTCGCTATTTTATATATTTAATTTCATGTATGTGCATTGTTTGTTTTTGATTTTGTCAACTGCACAGTATAGTTGGGTACCATCAGTGAAAAAAAGAGCACCATGATGCAATTCACTCAACCAAAAATTTGGAAATAGTATACTGTACTACTTGGCTTTTGTGCTGGAAGCTCCAATACAAACATTTCATAGTGCTTGGGTGTCAATCTGAGTACAGTGCAGAGGATTCATGAAGAATTGGATGAGTTGAATATTGATTATGAAGATACAGCAGCTTGGAAAACTTACTCTGTTCTGATAAGAAAAGAAATCCCAAATTTGTGGGTGAGGGCCTCAATATGGAGGCCTATGTCAAGTGCTTTGAGGAGCTAGTGCTTGCCTGGGTCAAGACGGTAGCTGCTGGTAGATCCTATGTCTGGCATCAGGTCTCTGCATCATGCTACACAAGCAGGAGAACCCAGTGATGACATTCAGACAATTTCTGTATCCACATCACTCCTTACCTAACTTCCCAGACTGCAACCTCCTAGAATAATATGTTTGGGGTGCAGTTGAGCAAGAGACCAGTGAAATTTCTTGTAACACTAAAGATGAGGAAGGCAAGGATTATGGCAGAATTCACCAACTTAAACAAGGAGATCATTCAGAGATGCAAGAGATTCGTAAGTCAAATAGAAGCCTTGGTTGAAGCCAATGGAGATTATATTCACTCTTTAGTATTTTAAGATAACATTAGATGTCAGTGTTATTTTCATTTTAGTGTAATTTAGATGACAATTCATTAACCACACACAGTATATCTGTCTCCTCATATCAATTTATTCATAACTATATCTGATTGACTGATCCATTTTCTAAGGCTTATGAAACCTTTGTATGTTATTTAAAGCCAAAAAATATTTTTAGATTGTAGCATTTTTATTTTCAAATAATCATGGTTTAGTGATAAATGTATTACAAATATATATATATATATATATATATATATATATATATATATATACTAAGCATAATTATGCATTTGTTGTTCTCTGCTTGATGCAACTTGGTGAAGAAGGAATATATTTATTCTAGTATAAATTTTAGCTGTTATTTTACATTGAGCACTATTTGATATTTAGTACCAGCAATAATTTTGCTCTATTTAATATATATATATATATATATATATAAAGACAGAGAGAAATCGATTGCAAATTTCTTTGAATCAACTTTGTTCTGAATTTCTACAATATTTGTCTATATATGCCTATAGACACACACACATACATACATGCATATATATATATATATATATATATATATATATATATGTGTGTGTGTGTGTGAGATGTATACAATAAATGAACTTTGCAAAGTTAATTCTAACATAAAATAATTTAGTTAGCATTTAGATAAGCTAAATAAATATATGTATCATTCACAGACAGTACTGTTTTGCCATATCACAGCTCTTCAGTGCAACTAGGCATCCTAATGCCTCAAGCATGGATTGAAACCCAACAGATTTGGTGTCAATCAGAGTTTTTACTACTGAGCTATCTTCATTTGAGTCAGCCAAATCTAACATATTTACAAATGTGAACAAACGACAAGCAGCCAAAATGCTTCATTCATTTCACTGAAGAGCTACACATTAACAAAGATGGCTGTTGTTTTTAGAATTAGCTTGTCATTCAACAGTGCTCAATTGAAAATAAGTTTTCAAGAGCTAAGGTGTACAGGAAGAAATTTAACACCTAAGACATATATATGTGTGTATGTGTGTGTATGTGTGTGAGAAAAATATAGTTTTAAGTTATGCTATATTTATGGGTTAAAGTGCTTAATATTTGGGAGAGAATGTTTGCAAATATAAAACAGACATTGAGGCCAACACCCCTGCTGTGACAGTCTGCTTCAGGATTAAATGCAATCATCATGACCTAAAGACTGCATTTAAGCATGAACAGATCGTCACCACTGGGTCCACTATATATATATATATATATATATATATATATATATATATATATATATATATATATATATATATATATATATATATATATATATATATATATATATATAGAGAGAGAGAGAGAGAGAGAGAGAGAGACATGGGTAGATAGATAATTTGCTGGGAAAAGAAATATAGTTAAGAGCAAATATAGGCTGCAAAATAAATTTATAGATTCAATTATTATTTGCAATTTTTTCAATGAAGATTATTGCTAATCAAAGTTTGTTCCATTTTTTTAACTGGAGGAAATTGATAATGAAGACATTTTCAGAAATTCTACAGGTACCATTCTATTTCATTCAATGCATAAGAACTTGCTCTTTAATTCAAAAGTTATTTCAAATTCATTTCATGTCAAATCCTGTTAAAACTTGATGTAGTGTCCATTGTATTTTGTTTCAATTTAACTAATTTCTTTTTTTTTTTTGTTATATGTTTTTTTTTTTTATTGCACACTCGTCATTTCAGCCTCCCCTGGGTATCTAGCATATTTTTCAATGGTGAAGATTGTTCTGAGGGGGGCATACACTCTTATTCCTATACATAAAAATCTTTATCAAATGCTGTAACCAAAAATGTTTTTTTTCTCTTCTCATATAGAAACTGTTAACATCCAATGGATTTAAAAAATTAGCCCACTCTGAACAGATCTATTTTCTCTATTCTCTTTGCAAAAACATTAGTAACATGATGTCATATGCAAATTAACAGAGATAAAAACAAAGATATTCAAAAAATAGGCTAAATTTCAAATCCAGCAGGCGTTAATGGCATTTTAACTGAAGAGAACTATAGTAGAAAAATTTATTCTCCTATTTGTATTTCCACTGTTATAAACATTATTATATCCCTGTTATAATAATATCATACTTCACGGACAGATCAGAATGGCTGTAAGGAAAAGGAATGACAAACATGCTTTGTTCTCAGACTAACTTTTATACTACTAAGACATACACAAAACTATATATATATATATATATATATATATATATATATATATATATATATATATATCCTACATGGAAAATGATATATCATATATATCTACACGGCAAAGTAGAGTGTAAGGCAAAACAAAAAGGAAGTGTCTTACATATAATATAGAGATACTCCTGTTTCTGGAGAAGTTATGTTTAAAAAGAGCTGGATTCATCTATATCCCAGGTGAGGGCATATTCCTCAAATGAGAAATAGTGAATCTTAGGTTTACCCAAATTGAGGACTGTGAGCTGGAGGTTTTTTTTTTATTTATATCTGGGAAAGATATATTCCCAAAGGGAAATGACACCATGTGCTTGTAAGCTGCCAGGGGAAGGGCAAATTTAACCTCAGCTTAGGCCTAGACTAAAAGAAAGCAACCTCACGTGGTGGCTGCTGTAAACAAAACTGAAATTGATTGATGCGTTTGTCACTAAGAACCCATCACTTGATCCATGTGAGTTACCACCACCAAAGGGAGATAATCGTCTTTTGTATCCCTACAGCATCAGTATGAGAAAAAGAAAACATGTTTGGCTACAGCATCTGAAAAGAAATTTAATTATCTCTTCCACATATTCAAACACTTTCCTCAGACATGTGTTTGTCTCTCCTTCCATCCTGAGGACATCTTTTATAATGGGGGGTGAAATGTGTAGTTGGATAGCTTAAACTCTTTGTCTCATTATCAACACATTATCATTCATCATTATTTGACCATAGTCAGAATCATTGAGCCAATGCAAATGATCCTTTCTTTAGCTGTACACCAGGGCTACATACAGTTTTAAATTCAGAGTTACTTTCATCTAGATTGATTGCCACCCAATGCTAGAGAACCCAGTCTGTCCTGCTTTTTACCCATAGCTGAGAATATAATCTGGTATCTCCACTTGCATGGAATACTACTGCCATATATGGTCTGGAGCCTCCACTGTTCATCTTAAGATCCTTGACAAAATCCAGAGACAGATATGCAATGTGGTTGGCCCTGATCTGGCATCTTGGTTACAGTCGTTATCTCACAGACGTGCCGTCGCCTCACTCTGTCTTTTCTACAAATACTTTCACAGTAACTGCGCCAATGAGCTACTTTTGCTGGTTCCCAAACTGCATGAGTTTAAACATGCTACTAGGTTGACATCTCAGTCCCACCCTTTCACTGTCAAAACAGTTAAATGTAGTCATGTCTTCTACTCCAATAGCTTCCTGTCTCGCACTTCCCATCTGTGGAACTCCCCTCCTCTTATTTGCTTCCCTGATAGCTATAATCTCCAAATATTCAAATGCAATCTCAATTGACATCTCCAGATGCCTTGATCTATTCCCCATCCTTCTCTTCATCCTTTCCTCTATCACGACTCTAGTACTCTTGCTCTCGCTCCCTGTAACCCCTTGCGTGCTAGTGACACTCCCGCCTTGCTTGGGGGTGAAAAGCTTTAAAAGAAAAAAGTCAGTTTGATGCCATGTCATGATAACTCTTATTTCAATAACATATGTAGCATTACTTTTAAGCTTTCACTGTGATATTAGATATGCACACTAATTTATACTTTAAGAGATAATGGCAAAATCCGTTATATACAGAAGTGTATTCATTTTATGATCTCCTTCATAAGAGATGAAGATGCAAAGGATGAGGTTTTGACAAAGCTAATTTAGAATTATTTATTGTGGTTCCATCGTTTTCATCAATAAAAATTCCTTCCTGAAAGGAAATCTTTCACCGCTCAAGTTTCCATCCTGTCATTTATTTGCCCACACATCTTAAAATATATTCAGAGAAATTTCTGTTTGAATTTCTGAGAAGCAGAATTATCATTATATACACTGACTATTGTCCTCATCTTTATTGTTGCTATCACAATGTTTCTGATGTTGTACCCTTCATCAGGTGTATGTCAATCTGGGTAACCAACAGAAAATTCCATACTGAACACTTTATTTAATCAAAAGCGGTAGATTGTTTTTGTTCTACTGCCTATATCTAGGAATATCTTGTCTAGTTCTTATTTTTAATCTTTTTTTTTTTTAACAATGATCTTCAGCCTTTGCAAGGCCCAAGAACCATTCAAAGTATATAGTTACAGAATAAAAAGTCACAATTTATAGGGATATGAGTGGGGAGATAACAGTTAACCTTAGACTTGAACAGGTTAAGATTATGGTGCTTGGGGAAGCATCCTTTTGGAAGTCAGTTCCACAAAGAAACAGTTCAGCTCAAGTGGAACTTACATATAATCAATGGAATATGAAGGGAATGAGCATAGTTTGCTACAATGTGCATAACATGGTGGGTCTTAAAGATAAAGGTTAGAATTGGTAGAACTAAGGAATGTAGTTTACTTGAACACTTTCCATGGAAATAGTGAGAGAGCAGCAAAAGGCTTGCAATGTTTTTTTCTGTGGATTGGAAATAATTCATCACCCACAATGACATGGAGATGCTTTTGGACTCAAGACTGGAAAGTGAAGACTGGGCAGCTTCTGCTTGGATATGGCTGTAGTTCTCCATTTTCATCCTGATCTAGCTCTTGTAAAGGTAGAGGATAACAGATGTTGGGTACATACTAGAGCAGTACAGGGAACTGACCATTTTCTTTTTCCGGCATCTTTAGTGATGGATCATATGTATGAGTTCCACTTAAGCTTGAGGTCTGGTCTGAGTTTAAGTCCAACTAGGTGATCAAAGCATGGGAACCCCCTGAGGAAAAACCTGTTCATTGCAATTGGTGAAAGTTCTGGGTCTGCTCAGTAATGAATGTCACTTGTTTTGTTTTTGGGGGCATAGAGTGTGGCCAGCCAGTTTATTCTCCACAGAGCTGGGTCAGAGGAGAGATCAGCTGCCAATCTCTGGTCTTCTAGAGTTTTGGAGTTGCATTCATATACCATTGTATCATCAGCATAGATATTTACAAATGACTGGGCTATCACGATCACGAATCCTGTGACCCATTAGGGTCAAAGGGGCAACAGATGTACTGCAGCTGCAGCAGAAGTGATGTTTCTTAGGCAAGTTAGCCTGACAGACCTCAACTGTCTCCAGGCCAGTTTCAAATCAGAGTTTTCCTTCTCCTAGACTGTTTGCCACCCAAGGCTATAGAACACAGTGTTATAGACAAGCGTATGGTTGCAAGAAAGAAATACGACAACAGCAGAAATAGATTTACATGATTTATTTCAACAGGAACGTGTGGTTTTGGGACAGCTAACTTGTGGTATAATTCATAGGTCAGCTGAAGATCTGGGTTGATCTCTCTTAGTAGTTCTCACAGGTTGGGTAGCGCTCCTCCTGCTGACTGCTGCCAACCGCTCAGCCTGACCATGACAGGTCTCTTCCCTGGCCTCCTGTTGACAGCTGTTGTACTTCTGTGTGACCCCTTTTATGGCGTTTTTTTATGGCTTAACAGGCTCAAAAATCGACGCGAGTATAATTAGGAGGGAAGCATTTTTATTGGTTGAAAAATAGAAACACTTTAATATATTATTTTATTTTTCGACCGGAACTCATGCGTCGGGAACATGTGTAAACGAAGATAATGGTCATTTTGTGACAGGGCTTTGTCCCGTTCACATCTGGCTCTCGCTCTTGAGTATGTTAGTTTATTTGCCTGTAAATCAGCCGAGATATGTCTTATTTTATTTTATAACATCAGTTTGTCCTGCTATTTACCCACAGCTGGGGGGAGAAAAAAAATTCATACCTTTCCCAAGGGTATTAGTACATAAGTGGATGTAATGGATCTTATTAGAATTTGAACTCAGTCCTCCGATTCCTCAATCCAAGCCACTATCTATTACCCTGACTGGTCTATACTAATAAGCAGATCATTTATCTAAAATAGAAAGAGAGTTGAACTGAGAAGCAAACCTAGGGTGATTCCTGTGGTCTCACAGGACTGACTGTTAACAACTACCTTCATGGACCTACTCATTACGAAGGACCTGATAAATGAGAAGACACTTCCATTGACTCCATAGCTAGAGAGGTTATGCAGTAACCCACTATGCCACACTTTGACAAGAGCCTTTAAAATATGTAATACAATTGTCATTGAGATATCTTCATTGTTTTGTGCCTCATTGCTTCAGTGAATAATGACAGGATATCAATAATGAACCAAGCCAGTCAAAATCTGTACTGCTTGTCACTTAAATGGTTGAAATGATCAACAACCTCCTTGTTAATTATAGCTTCAAAATGTTTGCTAAGGGCACAATGGAGGCTGATGCGTCTATACTAATATGAGGATGAGTGCCCTCCCGCGTTCTCGAAAACTGATCAGTTAATGCTTGCCTTCTTTCCAGTGAGTTCAAGTATGCACTGCTCGGCCTAGGGATTGAACTTACAATTATTATTTTACCCAATTCATAAACCAACATTTTAATCTGCTAGGCTCCTGTAGCACAGAGAAATGTTCTCAATTACAAACATTATCTGGTTACAAGAAAATTAGTTGTACCATCGGGATATGAATGAAAATCAACATTATTTATTCAGTGTTCCAAACTGTAGAACTAAGACTTTTCCAAAACAGAAACTATATCATGGATTTGGAATAAGCTGAATCCATCATAAAAATACAGAATATACAATTAATAAAATTCTAAACACATCAAATACTGCAGTGTATGGATAGGATATAATTCCAATTTTCTGTTGTTTTATGTAGCTTCAAAACACTGAAGATACCTCAGCATATGGATTAGCTATAACAAATTAAGTATAAGAGAAAAGGAAAATGAACATAGAATAAAATGTGCCAGAAATATTTTTACACACAACATAACAAATTGCTACAAAACCAAAACTCCAACCTGAAATTTGAGTTATGTTCTTAGATAGTCACATCAGATTGAGACTTTCCATATGGGTGGCATGCATAGTGCCAAGCCTGTTGAGAAATATCTAAACTGTCAGCTGTATACAACCACTTGCTAAGATCAATGGTTAAAAAAGGTTTTGAGCAAGTGAAACCTGAGGGTCTTTGATAAAGATCATCCTTATTTGAACATTGTTGATTGGTGCTATAGAATCGCAAAGAACTGTTATCAAATAACAGAAATCACATCACTTGAGGACTTTCAAAAGCAAAACAACTAAAATGGATAAAATGTAACAATAGAGAAAATAATGACATAATCAA